>OY757908.1:67236269-67303769 GCA_963585895.1 Sepioteuthis lessoniana
TTTACATCCAGTGAAACATTCGTTTTTAATATCTGTGATAATTTCTATCCAGAGTATTGAGATTTTGAACATTTTTAATTTTCACAAAGTACTTTCTTAAGATATTTTAGATCTAGATCATTATTTGTTCATGATATAGCCAACATGGTCACTGATGTAAACTATTCACAATTTTTTAAAAGTTTTTATAATTAAATGCATTTAGTACAATATATATATATATATATATAATTTTGAGAACTTACTCAGAAAACCTCCAAAAGTTATGCAGGAACCAATCACAAAAATAATTAGTAATCAACTAGACATCAAACTAGAACAGTTTATACAAGAAGAACTTAACTCAGTACAAAGAAAAAATAAAAATAGGAAAGCAGCAGGGCTTGATGAAATAACCCCAGAAGTACTGAAAACAAGGGAATTCGATGACACACTGCTCCGACACTGTAATACTGTATATAAGCAGAACACTATAGACAGATGGACAAAGGGATGCATCCTCTCTTTCCCTAAGATGAGTGCCCTTGGAATCGCAAAGAACTACCAAAGTAAAACCCTTCCATCCATAGTTGCCAAGATCTACAATGCCCTACTATGCAACAGTATAGAACCCAAAATTGAGAAAATACTTAGGAAGAACCCAAATGGTTTTCGGAGAAATTGATCCATGACATCCCAAATTTTGACTATCTGTCAAATTCTAGAAGGTGTACATGCAAAAAACCTTGAGGCAACAATATTATTTGTTGACTTCTCCAAGGCATTTAGTTACATACACAAAGGGAAGATGGACCAAATACTTCTCGCCTACGACCTCCCCAAAGAAACCATCACAACCATAATGATGCTATATAGAAACACAAAAGTAAAACTCTACTCACCAGATGGAGACACAGACTACTTCTACATAGGTGTGCTACAAGGAGACATATAAGCCCCATAGTTGTTTATTATCTACCTAGACTACATGCTTAGAACATCTATAGATTTAATAAAAGGAAAGAAGCAGAAGATACTCTGCACAAACTATTATGGACGAAGACTACGCTGATGACATAGCGCTTGTAACAAATACACCTGCCCAAGCTGAATCCCTGCTACATAGCCTGGAATGAGCAGCAAGTGGCATAGGCCTCCATGTCAATGCAGACAAGACTGAATAAGTGCTATAATCAAAGAGGCAACATCTCCACACTAAAGGGTGGTCCTTTGAAACTAGTGGAGAAATTCAACTACCTCGGAAGCAGCATCTCATCAACCGAGAATGACATCAACACAAGACTAATAAAGGCATGGACAGCTATTGATAGGTTATTGTTCATACTGAAGTCAGACCTGACTGATAAAATAAAATGCAGATTTTACCAAGCAGCAATCATGTCAATATTGCTATATGGATGCACCACATGGATGCTAATTAAATGTCTGGAGAAAAAGCTTGACGGCAATTACACAAGAATGCTGTGAGCTGTAGTGAACAAGTCTTGGAACAACCCCCTAGAAAACAGCAGCTGTACAGCCACCTACCACTCATCCCAAAAACTATCATAGTTAGATGAACCAGACATGCAGGTCACTGCTAGAGAAATAAGGATGAACTCATGATGATTTTAAAAAGGGACTTTTGATCGAGGTGCCTGTGGTGTATTGGTTATCATTGTCGGAAATGGGCATGGCAACACAAGTTCAAATCCTGGACGAGGCTGATTGCATTTCACATAGCACTAATACCCTTAGGAAAGGTATGAATCCAATTATTCTCCCTCCAGTTATGAGTAAATAGTAGGACAGACTGGGTTCTTCAGCCTTGGTGAGGCAACTAGTCTAAGAGAAGGAAAACTCTGAATTCAAACCTGTTAAACTCTGCTTAAAAACTGACCTTGTGTCATATCCTGCCCAAGCGGAGGGGTTGGGTAAATATGGTAAAAAGGGACTTGTGTAGTAAAAGTTAGAAAAAGTTAACTTAGGATTGCGGGTTGATTTTACGAGAGAGAAGTGAAGGTTTTGGTATATATTATCTATTATTATATTGATAGTTTCTTTGTCGGGTACGTTAGGGAAGAGAATTTTTGCGCCAAACAAAGCTGGGATGTCATTATTCGTTATTTAGAATGTAATATTGGTTTGCCTTCTTTGTTAAATGGCATGTCAAACTTAAAGGACTCCTTCATATGGATGAGCAAAGGTGGGACGGCCAGCTAGAACCTATATACAACAGCTCTGTGCCAATACAGGATGTAGCCTGGAAGACCTCCTGGGAGTGATGGACAATAGAGACAAGTGCAAGCAGCGCAACATGATATTAGGGCACTTGTAGTGTAATAGTTATCATTGTAGGAAATGGACATGGTGATCAGAGTTCAAATCTTGGACAAGGATGTTTGTATTCCTCATAGTGTTAATTCTCTCAAGAAAAGTAAGTATCTAACTATTCTTCATCCAGCTATAGGAAAGCAGTAAGGCAAACTGGGCCCTTTAAACTTGGTACAGCAACTGGTCTAAGAGAAGAAAAATGCTGAACTTAAAGATGTTAGCAGTCTGTGTGGAAAGGTATATGTATATATATATATATATATACATATATAAAACACAACAGTGTATAGTCATCACTGTCTCACTTGGTGGGTTAGTGGTTGACCAAAAGTGGTAATATCAGGAGAATGCTCAATATTTGTGATATAGCTATTATATAATAATAATAATAATAATAATAATAATAATAAATACATATTTTTTATATATATTTATTTATATTTAATAACATGGATGCTTATTAAATATATATAAAAACTAATATATATTTGTTATATATATATATATTTTCACTCTATGCAAGTTTTTTACTGAATCAGCAAGTCTCCTCAGGTCTCCTGGATTCTTTTGAGTATTCTAGTTGATCTTACCAGTGCTGTGGTTTGGATTGACTACAGTTCTTCAGTCTCTTTTCCAGGTCTTCTGGGACTGTTCCAAAAGCAAATGGTATCAAATAGTATCACAGAAATTTACATGTCCCACAACTTTTTCAGCTCTCTGGCAAGATCCAAGTATTTGTTTTCTTTTATCTTCCCTCTATGGTCCACTGGAACTGCAAAATCTTTGAGATAACAAGTCCTTTTTCTGTTAATACTAGGTATAGTCTTCTAGCTAGAGTTGGGTGATCTGTTTGCATCTCAAAGTCCAAAAATGTTTGTTCATACCACTTAGGTTCTTTCATTTGAATGCAAAATAGTTTATGATCAGTGACCATCTTATAATCCACATGCAATTTGATTTCTTTCTTTGTTTAATGGCATATAAACCTTCATGGGTTATTTAATGCCAAATCCATCCTTGTGGAAAATTAGAAGTGGTACCATTTTTGAGGAGATAACAGAGTTCATATTTTTCCTTAGTGTATTAGTCCAAAAGAAAATGTAATTACAAAACTGGAGTCAAAGTCATTATGAAGTTAAAGTTAAGCAAATTAGCCACAATGACTTGGAAACTCCCTCCATATGCAATATGGTTAAGTACTGCTAGTATATATTATGTGGTAAACTGAAGCCTTGCTTTTTGTCTGTCAGGTTGGATAAACCAAATCTTTATCTTTTTGTTTAAATGTAAAATGTAAAGATCTCACTGAAAATTTCCTCAATATAAACTAAATTTTTCTATGATTTCTTTTTAAATTAGTTTTTCTAGTTACCATAAAATCAAGACTCTAAAAAATTGCATTGTTTCATTTATGCTTGTAGTACGAGCGATAGCCCCCTGGGGGACATAAATGTTAAACTCTTGGCAAAATCTATTAATCTATAATTCCTTACAAACTCAAAGTTTGGTGTTATATTTGTGTTTATTGCTGCAATAAAAAGCAAGATGGATAAATTTATGAGCTGCTTATATCATTCAAAATCCAGCTTGTAGGGCAGGTTTTCAGCTAGTCTGCGTTAATTCTAGAAATGAAAAGAAAATTAAAAACATTCACTCTTACATATGCAGAATTTCGCCTTTTACTTGCACCTACTTTATATAGTCCTCTCATTGCACGGGAGTACGAGTGCAACTACTTCAGGTAAAAGGGTGAGCTGACCAATTGCTTACACAGGTGACTTTTTGGATGAGCTGATAGCAAAAGAATAGTGCACCAGTACAATGGATTCTCTGGACAACATTCACTCTTTTTTGAATTCTGAATCCTTCCTTATCCTAGACTGGTAGCCCATTCTACTATTTTGCCTATTGCTGGGAGAAGAAATGTATTCATACTATTTCTGAGGGCATTAGCACAAAATGAAATGCAAACAGCCTCATCCACGATTTGAATTTTATACATCTAATTCATTTCTTACAACAATAAACATTTTTTTTAATTACCCCAAGCTCATCACCTGTGGGTGCAAAAACGAGTGTAGGAAAGTTAACAAAGCTTCAAATGTTGCCATCCAAGACATTAGTAAACCAAGAATCTTTGTAGGGAAGGAAAGAGAAAGAAAAGTAATAAAAAAAGGAATATAAGAACAGGAGAAGGGGAGAAATAACCCGACTATTAACATACAAAATACAACTATATTTCAGAAATAAACAAACACTTATCCCCTTACAAAGTATTTATTTTGAAATCCAACGCATATGTTTTTACTGACAGTGCACAAATTTTGCAGTGCATAGTTTAGCTAAAAACACAACATTTGATTTAACACAAAAAAAATAAAATAAAAAGATAGAATTGGAAAGTCAAATGAAATTACTTGCCATTGGACTGAAACAAAGAAAAGTTGTACAATACAAAACAATTTTTTTTACAGAAATACCAATATGATGTCTGAATTCAAAGTTCTCTTTTCTTTCTTATGTTTCAAATTTCTGGCACATGGTTTTCACAGGCAGGGAATAAACCTCTTCACTCTTCTAGTTGTATCCTTTTCTCTGTGGCTTTTACACAATTCTGAAGGATGGTGTTCTGAGAAATTTAACGTTTTAAGCGAAATTTCTTCCACTGTACTTTCTTCTTAAAAAAATTTCTCCCAAGACTTCCATTGAGTTGGGGGAACTCAGCAACTTTTTTGTTTCCTTTAGAATGAAACAACTTCTTGGCTTCCTTTATACTGAAGAAACAAATCAACTCTCACTAAGTTAATTGTAAATTTTACACCATTCCTGATAGACTAGTGGAGTCTGTAAAAAGCAGTTCTTGTTCTTAACCCTTCACAAGTGGCTGGCTGGTAGGCAGATTGTAGGGCCCATGAAAAAACAAACCTCACATGCACCTTTTCACCAACTGACAGACTATCAGACCAACGGACTGATGACAAAACCTGCCAAGTTATTTAAATACCCACAAAGGGACAGTAATAGTCCAACTTTAACAATAAGCCAATAACATTCAAGCTATTTTTAACTGCTGATTTGCAAATTCTAAAACATTATATCATGCATGTCTCATAGGAAGAGTTTGAGCTGCTATCAGAATCAACATTAACTTTTGTTGTTATTTACTAAGTTTAACTTAGTTGGCCACAAGCCCAAAAGAACCGGGCACACAATGAGAATAGGATTCAATAGTAATTGTCTGCTATGCCATGTAGTTTTTTTGGGAGGAGGGGTTCATATTTACTTTTAATGCAGTCCAGAAAGGAGAAAAAATGCAATCAAAAAATGAAATTGGAAAAAATTGCCTGATTCATATAAAAAGTCTTAATAAAGTATCCAAATATGAACTTTCACAAGGATCAAATCATAGAAACAGTTGTTTTTATTGAATAATAATGTGTATGAAAGTGATATTTATTTTAATCTTTTCTTAAAAGTATAAGACAGGCAGTCACAACTCTTTAATTAATTTTTTGTTACATCTTGCTTTTCATTCAAAGTAGGGTAGTTATGAAATCCAATTCTTATATAACAAAATATTAAAAAAGAAAGTAAAAAGATATTTATATTATTTATAAGATGTCTTAAAAAAATCTAGTTAATAGAATTATTTGAAAAAAGATCCAATTATTTCAGACCTTACTCTCGTCAATACAAACACAGAGGGTTAGGAGGAGGAAAAAAATGGTAATTAAATTTCATTAATAAGAGTTCAAGAACTGTGTTTCTCATAAAGTTGATGAGGGTTTTAGTGGGATACAATGCATACAAATAGAACAATAACATTCCCTCATACACAATGCATAAGTTTATATATCTCTATCCTCACTCATGCACATATACACACATCTTTACATAACCACAAATACACCAAACCAAACACATTTATTCATGCATAAATACATACATATGTAAGTATGCTCAAATGCATTGGTTCGATGCATGCAGCTTAAGATGCAATTCAAAGGAAAATCACATCACCATAAAATGCAGAGAGTTATACACACACACAAAGGTGTATGCATACGTGCATATATATGTATAGAAGTCTACTGACACAACCCATTAAAAAATACTTAAAAAGATACCAAAAGTGTGGAAGGCTTTTAATCAGTTTAAGATTTCAAGAAGCATGAAGTAATAGACAAAACAGAAATTTATAGAATATGCCAATGTATGCAAAAAAAACGTACACACACACACACACACACACACACACACACACACACACACACACACACACACTCATGCATGCATGTACATAAACTTATACATATGATAAAAAGTATCAAGATTGAAGCTTTAAATCCTAAATGCTAAAATTTAAACAAAAATGTGTGCACAACTGAGTATGATATATAATAAAGGAATGATATCTAGATGAAATCTACATGAAAACTAGAAGAATCAGTGCCAATTCTCAATACTTTTCATGAGGGGTTTTTGGCAAAACAAAAGATTTTTTTTAAATGCAGCACAGTACATATTCACCAGACTTTTTCAAGCTTCCTATGTCAAAGATTAATCTCAGTGGAAAGATTTGCAGACATTAAAAGAAATACAACCGCACTGCTTCACACCACATCAAAAGAAAAGTTTTAGAGGTGCCTCAACCAATAGGAAACTCAGTGGAGTAAGTGAGTTGAACGACAAAGGGAATATCTATAAGAAAATTTCATTCCTTATTCATTTCTTTCTTGGTAAATACAGCTTCCATCTTAATATTTTTTAACATACTTCATATATTTATATTCTATATGCACACATATTTTTCATAAAGAAATATTAATAAAATTGTTCTTCACTTAGTGCAGGCACACTATTGGCTGGTGAGGCTTATGTAAGGTTTGGTTTGGTTTGGTTTGGTTTCTTTGTTTAATAGCATATCAACCTTCATTGGTTATTTAATGCCAAAAAAAAGGTATCCTTCTAGAAGGATAGCAGTAGTACAATCTAATCCATAGGTAGTGGGGATTAGGGGGTTCATACCTTTCCCAAGAGTAATTGTCAGAAAGTGAACATAATAGCATGACTGGAGTTTGAACTTATAGACTAGCATATTGGCCACTACACCACCCCCAAATATGTAAGATACAACCCCTCTCCCAGAAAACTAAGAATATATATAAGCTTTATTACCTATAATTTTACGTCTATATTTGGAGATTGCATAAAACACATGGAATTTAAAGTAAGGTATTAATAGTGTCTAAAGTTTTACCACATTAGCAGTGACCACTTTTTATTATGTAAAAAATTTTCTTATTTGTAGTTCTTCTTCTATTATATATATATATATATATATATATATATATATATATATATATATATATATATATATATATATATATATATATATATTATTTCAAAGAATATAAAATTCAACATATTCTGTAACCTGGTCATAGAGGCGCTACTCATGAAGTTTGTCTAAGGTACGAATAGCTTAGTGGAGCACATCCCTCTCCAGGTCAAAAAATTTAATCTGTTCCCAAAAAATGAATATAAAAAAAGGACAGCCATAAGCCTAAATAAATAGAAAATTAATTTTTTCATTTTAACTTTTATTTGATTTTTTTTTTACTTGGGGCAGGGATAATATATTTAAACCTATTTCCTCAGGTACAAATAATATTCTCTGATAAAAGACATGGAAAGTAACTCTGATCCTAAGCAGTGTATTTTTTCAGAGGAACAAAGAAAAAAGTAAACAAAGGGAAAAAGTCACACTGTTCATTTTGTAATTTGTATTTACCCAACTCCTCAGCCATGAAGAGGATGTAACTCAGGGTTAATTTTAAGTGGACTCCCATGAAGAGGATGTAACTCAGGGTTAATTTTAAGTGGACTCCCATTAATTTTGAATTCAAAGTTTTCCTTCTTCTAGATTGCTTGCCTTACTAAGGCTGGATAAACCAGTCTACCCTACTACAGACCCATAGCTGAGAGGCAAAGAGATGGATTTATGTCTTTCCCTCAAGCATTTACGCAAAGTGAAATGCAAACAGCTTCATCTAGAATTTGAATTCAGGTTGGTTATTCCATTTCCAACAATGATAGCCATTATGCTAAGCCCGTATCATTTTGTTGTTAGATAATAAGAGTGAATAAAAGGTTGAGTTTTTTTTCATAATTTATTCAATAAAGCCTACCTATGATATTGGGTTACATAAACCATATAAAAAGATTACTTCTTTTATAATTCCTATGAATAATAGAAGGTGTGACTGAAATAGCTCCCATATTTTAAACTGTCACCTCAGTGGTTCAAGTGAGTTTAGGCAAGTGGCAATGGTAGTTCTATCTAGCGAATGTCTTACTATATTTTTTAAAAATATGATCAATTATGATTATAGCTTGAACCAGTGTATACCATGTGTTTGTAATTGAAATGGTTTTTAAGATAAGTGAAACTATAATTGATACATAGAGATTTTCATGTTCCTTTCATGCAACATTAGACTGATGCTGTTCTAGATTAAAAATTGATATTGCTAGGGATTAAAAATTGTATCTGGAACAGCATCATTCTGATGTAATATGAAATGAGCATTAAAAAACCTCTATGTAATAATTACAGATTAACCAGTCTTAAAAACCATTTCAATAGCAAACAGATGGTGTTCATTGGTCCACGCCACAACTGTAACTGATCACATCAGAAAAAAAATGGTAATATATTAACTAGATGGAACTACCATTAGCACTTGCCTAGCCTTGCTTGTACCACATAGGTAACAGTTTCAAATGTGGGCTGTATTTCTGCTACATCTTTTATAAGACCTAAAAAATTAAACACGAAAAATAGTATTTTACTGAAAAGTTCTAAGTATAAAATTAATGTTTTATCAGGGCTACAATAATAATTCCTGTGTCATCTTGTAAGATCATCATAGTAGGTTTGTCTCTTACTGAGTGCCTCATGAACATGATCATCTGCCAAAGGTGACTCAGTCTGATAAATATCTAATAGCTGAATAGAATTTCCAGAAATTCTCAGAAGACGTTTAAAACCAGAGCTAAACTGATTGAAAATGAATAGATATATTTTCTACAGACAGTTTTATATTTTCAAACTGTTATGTGTAATTCTCTTAGGAAAGGGTTGAACAGCTATTGCAAAGAAAGTGAAAACAAATCTTGATTTCTACAATTTTAAATTAGAAAAAACGTATTCCATAGTTTTAGCCTACTTCAATATAATATCCTGTGTGAATCTTGCTGTTTATCTATCTCTTTACTTACAACTGCCTGCTGCAATTAATAATAAGTAGCAAAAAGAAAGAAAGAAAAAATATATGCTAATACATAAAACAATTTTAAATTGCAGTCAGGTGATGGGCTTCCTTTTCAAGAGTCTTCTCAAGATATCTTACATTGTAAGCTTTCCCTGATACAATTCCATCCTTTATTTTAGTAGATATTCACTCAGCAACTCTTTGTTTATCATCAGGAACATTTTATAATCATCAAATTTTAGCAAAAAGTTTAACAAAAAAACTTTAAAAGAATAGTGAATAGGAAAATTAAATAATTTGCCTTTAATTTATTGTTCCTCTGTTTTCACTGTCAATCATTTTAAAGATGCATTATGGGAAATAAATATATTTTCTTCTAAAGCTGAACATAGCAATTTAAGATTTATCCTTAACATTGTACAAATCATTCTTTAACAGAATAAATGAAATGCTGTATGTATGTACACACACAAATGAACACATGCACACACTTATATATCTGTTTATGATTACTATATATGGTATGCATGCTTTTACCAACTTCTCTGCCTAAGGTAGGATGGGACACAAGGTCAATTTTTAAGCAGAATAAAACTGGCTTGAATTCAGTTTTCCTTTTCTTTGACTGGTTGCTGAACCAAGTTTAAAGAGCCCAGTCTGCCCAACTATTTACACATAACTGGGGGAGGACAATAGATTCATGTCTTTTTCAAGAGCATTATGTTGTGCAGGATTTGAACTCTAGCCTCTGACTCTATTTTCTTAGGGGATGTCCATTACACAAAGCTAGTGTTATATGTATGCGTGCACACACACACTTACATATCTATTTGTAAGTATTGCTATTTTGAGCCAATGATATATATATATATATATATATATATATATATATATATATCATTATACCAAAGTTTATGCATTTGTGTGTGTCAGTCAAACACAAAGTTTCAGGCATCTGATTTTTTGCATGAATATTGACCTCAAGCTCCAACACAGACTACATAAGGTTAGCCTTTTGAGTTATCTAAGGTCAGAGACTATGTAAGATTAACCTTTAGAGTCATTTAAGATCTCTGAATGTTATCCGATGGTAAAATATGGCCAGAATGAGATAAAGACTTTCATAAAAATATTTTTCAACTTTTTAAATTGTCAAAATGGGCAAGGTCAGATCTTTTTTTTTTGTTTACATGGCAAGCTATATGTTGGATGTTTATATTGTAGTTGTAGTATATTGGAAAAGATGGAAGAGTAAGAAATATTGTGTATAAAGAGTCTCGCAGAATCTAATAAGGATTAATCATTACATTTAAGATATAATGCTGTGTATTTATATCATGTTCATACTTCTGTATCAAAAGAATCTTGTTAAACTATATATAAGAATTGTTTAATGAAAATATATCTTTTTTTATTCACATTGTAAGCTGCCTCTTCTAGTATTTATAAAAAAAAGAAAAATGATTCTCAAAATTATACATGTAGTCAATTATAAACCAAAAATTCAATGTGTGGTGAAATTTATTTACATTATTTTCTGAGCAATATGACTGCTAGTCAAATATTAACAGAATTCATTTTCTTATTTAATAACTAACTGACACCATGAAAATATATTTTTTAAATTACTTCCAACCATATTTTTGTCTCTGTGTGCACAAAGAATTTTTCAAGTATACATGCACAAGTATATATATATATATATATATATATATACATATATATATATATATATATATATATATATATATATATACACACACACATACATATACGCACAAATATATATGGTTGCATATATACCAGAGTTAAAATAAATGGTACATCATGGGAATATCTAAGATGGTGTATTTTTTTTGCTGAAATTAGAAAAGGCTTTTCTTTAAATTATGGTCTTCACTCATCGTCTATATTTATCTATAACTGTAAATCTTGAAACCTCCAGTCTTACTGCCTAACCATAAGGCTATCTATTTCCATAAAAAATGAAAAATGAAATAAATGAAATAAAAAGAAAAAGTATATATATATGTGTGTGTGTGTGTGTGTGTGTGTGTGTGTGTGTGTGTGTGTGTGTGTGTGTGTGTGTGTGTGTGTGTGCATTTTCTTCTTCTTTAAATTTTAACCTGCTTCGTGACTAGAATAGAATAATAGAAGAGAAGTAGTAATTGTACAAAGAGAAAAGAATGTTTTGTTTAATCCAGTTCGGAAAAAAAAAGAAAGAAAATGAAAAAGAAAGAAAATAGATTGAGAAAAATGTGAGCTTGAAAATTTGAAATACTGAAAAGGTTAAATCATGCAAAGAGTTTTGTATTTTTGAAACTTTTTTTTAATATCTGTTGTTGTTAATTAGTAAAGCTCTGAAGGGTTTGTGCAAGGCTGTCAAAAGCAATTATGAAAATTAAACTGAAACTCCCAAAAGGTACAACGGATGAATATTGACTGGGAGGGTTGAAAAGTGGGGGAAAAGAAAAAAGAAAAAATGGGATTTTGTATCGTTTAGAATATGTAAAATTATGAGTAATTTAAAAATGCTGATCAAATCCCTTTGTTTCCCCCACACCTCTAAGAGAGAGAGAGAGAGAGAGAGAGAGAGAGAGAGAGAGAGAGAGAGAGAATTGTGTAACTTGAAAGTAAAAATTATAATTTCCTGTCACATAATAAAAATAAATTATAAAATATTTAATATATAAAAGAAATTTTCTGTCTGCACATCTTGATCTTTCAATCCAACTCAGCGAAACAAAGAAAACTCAGAAGATGTCGTATCATTTTTTAAAGAATTTTATATATTAATTTACTGACAGTTTATTGAAGATGGGCTAATTTTTTGTCAATTGTACATTCAAAGATTCTTAAATTGAAGATGAAAGTTTTTTTTCATTTCTGAATGAAATAAAATTCTTCAGATTATATTCACATAAACACATGAAAATGCTGAAAATTTCTCAGCTCAATTAGGTTTTTATCTTCATTACTGCTTCATCAACCCAGTACTTTGAGTAAGATCTTTGACTTCTTGATTAATGTAGTTCCTTATCTTTTAAGTAAGGTAAATATTTCTACTACTATAGCAAAATTTAAGGAGTGTCAGCTTGGCTGTCTCTCATTTGATATGAGGGGAACTGACAGAAAAACTCGAAAATGGGTTTTGAACCACACACACACACACACACACACACACACACACACAAACATTCAAGGCACACTTGTTGCAACACTATCATCGAAAATGGATTCTATGAGTCAAGTTCAAATACTGGATGAATTGTGCATCAATTTTCATTTATGACCTCAAGAAAGGCATGAATCCATGCTCAGTTATGAGTAAATAGTAGGTTCTTTAGTTTTGGTACATCAACTACCCTAGGTAAAAGGAAATTCTGAATTCAAACCACTTTGCTTAAAAATTTAACTCATGACACATTCAGCCTGGGGGGTTGGATAAATAAAGACATGCTAACATATTTATTTTGTGAGTTTTTCATGCCAGTTTTAACTTGTGGCCTTTCTCTGAAGTCTGAGTGATAGCAAGATTTCTCAGGTATCTGGGACACTTTTGAGTATTCTAAATGATCTTAACAACACTTTGGTCTGTATGGTCTCAATTCTCCCTCTGCTTTTCAATTCTGGGGACCGTTTCAAGTGTACAAACTACAATTGGTATCACTGTCACTTCCATGTTCTACAGATTGTTTAACTCTCTATTGTTATTATATATGGAGAAATGGTAGATTTTGGTAAATCTGACATGATGAGAAAATAAGTGGATTAACCAAACACTGACAATGGATTAAGCAATGATATTTTGTTTTATTTTAGAAAGACTTCCTCAGAATGATGCGTTTTTTTAAAGTTCAGCATTAGAGGAAATAGATAAATAAAAATAAAAAAAGAGAAGGAAAGGGCCATAAGAAGGAGAGACAGAAAATAAATAAAGAAAGAAAGAGATAGAGATATATGTCAGAGTGATGGTGTCAGAGGTTATTGGCTGTGACTGTGACTGTGGGTTTGGCTAGCTAGACCGGGTGGGGGAGGCTACAGCCACAGTCAACTGTATCAAGTTTCATCAAATGCTTGACCAACAGAATATGTATATATATATATATATATATATATATATATAATACAATGGGTACCAAAAAAATTCTCTGCTATAAAAAGATTGAAATTTTTTTCAAAGAATGAAAGAAAATTGAGAAATCATGTGCCAATAAAGTTGAATGCAAACAATAGCATTCATGTATGTTTGAGGCTTTCTTCCCTTCTTGGTAAGGCTAAGGGATTTTCTGCATCTCTTCTTGTGCTTTATTTTCTAATATATCTGAATTTTAAAAAATAGATATATTGCTATGAAGTGAGTCAATTAGACGCAAAAGACTAGAAAGGGTTTTATATTTTTCCTTTTTCATACCCTAACATGATTACACTCACCCACCTACATAGAAACCCCATCTCATATATATATATATATATATATATATATATATATATATATATATATATATATGTAAAGATAAGTTACTATTAATTCCTTTAGGTTATTTATCTGTTCCATTTCTAATTAGCTATGCACAAGAATGCTAATTAGGAAAAAGCTGTTTTTACCTTGATAATGTAAAAGTAATCTTTCTGGTCTACACATATATGTACTTGTGCTTCAGCATTCATATGTCTTGCATGCATAATCTTGAAGACCCACATGTACACCTACACATATACAGAAACAGTTAGAAGAAATAGTAAGTATCAATATTTGTATATCTTTCTTTGTTGCCAAAGTTATTAGTAAAACTATATGGGTACTAGAAAATCTTGCATTTCACTTTCATGTCTGCAAAAGAGCCTTTTAACCCACCATTAAAGCAATTTAAAATACCCCTGAATGAGCAGAATTTTAAAGATTTTAAGGCAAAGAAATGCATTTATCAACCCATAATGATTTTGTAAGGTTCAAATTTAAGCATAATGGAAAGGTCAAGGTGCAACTCTTGGCTTCAAAAATTCAATCAGTTAATGATTTCATAACTAAGATTAAGATTGACTTTATACAAAAGATCAATTTATAAACCAGTATACAGGGTGATTCAAAAAATATAGAGAGAGTTTCAAAAAAATTTGATATCATTTGAGATGTACAGGATGTTTCAGTAAAACTAATATCATTTCGTAACATAATAACTTGACCAATTCTCATTCAAATGATCTCAAATTTCAACAATGTGTAGAAACAACTGAAAAATTTATGTTTAATGTTTAAATACCTTTTCTTTTCCAGTGAATGGCATTTCTATACCAGAAAAGAAAAAAAAACATAGAATATTAAACATAGAATTTGGAATTGTTTCTACAAATGTTGTAAACATTTGAGATTATTTGAATGAGAATTGCTCAAGTTATTACATTACAAAATGATATAAATTTTTCTAAAACACCCTGTATATGGTATATAGAAACAGCTGTAACCATTAAGTTTAAAGGCCTTTCCTAATTTTTTCTATAACAGTAACGGTGCTAATCTCAGCTATGTCTTAATGGCAAAACCTTCTATCTCATCTCTCTATCTTCTGTCTATCCTCCTCCAACTGTTATTTGTTATTCATTTAGCACCATATCAAGGAAATCTGGAGTCCAGTTGGCTAGGGTTATAAATTATGCTGACTGCATCTCTGCAGAAGGGTATGACATCACTCCCCTACCCCATGTGTATCCTGCATATAACATTAAACTACATCTGATGGTGAGGCTCCAGTCATGAATTTTGGGGAATGTAGAGTACTCCTTCATTGCCATTACTCTCATGTCCACTCTGACCCAGTATGAGTCAAATGTAAATATCTAATCTTTTTCTATACTTGAAACCATTTAATTGTGTATAAACAAATAAACTCTAGCTTGTTATAAAATGTTATCTACAAACTATTTGTTTCCAAATCATATATAATAGATTATGTATAAACAGGATTTGGCTTTAAATAACCTACAAGGGTTGATATGCCATAAAACACAACCAACCAAAGGAATCTGGTAGCCATCATGGGCAATGAGTGGCGGAAGGTTTCCTCAAGTTTCTAGCACTTTCCTAAATATTTATCAATAAGTTCAACCCTTAGGACCCTGAGCCTCTTACATCCTGGGCCTCTGGCTTGACAAAATAGCTGAAAATGTAAAATGTTATAATCTATTATTTAACAGTTGACAGATTTTTACAACCTTCCAAAGAAAATTTGAAATATATTCAAAATAACAAAATCATATATAAAATTGGAAATTGTGGTGTAGAAGTTAGGAATCCATAGTTTATATGCTTCTAGTAAGTGGCACAAATACCAGCCTCTTGGGTTCAAAGGTTTGAGAAATATCATCAACATTCTAAATTGTAATTAAACTACCATATATGTATATGTATATATATATATATATATATATATACACGCACTTATGTATAGGTCAAATTTCAGAGACTTATCTTTGGCAAAAATTGACACCAACCTGTGCATGAGCTATAATTTTGAAAGGTTGAAATTCAAACATAAGGAGAAAAACTAATGGTGACACTTGACTTCAAAAATGAATTCCATAAATTGATGATCTTGTGTCTATTGATCAAAGATTGAACTATATACTCAACATAAGTATACATGATATATATGGTATCAAGGGTATGTTCTGAAAAATATGCTGGGTTAAGCAAATATGATCTTGCAGGTGTACAGATTTTCAAAAGTGAATGTCAGATTACATGTTTCAAGTGTTCATTACAATATGTATAAATTCACAGAATCAACCTAAAATGTTTTGCCCTGCTGGTTGTAGCTACAAAATATGCCAAATGTACCTCTGTAGAGGGGTGAGACCCTCACCAGTAAATGTCCTAGGTATGACACTAAATTGCATCTTGGAGCTTTGGGGAATGTGATGTACCCTTTCATTGTCTTTACTGACCCAGATTGTTAGTACCAGTTAGGGTTTCATCTATGCATTAAAAAGAACTGTTCAATCATTTACTAAAGATTATTATTATCAGTTATTTGAAACTATACAGCTGGATGCAAATTATTTGTATTACAGTAGAAGACTGTAGAAGTCACAGCTAACAAACAACAATAATAACAACACTTACCAACTCAGCAGTCCCAGTCTAGCGTCCAGCTGGTAGGCAAAAAATAATGTCCTCATTTCATGCCCTCTACACCTTGATGGGCTGAATGCAAACACTGTAGTACTTCCCCTCTTATGGAAAGAAGAATCATAGTTCCTAAATCCCTAAAAGGGAAAGTACTATGCTGTTTGCATTCAGCCCACCAAGGCGTAAAGGGCATGAAAGCTTGCATTAACAATTGAGTTTACTGGCCTGGCATGAATGCATCTATCCACAACTTTAGAGCGAGTTGCTCAACTTGTGCAACTATTACCCCAAGCCAGCCATAGGAACCGATCACCATAACTCCAGCCCCGGAATGGCCATTCCAACAGATAGTGATGGACATATTCCACATTGGTCCCATTGTGTACCTTGTCTGTGCAGACAGACTAACTGGTTGGCTCATCTTGTGCCACCTAAAACTAGGTTATGCTACCACATACAAATTGATGTCCATCTGTCAGCAGCTGATCCAAACATATGGTACCACAGATGAACTCAACACAGACAGTGGCCTATCTTTTACCTCCAGTATATTCCAAGAATTCCTTCAGATGTGGTGTGTGAAGCACAGACTATTCTCAGTCAAATACCCCCAACCCAATGGCCAGGCAGAACTCACAGTAAAAACCACAAAGAGGATAGTGAATGGAAACACGGGCCCCCAAGGCTCCTTGGACAATGACAATGTTTCCCAGGCCATCTTACAGTACCGAAACACTCCAATCCAAAGTATTGGCCTATCACTGGTGCAACTCCTACTTCACTGCCAACTCCATGATTCCATCCCCTCACAACCATTCCTCTATGAGCCCCACCATGAATGGGTAGCAGCGGCACAATACCACAAAGATCTCCTCCACTATCACAATGCCAAAATAGTCAAAAGGTACAATAGATATACTCACAACCTTTCCCATTCCAAGCTGGTGACACAGTAGCTATCCAAAGCCCACTCAATCACCGCTGGAACACTACAGGAAAGATCATTTCTGTCCTATCAGACCGCCAATACTGAATCAGAGTTGATGGATCAGGAAGAATCACACTTAGGAACTGTTGTTTTCTAAGAAAGTGTGAATTCAAGGCCGCACCAACGCTGATACCAAGTGCAACGCCTGCACCATGATTAATGCTCCACTTTTACATTCTGATCCCCCAACATCTTCTGGCAATGGCACATGTAATGACAGATGTACAGCAATTGAACATACATTACTATGCCCTCAGTGGTCTAAAATTCCCCAAGCTCTATGTAGGCTACTACCACATAACAGACCAGGCCTCAAAGAAACACATAGCCCTTGTACAATCAGGCCTACACATGGGGAGAGGAGAGATGTAGAAGTCACAGGTAACAAACAACAATAATAATAACACTTACTGGCTTGGAAGTCCCAGTCTAGCATTCAGCTGGCAGACAAAAAATAAGACGGACCACACTAAACAGGCCGGTATATATTTATGCTGATACAGCCACACCAGAGCTAGCAAGCGCCTCTGGTTGTATAATGGTTAGCAAGCTCAGCTAGCAAACCTACACGAGTGAGTTCGAGTCTCATTGGGTGCCCCTTTCATATGGCCTTGTGCCACATCTAAGCAAAAAGCTTAGTAAATTTCCACACCAGAGCTAGCGACCAATCGCTGCTTGGACTCAACCACAAGTGCATGATGGAATGCCCCGGTGGACATAAGACCTTTTTCTTCCTCAGTTCTGGGTTGATTTCTGTGTGTAACGTAACTGAGTGCTAACTTACTGTCTATACAATGGAACTTTGACAAACATTTGATGAATAGAATTACTTATGTTAGATAACAATACTTTAAATCATTTGACTGTGTACAAACAAATGAGCTCTAACAACTCATTTAAAAATAAAAATACCTTCAAACTATTTGCTTTCAAATCATATATCTATAAAACAGGATTTGGCATTTAATAACCCACAAGGGTTGACATTCCATAAAATATGACAGAACCTAAAGTGTTGTAAAATATAGAAGAAATAAAGAATGTATTAGATTTTATAAGTAGAAACATTTTTGGCTTGGTTTCTTTGTTTAATGTCTTATCAAACTTCATGAGTTATTTTATGCCAAAACCATACTTGTAGAAGAACAGTAGTGATACTATTTAACCCATAGCTTGTGTGCGGGGGGGGGGGATAAGGAGATTAATAGCTTTCCAGAGCCTATTAGTCCAAAAGTGAATGTAATATCATCACTGGAGTTTGAACTTGCTTACTTCAAGGCCACAGTCCAGTACTTTTAGCCATCATGCCACAGGGATTCCTCTAAAAAATATTTTTCATTTTCTACTGAATAATTTTTAAAGCATAAGCAATGCATACCTTATTTCTTAGGAATACATGCTACTGGCTAGCCCATATTCCTCTTGTGGTCAGTTATGTAATCAAAAACATGTTTCATTTGTAAATGATATAGATATTAAATTGTATCTTCAAAAAATAAAGGAAGGAAGGAAATTTAAGATGAAGGAATGAAGAAAAGAAAAAAAGATTATTTCATTTGCAAATAATTCATGAGATTATCTATATTTTTCCAATCCCTGCTAACAAAAAAAGTTACCCAGCCTATACTGTATCAGATATAAAAGCTGCTATCTCTTCCGCTGCCTCCTGTTAATATCTACTTGTTTATCAATCAAATAATTTACATGTAGTTTTTTCTTAGTGCTTTGAAATTCAATTTAAATTTTATCTGCAGTTGTCAATTTACCAAGTAACAATTACAGAATTATCTTTAAGTTGTTGGAATTGAGTTATTAGACACCAGGTGGCGTTCACAGTCTTTCAGCAAGAAAAATATGAGGAACCAAATTATTTCAGAACTAGATTAGAAGCAATAAGTTCCAATAAGTTTATCTATTTAGAGTTATGCCTCATGTATAGATAATCTATATAAAAATGCGCAAGCACACTTGCACTCATATACTCTCTCACTTACACACACACACACAATTGTACAAGCACATACAGATACATATGTATGATTGGACCATGTCAAAATCAAATGTAAGTGCAATGGCTTGCTATTGCTGCCTGGGTAGGTAAAATAGTTATGAGAGTGTAGTCCCTAACACAATCATGATTCTGTTAACCATTATGGCATGTCAGTAAAAAATGTTTTGGAAAGATATATGATGATGCAATAAGATACAGGGAAAATTTATTTCATGTCTTTCCCAAAGCTATTAGTCTGAAGTGAGCATAAACATCCTCAGCAAGAATTAAAATTCAGTTAATTGATTTCATATTTTGTAATCTATGCCAATATATATATATATATATATATATATATATATATTGGCATAGATTTAAAAAAAAATGTATATATATATATATATATACACATTTTTTTTTTTGATTAAACATAAAGACCCATTTTGTCTATATAATTTTATCAAGATCCTTTCAAGTTTCCTGATAAGTGTCTTGGTTTCACCTTGGAATTGGTGAATGAATTTACCAAAATTGTCCCGAGCACTTTTGAACGTTTCGTAGACCATCATCAGTGGTTGTTGCATGTATAAATAGCGTTTTTTAAAGAGTTTTTTAGGCGTTTTATAACATCACAAAATTACATAAACGCAGAGTTCCATAAAACTAAGATGCTGATGAATTTAAAAAACAGAACGCTATCAACGGAAATAGGATATTAACAAGAAATATAGAATATTTAAAAAAAAAAACTAAAGGCATTTCAAAACATTGTCACTATTTTCAAAATTAATTCTATTGATTTTAGTTTTTTCTAGTTTTTATATGTAGGGCTTCTAGGATTTGTAGTCATAGCTTATTAATTTTGTATGCTATTATAGTGGTGTTTTCAACTAGAAGTTTTCAAAATTTGGATTTGGAATGGGTTTTAAGATGTAATGTTATAGAGCTAGAATCATTACAATCATAAAGTGCTCAGAACAATTTAGGTAAATTCATCCACCAATTCTCAGCTGAAACTAAGACACTTATCAGGAAACTTGAAATGATCTTAATAAAATTATATAGAAAAAATGTGTCTTTATTATCTAATCAAACATGCTTAAATGAAAGACTGCTGCTCAACTACACATGCACAAATTCGTCTTCATCTTTATTGTTATTTCCACAATGTTTTGGCCGATATGTCCTCCTACCTTCTTCTGGTGTTTGTTGAACTCAGGAACTATTATGTATGATTTTTTACCTGTGCTCATACTCAGATTTCAGAGCACAGGAAAAAATCATACATAATAGTAGTAATCCTAGTCAAGTAAGAACATTAAGTTTATAAGTCCCAAAAATTCACTCTAAACTGTCCAGCAGGACACATAGTGTAACAGTTATAGGTGTTGGTTCCCTAAGCTTCTTCGGAGACAATCATCTGGAGGTTGCAGGTTCAATCCTGACTGCAGGCGAGTAACAATACAAGAATACTTAACACTTGTACCCAGTTATGGATAATGGAATCAGAACAGGCGACCTCCGTGGATTCAATAAAGGAAGTAGTTTAATGTTCTGTGTAAGTTCCCAAGCTCAACAAACACCTGAAGAAGGCCGGAGGATATATCAACCAAAACATTGTGGAAACTACAATAAAGATGAAGACAATAGACTGAAAATCATCAATGATAAAAATCATCAAGCTTTGTATCAGAAATTCAGACAACTAATGTCAGTTACATGTTTTCATGATCATCAGGTGATAATGAAAGCTTTTCTTTTTCAAATCTAAAAAAGAAAAGCTTTCATGAAATTAACAATTGCTAGTAATATGTTTGGACTTTAAAAATCTAATATGTGTTAGTGGGGATACCTCATCATTGTATTATGGTTATCTTCGAGATCAGCTACACCTGAGTAGTGAGCTTGTTCCCTATTAAGTGCCACTTACTTATGGCCTTGTACCAAATGCTTAGATTTTGGGGGATAACTTGTAATGTCATGGTTGGCAAGCTGGTCTCATAGACTGATTACTACTGAGTAGTGTGTTCAATCATTACTGGGTTCCTTATATTTATGCCCTTGTGCCAAATCAAACTATGTTTTTTTTATTTTTAGAGTCCTTCATTGATTTGCAAGTGATATAATGATTATGCATATATATGAAGATCATTAAATAAGTTTCCCAGACTTTTTTCATATGGGCACTTTTGTTGATGGTACACACATGAAACTCTAGTCCCCTTCAAAGTAATCTCCTCCGGCTGTAATGCACTTGTTGTACCGTTCCAACAACTTCTAGAATGCCCCATGGAAGTCCTCTTGTGTGAGCATGCCAATGACCTTCATCACAGCCTCTTTCATCTCCTCAATTGTCTCATAACAACAGCCTCTGAGCTTAGGGAATAACCAAAAGTCACAGGGACCAAGGTCTGGGCTATAGGGAGGCTGAGGAACTGTCTTGATACCCATCTTGGTCAAATAGTCTGTGACAAGGATGGAGTTGTGGACTGATGTATTGTCCTCGTGGAAATGCCACTGACCCGATTTGAAGAGTGCTGGCCTCTTCCCTAGGAATCTCTTCCTGAACTCCCTTAAAACCTCAACAGAGTAACCCTAACCCTAACCCTTTGGCCAATCAACTCTGGTCTATTGACTTCCTTACTCCTCCCACATCTCTCATCATCCCTCACAGACTCCCTGCCTTCCTTGAATCTCTTATGCCACTCAAAAACTGATGCTCAATTCGTGCAAGATGATTGAAAAACAGTCTGAAGCATTCCATACATTTCTGTGGCATTTTTTCCAAGTTTAAAACAGAATTTTATTGCATATCATTCTTCCCCATGTCCAGATTGCACTTTTGAAATTCACCAGCTGTGACAATCAGGCTTTAGTAGGGTGTATTCCAATTGCTGCTGTAGCTGTTCATTTGAACCTGAAATCATAAAATTGGTCAGTCATCTCATAAGTTGTATAGTAATAAGATACTGAATTTTCAAGAATCTACAACAATTTTAAATGCTTGTACAAAAAATTCTGGAAAGCTATTGAATGCACCACATACACACATGCACATATATATATATATATATATATATATATATATATATATATATATATCCCTCGATATCAGTTAGTGTTATATTTTTTATTTGCAAATTATATAATCTGGGTTTTTCACACCATCAAAATTATAGAATAGTAATGAAAATTAGTTAAAAAAAAATATCTAGTTAATTCTCTTGAGCCCTTTCTAAGATCCATACGTAATAGAGCAAAAACACATACCTCATTCTTTTAAAAATATACTGTTACCTAATAAACATCTGTATAAATTAGCGTTACCAAATAAGAATCTTTTTTCTCAAAAATCAAGCATTAATATATACATATATATATATATATATATATATATATATATATATATATATATATATATATATATATACATGATTTATGGCTTTTCAAAGGTTGTCAGTGTAAAGTAAAGGCAAACAGCTTCCATGAGAATTTGAACTTGGCTCACTGCTTTAATATTTCATGCTAATAACCATTATGCTGCCCACAACTCTCGGCTGCACTTATAGTGAGCTTTAAGGAGTGGAAAAAAGAAAAGAAAAGCACTTTTCATAGTATGATATGTTTGCTTTGAATCATCATACACAAATGTTTCAGTCACTAGAGCACAGGGTTTTATTATCACTCAATCCTCTTTCTGCATCTCACTTGAGTGACTAGGAAAAAGCTTTTAATGTGCCATTTTCTTTCTCATATAAAAAAAAGACAACTTTAAACCAGTTCATCAGTCCAAATCCACCAATGCTTAAAGCTAGAATTTTTCTGTGAACTATCCAACCCACTAGACAATTTCATAATATAAAGAATGAAGGTAACTCTAAAGATTGCTCTTGTAGGTCATCAAGATTTGCTGAAAGAACAAGAAACTGTAACAAGTTCTGTGAATATTTCAGTATTTATTTGCATCATCCCCAGATCAAGTTACCATAAGTATTTGTATATAATATACACTTGACTTTGGTCAATAAAGTTATGAAAAACAAAAACCATCTTGTTTATAATGTAAACTGATTTTTTTAGAAATCGTAGCAGTGAAATTTAACCTAGATTTAATACTTGTTTACCCCATCAAGTAACAATGAGAATTTATATAGTTATGTTTTGAAATACAAAATTAACACAGTATTTAGAGGAAAAAATGTTTACACAAAAATTCAAAAACCATGTATAAAAACAATGCCTGCACTAGGAAAATGAAAATAGTGGTTATTTCTCTGTATTGGCATAAAACAAGCATTTGTTAGACATAATTTAGTTTGCAACATAGATATAACTTGTTTTCAGTCATGCAATCCTGAATATGATAGCATATATGGCTAGGAAAAAAGTTAATTTTCTTTTTATATATGATACAAACCCCTGCCTTTTAGGCTTAAAAATCTGAGAAAAAATTCTATTATACACAGTGATTATAGGAAGTGCTCAAGGTATAATGGTTATTGTTGCAAGAAATGGATTCAGTGACCAGAGTTCAAAGCCTGAATAAGGCTGTTTATGTTTTGGGAAAGGCATGAATCCATCTCTTCTCTCTGAGAGGTATGAGTAAATAGTAGGGTAGACCAGATTTTTTAGCCTTAGTACAACAACCTGTCAAGAAGAAAACCAGCTGTATTCCACTTAAAACTTGATTTTGTGTTACATCTTGCCAGTGGCAGAAAGGTTGAGTAAATACTTACACAAATAATTAGAGTTATTTAATCCTTTATATTTCTTTTTGTTGATACCAATAAATCCATCCATTCCTTTTTTTATATGATTTGTAACTGGAATAATCTTAGACATTTAGGTGTTTGAAGCATTTTATATATTATTATATACCAGCATAATTACAATAATATATATATTTTTAGCCATCCATCTATTTCATGAGACACCTGAATCTGGGCACAGGTCTAGGAAAGGTCACATGGAAGACTAGCAGTCACCCATGCAGCAAGTTTTCCCTCTTCACAAATACCAACATTGTCCAAGGGAAGTAAAAAGAGATGTACAACTTGGCATGAGTGTCAATGCAGGAGTTGCCAAAATTAGATTAAACCACTGAATATAAATTTATCCAAACTCTGCACCACAGGCAGGAAGTGACACAAGGTCAATTTTTAAGTGGAGTAATGCTGATTTGAATTCAGAGTTTTTTAATTTCTTTCTCTTAGACTGGTTGCTAACCAAGGCTAAAGAACTCAATCAGCTCTACGATTTACTCATAGATGGGTGGCAAGAATGGATGGATTCATGCTTTTCCCAAGGACATCAGCATGAAGTGAATTGCAAACAGCCTACAGAGTAGTGAGTTTAAGTTAGTTACACAGCCCAGTTACTACTGAGTAGTGTGTTATCTTGCCATGCTTGTAGGAAATTTGAATTTAGAGTTTTCTTTTTCCAAAACTGATCACCAGAAAGTCCAATCTACCCTAATATTTACCCATAGCAGAGGAAGAAGAGATAGATTCATTCTTTAGCCAAGGGCATTAGCCCAAAGGGAAATGCAAATAGCCTCTTCCAGATTTTGAACTTGGTTCCCCAAGTCCATTTTCTGTGATAGTAACCATTACTTTGCCTGTTGCTCCAGTGTAATACAATAATAAGTATAGCAAATTATCAATAATCGTTTAGAGCCACCTGCACTTGTGGGTGTCTCTCTGCTGGGCTCATAGCTGAAAATGTAAAATGTTGTTATCTGTTATTTAAGAATGTTAGAAAAGTGATAGGGATCTGTTTGTTCCTACATCCTACCAACCTGGTAAATGTACTTTTAGGTAGTTGCATATTAGTTTTTGTGGCATTTGAAAGACTTCACCTTATCTGGAATTTTAAACAATCTTAAGACTAAGATCAGATTACAAGAACAACAATGACTAATCTATGCAAAAGAATATTGCTGAGATATGGATAAGAGACCTGACTTTCACAAATAGTGCTTGAGGAAAATCGGTCATATCTTTTAGCCCAACAAATGGCCACACACTTAAAAGAGACCTGGATGTGATGCAAGGATAGCATTAAAATTGATACATCTGAAAAGTGAAATCTTGGACAGCCAAAGAATGCCAAGGATCAAACAGTTGGAGGAGTACTGAGAGATGAACCATATATGGGGCAAGGCAGAGAGAGTATGTTTTTACCCAACACCTCCACCATAGACAGGGTGTGATGCAAAGTCAATTTTAAAGTACAGTTGGGTAAAATTCAGTATTTTTATTCTACTTATCAAAGCTAAAGAAATCAGTCTGCCCTACTATTTATCCATAGCTGAGGGTAAAACTGATGGATTCATGCCTTTCCCAAGTACATTAGTGAACAGAGAAACACAAACAGCCTCATCCATGATTTGAACTTGTTTCATCAAGTCCATTTTCTATGATAATAACCATTGTGCCATGTATATCTCCTGGGGCAAAACAGAGAGAGTAGCAAAAGAAGAAGATGAATGGAATCATATTGCTGAAGCATTATTTCTTAATTTAGAAGTGGATTAATAATAATAATAATAATAATAATAATAATAATAATAATAATAAAAGCAGCTAAAATGAGGAAAAAAAAATTTAAATTGTTAACATTTTGATTGAAATCTTCAAGAATATAATACGAATGTTACAATAATTTATCCTTTGAGTGCTTAAAGCAAATAATAATATAAAAGCAACCAAATCTCATGTAAAAATATCAAATGTTATTCTTCTTTAAGCGTTGGATTTTGCACCTAACTATATAAAAAAAGAATTGAAATATACATTAGCATTATGGCCTTCCTGTTTCACTTGACATTAAAAATGGTCCATTGATTTGATTGGCTATTTCCTTGTCAGCTGTACAACTAAGTGTTGGTTTAAAATAGATTATAATATATAGTGAAAACTGAGCTCTTGGAACAGCAACCAGTCTAGAAGAAAGTAAAATCTGAATTCAAAGCTGTACTTAAAGATTGACCTTTTGTCACATCCTGCCTCTGGTGGAGGAGTTGGTTAGATATACAGAGAATACTTTTTGGCAACCTGTGTACTTGATATCAAATTAAACCTGTTAGTTTGACTATTTTGTTAATTATAATAGAAATTAATTGAAAAAAGTTTCGAGATCAAAATAAAGTATTCTAAAATCTTTGATGGCTTGTGTGTCACAAGTAAAGTTGAAAAGCCTGGCTTTGTAACATTTTAAGAGAACTTTTAAAGATGAATCCTTTAACTTGGTCAGAATTTAACATAATCATATCAGGGGAAATTAAATTACCATAAGACTTTAAAAATCCCATCCTTCAGAAAGAAAGAAAAAGTGATAAAAGATGAATTTCATCAATAAAATTAAAGATATTTAGTTTATAATACTTTTTTTTCCAAATTAAAAACTACTATTTACCCATAGCTAGAAGAGAATAGTCTGATGCATACCATTCCCAAGAGTGTTAGTACTATGAGAAATGTAAACAGCCTAATTTAGTATTTGAACTCTGGTGACCATATCTATTTCCAACAACAATAACCATTATACCACAACCACCTCCATGAATATATAATTAACTGACTAGAGTACTTAGTTACTAAGCTTTGCTTAGATGTGGCATAAAGCTAGATGTATGGGGTACCTAGTGAGACTCAAACTCACTAGTAGTGGTTTGCAAATCTAGCTTGCTAACCATTAAACTATTTGAGATGCCTTTATTTGACAAGAATATAAATATAAGTGATGGACAAAAAAATAACTTCAGATTTGACTGAAATCTTTAAGAATTGTTAAATACAAATGTAACAATAATTCATCCTTTGAGTGTCTACAACAAAAAATAGCATAAAAATAGTCAAATTTCATGTAAAAATATTAGATATTATTAGCAACTTAAAGTCATTCTTCTTTAAACCTTGGATTTTGCCCCTATCAGTATAACAAAAAGAACTGAAATATACATTAGCATTATGGCTCACTGATTCTCTGAGTATTTGAAATGGTCCATTGATTTGATTGGCTATTTACTTGTCAGCTGCTCAACAAACTGTTGGTTCAAAACAAGCCACAAGTGATGTGTGTTCATGTAACTAGATGAGTGGGCATGAATATGATGAATAGTTGAAAGGGATGTATACTGGTTAATTCTGTAAAATTAAAGAGTTTGGTCAATTTGTCAATAATGTCATATTGTAGAAACTCCTGTGAAAACTATTGGTAGCATTATAACTATTTGCATTGGGATTTTATATTTTATTTCTTATGAGCTTTCAATTAGTCAATAAGTTGATACATTTAAGAAAATAATCATTTTAGTTTTTATAAACCCAAGTGTGTATTCATTTTGGGGAGCACCCTGTATATAAATTTACTGGGTTTCACCCAAGAAATATAGACCTACTTTGACCACCCTCATTACTTTATCTATAATCTTTACTCTTCATAAATGCTGATTTCCATTGATCAAACATAATTTTCATATCCTATTGTTGTATAAAGGGAATGAAGAGACAACTCTTATATATAAAATATAATCTACTTTTCTTTTTCTTTTATTACAAAATGTATGAAATTGTAGAGTGAATGAGAGAGTCAAGGAATGGCAAAGATATACACTGAGAGGGAGATACAGAATCTTCAGTGAACCACTTCTTCTTCATTCTTCTTTTGCAAGACTGGTACAGAACAACTCAAAACCTCTAATCATCTTAGCTTCTAAATGTTTTTCAACCTCAGGGTCTTCACAAAGCATCCTTTCTTTTTTCTTCTGGGATCATATCTACTTTCAACCCTAGTGAACCTGCTTTCTTCATATTTCTTCTACTTTCATGAGCCTATTTCTTCAAACTTCTCTGCCTTATCTCAAGACATTTAATCATCTTAGATTCCTCATTTTAATGAGTTTTGTATAATTCAGGCCTTTCTGTACCACTCAACCCTGGGCTATCTTGCACAAGGCCAGTTCCCAGAGCAGTAAGAAATCTAAAAACTCTTCTGTTAGCTCATTCATTCTTACCCAGATTGAAAATCTTCTGTAGTTATATAATTTTCCAGACACCCACACAATCCTTGTGATCACACTTCCTTCCAGCATGCCACCCATGCAATTCATGTGACATTTCCACCATGTTTTGTTTACCTAAGACACAGGTGCACATCCTGTTTGCCACCCACATAACTTACACAGCCTGGTAAAGAAATTTTCTGTCACTATTCGACACTATTAAGGTAATTAGTTTGATACTAATTGTTTCTTAAACAGTCTAAAATGTTACTACATTTAGAGGTGTGCTTAGGATAATGGCTATTGTCAGAGAAAATGGAATAGGTGATCACAGTTCAAATCCTGGACAAGGATCTTTTCATTTCACTTTGTGCTAATGACCTTGAAAAAGTAATGACTCCTTTTGTTCTCCATCCAGCTATGGGGAAATAGTAAGGAGGACTGGGTTCTTTAACCTTGGTTAGGCAACCAGTCTAGAAGAAGGAAAACTCTGAACTCAAACCAGCTTTACTCCATTTTAAATTGACCTTATATTGCATCCTGCTTTTAGGAAAGGAATGAAGTCATCTGTTCCCCTTCTAGCTATGAGTAAATAACAGAGTGCACTGGGCTCATTAGCCTTGATTAGGCAGCCAGTTTAGGAGAAGGAAAACTGAGTTCAAACCAGCTTTATTCCATTTTAAATTGACCCATGCTACTCATGGTAGAAGGGTTGAGTAAATGGTTATGAAGTTACTCTTAAAAGCTTGTGACAGCAAATTTAATCTGCATCAGGCGATTTACTCTAAGAACAAACCATGATATATGGTTTTTATTGTCACAGATTGTTGTTAAAAAAAAAGCAGGGGGTCACAGCACTTTACAGTGGTGATTATAGAATTTATAATGATGGGACTAAAATGAAAATGTTAAAAAGAAAATGCTGATTCTCTTGAAGGATTTATTATGGTTGAGTGGTTGGATAAATACATACAGCAAATTCAGAAATGCTTAGTTATGCTGTAAAAAGCTAATTTTTGAACTTAAACATGTACTTGTAATTTCTCAGACGGAACATTTGGATTGAAGTGTGCATCTTCTTCAGCTATGTTCTATGAGGCACAGCAAAAATAAAAAGCAAAGTATGCCTGGACTTCCGGATACAGGTCATGGGGCATCAGGGCCCCCTATTTAAACTGACAATATGTAACATACTCCTGTATGTTAAATACGACCATACTATAAGAAATGGAAGATGCATTTGAACTCCATTACCTTTGTGAGTTTTCTTGATGAGTAAAAATAATATTCATGACCTATTCATTTAATTGCAGCTCTCAGGGAAAGATGCAGTCAAATGCTATTTTAAAAATTCAAATGTTAAGATTTTGCTGTACTAAAAAAAAAGGCATATTGTGTAAACTGATCTTAGATATTTTTTGTATAAATATGTAATGCAGCTTTAAGTGTTTACTTTCATAATATTCTCATATGTCTAAGAAATAGGAAAACAATATTTTTCCTTATCAGGTAGCCAAGCTGAACCAAACCATTCAGTTTTAAATTCTGAGATGTATTGCTTTGCTCAATGATTGTTTCTTCCACACTAACATCCTTATCTTACTTATTTTTATCTAATGTTTCTCTCATTTTTATCCTATTTTAACCTGCCTTGATGATAGGACTTAAAATATGTTAGAATATATTAACTGCAGGCAAGACCTCTCATAAATAAAAATAAGTATCTTGGTATAACACTAAATGGAAGCTGATGGTGAAGCCCCAGTTCTAAAACTCTTCGGAGTATGGAGTCAATCTTTCACAGCTATAACTCCAAGGTGTATTCCGACCCAGAACAATGGTATTTGTTACGGTCTCATCTTTGGCTCAAATAAATCTATTGGAAAATTATTAATAATATATACGAAAATATTTTCCATGTGGTAGTTCAAGGTTGCAGACCAAAAAGCAAGCCAACTTTAAGAGACTGACACCCACTGCAGGTTTTCCTTTTGACCTTCAATTACTAGGAGTGGTAGTACCTATTAAGGTCCCATCTATGGATCAAACAGATGCTTGAAAATTATTAGAATTAGATTTTAAAAAATTGAAACCATATAACATTATTCAAATTATTTGTACTAAAGATACTTACTTGAAGCTATAATTGTTGTAAACAATTATAGCTTCAAGTAAGTATCTTTATAATAATCATTAGTTATTTGAAGCCATATCATTGCTTGCACAAAAAAACTAGCTGCAGCATTAAAAAAATCAAACAAGGATTGAGATTTCATAAAATCAATCAAGCAAAGAACCAACTCATTTTGGTAAATCAGTTCTCTTATCTGTTCCAGATGAACACAGAATCTGGTAAAGAGTTCCAAATATTTAAATAAATAATTTATTATTCCTAGTGTCATAATTTACTGGGCTGTGCTTAGTCTAGCATATATGCTTCATATAGCTTAAAGTACATGCTGTTCTTAAGTGATCACCCACCTAGTCATTAAGAGGGCTAATCACCTCTAAATTTTCATAAATCTAACTTGACCTTAAGTCTTAAAAGCTAAACATAGTTTAGATTTGGTACAAGACTGCAAGTATGAAGCAGCCAGTGAGGACTAAACTCATTACTAATTTGTTTGTAAGCTCAACTTGTTAACCATTACATCAAAATAAAGTTAATATTATTAGGTTAATAATTAGTTAATATATTATTAGGATACTATTAATATTATTAGGTTAATAATTAGTTAATATATTATTAGGATACTATTACAAGATGTAATAGTATCCTAAAGAAGGCCTTAGGAAAAGCATGTTTCCATATGATCTCTCCCCAGCTATTGGCAATTAGTATGATAGTTTGAGTTCTTAATCCTTAATAAGGTAACCAGTCAAGGAGGAGTAAAGCTCTGAATTCAAACCAGCAGTACTCTGCTTAAAAATTGACCTTGTATTACATCCTGCTCATGGCAGAGGGGTTGGGTAAATACATACTAAACTTTGTTCATAGAAAGAGGGCTAAGGAGAGACCCTTTGATCATGAGTAGAGCCCACAAATACTATCATTTAAGTAGAAGTACAGAGGCATGCAAAAACAATTCTATGATTTTTGACAGAATACACTAACAAGTGTAGGTTACAGGATGCAGGAGCAAAATATGGAATAATTTTTTAATGTTTTTTTAAGTCTGATTAGTCCAATTTTTGAAAAAAACACAATAAATCTAAATGTTCATGATTATCTCTATTATTCAAGCACTTTTTTATAAAAATTCAGCTCAATATGTGTGAGCAAGAAATAAATGGCAAAGAATCTATAATTTGCTTAACGCCAAAACCAAGCCAAAAAAATTTCCGAAATATTTGAAGTTTCTTTATGGCTTCCATCAAGTCCAGACCTTAACCCCCTTGATTACGTTATATGGGGCATTTTAGAAAACAAAACAAATGCAACTTCCCATCCAAATATTGGTTTGCTTAAAGCTGCTATTGAGGAGGAATGGAATAAAATGTCTGAAGAATTTGTTTTGAAGGTGAGTTGATACAATAATTGAAAAAAATGGCAGCCATATTTAGTAGATTTACTGTTTTGTGTCTATCTTCTTATTTTGCTGTTTATTTTTTTAAATCAAAATTAATCTTGTTTCATAATAGAATCATTTATTATTCTATTAGAATATTCCTAATTTTGCTTCCACCCCCTGTATGTGATGACATAGATGAAACTGTTAACCCCATAAATGAATACAGCAAACTAGCACAAAAGGAATACAAGAGTAGATATGACTATATGGGAAAAGTTATCTTCTGGGAATTATGCAAGAAAGTAAAATTTGACCATGCTAACAAATGATATAGACACAAAGTAGAATCTGTCCTAGAAAACAAGATGTATAAAATTCTCAAGGACTTTGAGATACAAATGGATCACGCAATCTTGGCCAGAAGACCAGACCTAGAGTTAATTGATAAGAAAATAACTTGTCAACTCTTAGATTTAGTCATTCCAGTGGACTAGAAAGTGAAAATAAAACAATGCAAAGAATATACAAATATTTGGATCTTATCAGAGAGTTGAAAAATCCATTGAACAAGAAGATAATGATGATAGCAATTGTTGTTGGTGTTCTTGAAATGGTCACCAAAGACCTGGAAAAGAGATTGGGGAAACTAGAGGTCAAAGGAAGACTCAAGACCATCTAGACCATAGTGCTGTTAAAATTAGCTAGAATACTTAGAAGGGTCCTGGATATATGAGAAGACTTGCTGTCACTCAGGCTTCATTGAAGAACCACCAGTTAAAACTGGTGTGAAAAGCTTGCAAGTAGTAAAAAATAATAACGTGAGCAGTATAATACTAGGAGATGCATGTGGTACATAATGTTTATCTTTATTAGAAATGGACTTGATAACCTGAGTTTCACTCCTTGACAAGGCTATTTGCATTTCATTTCACACTAATACTGTCAGAAAAGGCATGAATCCATTTCTTCCTCTACCATCAGCTATGGATAAATATTGGAGCAGACTGGGCTCTTTAGCCTTTGTATAACAATTAATCTAGGAGAAGGAATACTCAGAATTCAAACCAGCTGTACTCCATTAAAAAGAAATTCATTCTCTGTTGCATTACAGATTGGTGAAATCAATTTTTGACATGAAGTATTGGCAATTTAAATAAGTCCTAATGATTAAAATATCAGGCAGTGTGGAAAAATATGAAAAGATCCCTGGATTTGAGTGACAAGTAGTGAGGTTGAGGTCAAATCTAAGAACATGGTTCCCATTGGTCACCACAACACATGATCTGAGCAAGTGTGGAAAATAGTTTGAACAGTTAATCAGTTAGTGATTAGAGCATGACTTGAACAGTTGTGTTCAACTTATGCTCATCAACTCCCTGTAGGATGCAGCAGGTAATGGTTGTCATAAAATAAATATGTGCACACCTAAAGAAGTCTCTCAGTTGTTCTTAATCTCAATTCAGAAGAACTGAGAAGAGTTGGGTTCATGGGAACAATGAATGAATAACAAGAAAGATGGTGACAGATATGACAGATGATGCAACAAAAGAGTGAGGAGAAAAGATGAGCACTAATGTCAAATATCAAACATGGAAAAGTGTAAAGTAATATGTAAAATATAAGCATAAGTCTGAGTAAGCTCTAGTAAGGGTTATATAACACTTGTATCGCATTCTGCTTACAAGGTTGAGTAAATATAACTATAGTTGAACGTAGAATTTCAATGTTCATTATGGTGTTGCAGCTTCAATACCAAAAAGTCTTTTGAGGGTTTTTACAAGATAGAATTGCTAGCCCCACACCCAAATACCCTTCCCAAATATTATTAAGCAAGTTCTTACATCTGAAATATTTTTTTACCAGAATATTTGTTTCACACTGAGGTACTATTGCTCCAACAAACTTTCATATCAAAATTGTAAAAAGAAAGAAAAAATAGAAAGATTTTCAACATACAACAGAAAATCAGCTTTCATTTTTTTCTGTTTAATAGCTGATTCAATATCTTTATAATCTTGAATTCTAGATACATCAACTCTGTATGGACTACTATATTTGTCCCATAACAGTTGTTGTATTTGCATATAAACTTCATACTGAAAATGTCACACCTATTATGAGACAGAGGTAGTAATTATCTTATCATGAACTTGTTTGATAATTATAATTGCATTTTTTCATTTCTTTTATTTTTCTTGATTTTCTTTTTACTTTATTACTTGCTTGCATGCTTATTTTACTACTTTTGTTGCTTTTATGTTGGGTAGGACATATTTGTTTGTAACATTAAAAATTGTTGATTATATGATGATGAATCAAAAATTCTAACTCTCTTTTGCACAAACCTAACTTAACAATTATGCACTAATTTTACAAAAAAAAAACAAAAAAAACACAAAGAACTATTCAAACTGAAAACTACATTGAAATAGTCATTGATGATGATGAATTTTATTGGCTCTGATACAATATTTTCTTTAAAATTCAAAATGTCTCCTTTTTATAAAAAATATAAATGTTTAAATATGATTATTTGTTTTAATCATACTAGAAACTTGTGTAACCCTCATATATATCAATGATCTTATTAATAGATTAAAAACAATTTTTAAAAGGCTAACGAGAGATTAGATTTGGGAAAAAAATTTAATAAAATAGCTATCCTAAACAAAGTTTAGATTTGAGTTCCTATTAATTTAGCAGCAAGTTTAAATTAATAAATATCAAAGATTGAGATTTTTTATAATTAGATTTAGGATTTGGAGGTAATTAATTTGAAATTAATAGAAACTTTTTACTTTCATAATAAAAAAAAATTGCTTCTAGAATTGACACAAGTTACTGGCAATGTAGGCACTTGCCAAAAGTATCACTTGCCCTTGAAACTTGTCATCTATCTGGGATAGAAGCTCTTTCCAAAATACAACTAATAAAACTGGGAAAAATAAATTAAGAAGAATAAAAACAGTTTAAATAATTCCTAAAGTGCTCACAATATATGGGGCCTGAAAGGGATAGTAAATAGAGGGAAGTGAGAGTGAAATAAAATTTTTTAACCAAGCTTGCCTTAAGGCCAATCAGCTTCTCTTTCCCTCTCTTTCTCCCTATCTTTGCATTACAATTCAGCATAGAGGCCATGCCCTTACCCTCACTGATTTATAGTAGCCAAAGTCTTAATGCTTCTTAAGAGCATGAACTTTCAACTTTGACTGTATGCCAAAATGCAAGTAAATTATGTCAAATTTGTTTTCTTTTACCTGATCTCTTTTTTAAATAAATGTTTTTATTTCTATCTATTTAATTTTCTAATATAAAAAATATGAATAAACAAATATTTTAAAGGGTGATGACATTCTGCTTGCTTGAGGTATCTGTAATCCTTAGACTAGCTTAATTCATTACCACAAGATAGAGGATTTTCATATCAACTGCTTAATTACAGTTTAGACGAAAATAAATTCAGGATTAAAACTAATTTTTTATATTAAGAAAGTTGTTTTTTTTTAAGTTATATTTAAGATAAAAGAGTTGCAATAAATTTCCTTGGGTTGCACGGAACAATAGGACCTAAATTTTACATTATTGAAAGGTTAGGGGCTCATAATTGAATTTTATAGAGGTAAAATTGATCATAAAGGTATTATATTTAAAGGGTTTAATATATACTTAAAACATCAGATATATGATTATTATGTTTAATTAGTGTATAATGAGCAGCAGATATAAAAATTTAGCCAACAGTCTCTAGGATCAAAGAGCAACATTTCAAATCCCAAGACAAAGTTTTAAGATTAGTATAATCCTTAACCTTTTGAACCATTAGCCCTCATATACCCTGCACTTTACTTAGCTCACAAAATAAGAAGAAATTCAAGTACAATAAAAATTCAAACTTTGCTCCAAGGTGCAGATATCTTTATTTAAAGTCCATCATCTTATTAAAATAAAATTTATGAATGATTGCTATATTAAACTTTTTATTATTAATATCTGACAAAGTGTCACAGAGTGAAAAACATCAGGTTTATAGTGTATAGTAAAATATCATTCATCCCAAAATATTGGGTTTACTAATTTAAAAAAGGTTAGCCCTTAGAACCCTGAGCCTCCCACATCCATCGTCCTCTCAAATCCTAGGCTCTCTGCTGAAAAATGTTAAATGTTATAATCTGTTATTAAACAGTCTCAGAAGCTGTTAATTATACACAGCAGTGATACAGAAATAATACTGCTAATAATGATATCAATTGAATAGTAATATCAAGTTAATATTGTTAATTATAGGCAACAGTGATGCAAAAATAATATTGTTAATAATAATATTAATTAAATAGTAATAATAGATTAATATTATTAATTATAGTGATGCAGAAACAGACATTTCTCAGCCAGAATTCAGGCTGCTTGGGTATATGTACTTCTAGTTAGCAGCATTTATACTAGCTGCTTGAGTTTTAAGGGTTAAGATTAAAAGTTAACATTAAGGAGAGAGTGCTAAATCCAAAATGAACATTTAAACATTTGGTTCACAGTTTTAATTCAAAATCATACACCTAAATTTTAATTCAAAACTAGAGGGATAAACTGAAACTTTGGAATAATTCTAAAATTAGAAGATTCAATTTAAGATTTAGGATTTAAAGGGATAAAAATTTGGTTAAGAAAGAGAAAAAGTTTTAATCTATTTTATGTAGTAGGAGAGTTTCACTAAAGTTAGTAGGAGCTAAAAACAAAAAACAAAATAAAGAACCTAAAAAGACAAATCCTTTTTTTTTTTTAATATTCTTTTCTATCTCTCCTTTCATTATTGTTGAACATTCTGGAGAGCTGACTATGATGCTTTATCTTAATAATTAATTTGTATAAATTAATTACTGACTCCCTGAAATATGAAAATGCACTGATTATTCCAAGTTCAATATGTTATGATCCTTCTTTTGCTGTTTTAAAAAAATAAGTAAACTTTAAAAATAGCTATAAATGGAAATAACATTTTAAAAATTGCTTAAAAACAAATCAATCCTGTTCATTTGGGATGAAAAATGTTTTCTTTATTAATATATTTGCTTTTATTAGAAGTTTTGTTTTAAAATGTGATTACAAATGAAAAAAACAAAACAAAACAGAAACAAAACAAAAAACAAATGTGGCATGAATCATATCTGGTAATTTGTTTGGACTGATATCCTCATCTTTATTGTTTTTACTCAGAATATTTCAATCAATGATTTTCTCCAATTGTCTTCAAGTACAGCCTAAATACAAGCATATACCTTCATGATCTTTTCTCATATACTCAGACACAAACACATATACAGACACACACACACACACACACACACACACACACACACACACACACACACACACACACAAACTATTTTTCCTATATACACATATCCATATTCCCCTTCACACTTAGATATGCATTCATATACACAAACATGCATGTGGCATAATGCTTATCATCGTAGAAAATGGATTTGGCAAGTGAGATCAAATCCTACAGAGAGCTGTTTGCATTTCACTTCAAGCTAATACACTTAACAAAGGCATGAATCCATCTCGTATCCAACCAGCAAGGTGTAAAATAGTAAGGCAGAATAGATTTCTAAGCCTTAGTATGTGTATATGTCTAGAAAGAAATCTTTGAATTCAAACTAAAATGTACTCCACTTAAAAATTATCTTTATATGGCATCTTGCCCATGGCAGAGTGGTTATGATATATCAAGTGTGTTGAACTTTATAAAATGGCATTCCAATTTCATGGCTTTTGGTAATTTCCTTCTTGGTTGGGTTGAAAACTTTTCAGCACATCCATAGATATGAAAATATAAATACATTGACAAATATATAAATGTATTTAATACAAAAATAAACATACCCAATCACACAATCATTATTTCTCCAATGCACAGATATTTACATATGCTATTCTTATTTGAAATGACTATTGTTGACTCAATATTCATATTCTGAATTCTCACTGGCATAGAAATACATACTTATTAGAAATATAGAAACTTACACTTTACTCACAAAAACTATATAGATTTCAACTCTCAATCAAGTCACCAGTGTGATTTGTCTGGACATTGTAGATCACCTTTTTATTAAACTTGATATACTCATGGCATTCCCAAATGCCTGAAGTTAATACCTAAGTACCATGCACACTTATACATACTATATATATATATATATATACACACAGACACAGACACACACACACATCTATATAAATATATAGACAAATGGATGCGTAGATATCTCGAATTAAAAACAACTATCTATTTTTTCATTACAGTGCTCAACTCTGTGTATATATATATATATATATATATATATATATAAGCCACAAAAAACAGCTGTGCAGTTAACAAAACTTTCATCAGATGATAAATCTGGGGTTAGGCATGGGTTTGGGGTTAAAACATCAAAAACCATGCCTCTCCTCTCTCTCTATATATATATTTATATATTTATATAAATATATATATATAGTTCTGGTCATAAATTTATATACTCTAAAAAAATCTTATATATATCTTTAAAAAATCTTATATATATCTTAAAAAAATGTTCATATCCATGACTACTTCTACAGTGTGAATATTGATTTTATAAAATAAATTCATTGCCTGAAATTTATGTCAATGTCATATAAAAACAGTTTAAAAGAGAATTACATATTTTTTTATATATTTTATTCTTATTGGGCACTATACCCAATAGCTCTCAATTACGACTTTTTTCTGAAAATATATGGACATATTAAAAAAAGCTTCTTGTATCTTTATGAGCCTTTCTTTAAAACATAACAATACATATCTAATCTGTGCAAATAGCATTGGAAGACAACTGGAGAAATATACAATACTAGCTATCAGCATTAAGATGGAATTGTTAAAGATGAGTCCATATGTACAAACAAATCACTGGCTTACTGCTGACACATCTAAAACATCTCCAACAAAAAACAAAAGAAACTTGACACAATGTGAATGTTTTAAAATTGTGGGTTATTTTTAACAGATGTGGATTCAAGAACCTTCTATGTCACCATTGGGTGACAAAGGTGAAAAGAGTAAAGGGGTTGACCTTGACTATCACATTTGGAGGTCGACAGTGTCCTCTCGTGCTGACAGTGGACATGGTTGGAGTGAAGGAGACACAGGACAGAATGGAGGGGTGACAGGTATGTTGTTAAAAATGAAAAGAAAACAAAAGAAAAATATGAAAAGGATAAGCTCACCTCAAGAAGAAATATAGAGAATATAGAATATTTGTATAAATACCTAATTAACTATTTTCTTTGTAGGTTGGGAAGGTCTGGTTATAAAGGATTATTCAATTTTGCTTTTCTCTCCTAACCTGAGAAAAGCATTGAACCTTAGGATATATTAACTTTGGCAATGAATGGTATTTACTATAAAATAAACCCACTTAAATAGTTTAGACTCTTTCTTTTGTCATAAGTTATTTTTCAAACTAGATAAGACATTCTAGATCAATTTTTAGAAGTTTTTTTTTTAATCTAAGACTATTACAAGGATATCCTTGGTAAAATTTGTTCTACAATATTTTCTTTGGTAATTCTTCAAATTAGATTCAGAAAGAAAACTTCAGTGACAGAATAAAAACAACTTCTTTATATTGATTAAGAAGGCCAATAGCTATAGAATATCCAGTATTAGATTTTATTAAAGTTAAGCAACTTTGATTTGGACTATTACTACATAAGTGACTATTATGAATATAGCAGCTTTTTCAAAATATAATATCTGAAGTAGTCAAATAATTTCTTCCACAGTCATTCCAAAGTTAGCTAATATCCTGAGCATAGAAATAACATTTGTTACCAATGGATAAAGTTAAGCAATGCTGTTCTAGCTCTCTATAAAGGGGGTGACAACTTGAAAAGATTAAGGAAAGTAATTTATTGTTTTGTGTTTATGATTTCTTAGATGACCTAATGAGATGCTTCATTGTTCTGCTGAACATAGTTTCAGCACATGGAACAAATGTTAGAAACTTGATTCTAGTTACCTACCATCAATTTTAATTGGCAATAGAACCCCTGTGAGATTTATTCTTCCAAATTAGCATATATTTTGGTTGGACAGACTCACCTTAGAATAACTATACTAATCTTTTAGTGTAGTTGGTATAAACATTTAGTGATGCTATTTTGACACAGCTTTTCACTAGTTACAAATTATGAGTAAAGAAATCTAAGGTTATATACTACTTGCTGAAAACTCAACCAACATGCAGGATTTTAAGCTAGTAAACACCAAATTATGTTTTTGTAAGAATTTATGAGTTGATAAAAGTGGTAAACATTTATGTCTCCTTTATAATCATCCATAAATTGAACTTTGATAAATGCTTCATTAAAAGTCTATTGGAGACTTTTAGCAAATGATCCCCAATAAGACTCCATGGAGCACTTTTTAGACTGGAAGTTTAAAGAGTTTCTTTCATAAATATGTAATTGACTAGTAAAATGTTCTACCAACTTTTATTGTTACTACATCATTGTTGAATACATTCAAGAAAGAGGTGAAAATACAGTTGGAAAATAAAAATAAAACAAGAAAAGTAAAGAAAAAATGTAAATAATACATTAATAAATGGCTAACATTGTTTAAACCTCAATTGTATTATTATTCTTAGTTTTCCTGTCTTCACTTTTTGAATAAACCTAATCCTTTTGCTTATTTTGGCCTTTAGCTGCAGGGTTATCAAAATTTATTGTTTTTTTAATTTAAAGATATATACACCATGACATTATTTTTTAAGCCTAGATTTTCTGGTGATTAGAAAAAGAAATGTCATAGCAAAAAGACCATACTTTAGTCCTTGGCTAGGAAATTTTTGTTAGATGTCTACTTTATATTGTTAAACAAAAAAAATTAAGATTTTGTTTAGCTAACATTACAGGCACAAACTTAGGGATCCTGTTTAGTAAACTGAACCTCTGGAGCAAATATTTATAGGCTACTTTATATATGTTTTCTGGATAAATCCACATTAGCCCCAACTAATTTGTACTTAGTCATATGATTCCACAATGAATCATATCTTCATATATCATGTCATGTTAATGAATATTGCTGATGTGTGCTTTAAACACACTAACCATGACCTTTTTTGTTCATGTCATATAACTAAATATGCTCCAACTGATTTTGTATGACACTGATATTCTTTTGTATATTCAGTTCTTTAAAATTATAATCTTGACTAAATTTTTTATAAGAATAAGAATGTTAGAGTTTTTTCTTTCCTTGATTTTGAGTCCTAAATATTATGAATATCGAGGAACAAAATATATTCAAGTTGTCACCATCAAGATTAGGACAAAGAATGGTATTGCCTATTATATCTCTTGAATCATATCAGAAAAAGATATATCTTAAAAGCTTATACAAAAATTTCTGAAAGTTAACCATTACTTTATATAAATCAGTGGTTAAATATTACTTTCAATAAGATAGGGTTATAGGCATGTAAAAAATTATTCAAAAATTATGAAACTTTAGACATAAAAGTGAATATTTTATCTATTTCTTTTTTGTTTGATTGCTTTTTTGTTTGATTGCCTTTTTGTTGTTTTAAATTGCTTTAAAATTTTGTTTGCTTGTTTAAAATTTTTTTAGCAAAAATTATTATTCAATAATACTTCAATTACATATGTATATATTGAAATTCTTATTGATATATTATGTATATGTATATATATTAATCTATATATATGCACATTTGTTCATGCATTTATATATACATATACATGGGTATTCATATATATATATATATATATATATATATATATATATATATATATATATATATATATATACAGTGTATCACAAAAGTGAGTACACCCCTCACATTTTTGCAGATATTTAAATATATCTCTTCTTGGGACAACACTGACAAAATAACACTTTGACACAATGAAAAGTAGTCTGTGTGCAGCAATTATAACAGAGTTAATTTATTTTCCCCTCAAAATAACTCAAAATATAGCCATTAAAAGCTAAACCCCTGAAAACAAAAGTGAGTACACTCCTAAGAAACTACATCCCTAAATGTGAGGGGTGTACTCACTTTTGTGATACACTGTATATATATATATATATATAATGTTCTTGTATATTGTTCACCTATAAATAAGTACAAATAAATAACTTTTTATAAAAAGTTAATCTACTTCTAAGCCAAATATACCTACATGTTATCATTATTGTAAAAAAAAATACAACCAAAATAGAAATTATTAAACATTATTTATGAACAAACTCTATAGTATTGAACCATTCAAACAAAAAAATAATTCATACAAGTGTGTGTGTATACATATATGAATATACATAATATACAGTATCACCCATAAATACACCTAAAATTTTCTTATAAAAAGTTAAATTATTTCTAAGCCAAACATACCAAGATGTTAACATTTCTAGTGAAACATTATACAACCAAAACAGATATTATTAGTTACCATTTATTACCAAACTCTACAATATTGAAACACCCAAACTAAAAATAAAATTGCATGAATATGTATACTTCTTTTTGGACTACTACATATTCAGGTTGCAAAGTTTTGTACTAAGTACTATATAACAATATGTTTTGATTGTATAACCTTCCACAAGAAATAAAATCCTGGTGAATTTGTTTCGGGAGAAAATGATAATTTTATAAAAAATTAGGTGGGATGCCCTTATTCATTGGCACTACTCTGTGTGTGTGTGTGTGTGTGTGTGTGTGTGTGTGTGTGTGTGTGTGCATATAGCTAAGAGTAAAATTTTACCTACAATAGAAAAACAGTTAATTTTATTTGAATTTCTAAATACTTTTTATGAAATATACAAAGTAAACAGCCTGTATAGCTAAATAATACCAAAGGGAAATCAATTCAAGTAGGATTTGCTCAAGTTTTGGCAATATAAACAACATAAAACTAACAAGACATAAATAATGTGTTTAGTCAAAATATTTATCATCATCATTATCAAGGCATGCTGACAACACAGATTCCCTTAACTCTCTCTCACCATCTGTCCCAAGCGGTCATCACTCTTTGGAAGTCTTTTAGACAGTATGTAGTGTCTGTACAGAGTTGATAAATGTAAGTTTTTGCTGGTCAGACAAAACAGTTGTATTAATGTGTTTGAATCTATCAGAGAACATCGCTTTTAAGTTCAACCTTACTTCACCAGCAGTGCCCTGAATGTTTTCTTCATCTTAATTGGATGGTTTGTGAGATGGCATGCAAGTGGCTATACGGCTGCTGTTTTTTAGGGTGCTGGTTCAAGGGTTTATTCAAAACAACATGTAGCGTCTTTGAGTTGTTCCCATCCAGCTTTTTTTCCTGGTATTTTGTTTTATCAGAGAAATCAGATTTCTATATAGTTAGTATCCTGTTGATAGCAGTCTGTGCTTTACCTGTGCATATGTTAACATCACTTTTATTAGATGCAGTATTGCTAATAAGGTATATGAACTGTTCTACAAATTTCAGAGGCTTGCCATTTGATGAGAAGATGGCACCATCTTGATTAAAACACATAAACTCTGTTTTATCTGAGTTGACATAAACTAAAACACAATAGAGAAAATATTTATACATGAGTTTAATATTTGGTTGTCTGGTTTTTTTGTTACTTTTCTAGTTACTAAGTAATTCTGTAATTCACTACAAGCTTTTTTGACAATTTAGGAGTTATTTCTTGGCATTCTTCATTAAATCAGTGAGATTAGGTATTTCTCCAAAGTCTACCTTGTGTTTCAACTTCTTCCACCTATTTTATATAAGAGTGGGTTCAGTACTCAATGACCACCATTCTAAAACCTCAATTTAATTTTGTAATATAATTTCAAGCATTTTGGTGAAGTGTTTAGGTTTTCCTCCAGGATTTTCAAGTCTTTATTGGAATGGTTGGAGCAAGGGAAAACATTGTAGCATACCCAATCACCAAGGTCCAATATTAGCATTAGTATACCCAATGACATACAAACAGTAAATAGATGGAAAGAAAGAGAAGATAAGTTCATTTACACATATGAGAATATCTAATATTTACTTAATAAACATACAAGAAATATTACAAGAATAAACAAATGTGTCCCATGGATAAAACGTGCACATGTTGTTCTATGAACAAACTGTACATGAAAGGGTATTGAAAACAGTAAAAAGTCTTATTTGTCTTCTTTGGTGAGCAAAGCCATGTGGGCCTTATGTTTTAATACTGAAGCAAGACAAAGTCTGTTCCAAGGACAGAGAGTATGTCTTAACACTTGAAAGAACAGAGACAAGAAAAATACATCTTTACCATCTGAACAACAAGGGATGAAAAGAGGCTGATTTAAATTATGGAATTTACATGTGATCATGATGTGTTCAAAGACATGTCCTCAAATCCAAGGAAAGGCAATCATTTAATGTCTCCCTACATCTTCCTTATTCCTTCAACTTGATGAAAAGAACTGGTACCAATAGCAGCAAAATACTCCTTTTACATAATTGTTATTTAAATGTAACTTTATGATAATGATGATTCATCCAGGTTTATATTCTTCCAATTTCTCACATCAGACATCAATTTTCCCACTCTATGCATCAATCACATCACATGTAAAGCAGCTTATTTACATCACAATGATGTTTTTCCAACATTCTTTACTTTTGGATCATGATTCTCTGATTTAACAGATTCTCCAGATTTTCAGAACATATACTTTTGGTTATTGTACCTAAACAGTTCAACAAAAATTATGGAGTTATCACACTTAGCTGATGTTTACTTGGAGATTTTTAGCAGTAAATAAACTGATAACAGAGAAGACAAAACATTTTTTCTTTAATTGGTAAATATTCTGGCTTCATAAAACAGTCCTTCAACAAAATAGATTAAATTATATAAATTAATGGTATATTGATTACAAACAAAGCAGAGAAAAATATTATGGAATGATCTTATAATTTGCTTTTCTAAAATAAATATCAGCAGAAGCCTAGAAATGCAAATCAGTCGACAGCTAAAAGGAATTAAAGTTCTTGCAGATCTCAACAAGTCATTGGGCATATCTAATTAAGAGTAATCATGGCTCCAATGAAAGAACAGTCAACTGAAATATTTGAAAGGAATGTAAAACTCATTCAACAAGGAAGACCCCAGTAGTGTGAGGCAAAAAATCTTCGTTGTTCTTTGTCAGCTTTGCATAAAATTTGGTGCAAATATTAAAGAAATGGGGTAGTTAAAAAAGGAAAACATACATACAAGGAGACCACCAATTTTTGCCTGACATATTTGTAAACTTTCCAAAAAGATTTGGTCTTCATGATAGTTTATCATTCACAAACTTTAAGCAAATCATTGTCTGCTTAGCAGTGACTTTTTCAACTTTAATGCAATGGTCTTCTGACAATAGTCATTTATGGATTGTAACTCTTTTATCATTTTTTTTTTGTTTATCTTTTAATACTTTTTAACAATTCTGACTAATTTTTATTCTGCTACTCTAAATATCTTCTTTTTTTTTCCACAACTTTTACAAAGTACCAAAAGGAAGTTCCCACAGTTGTTTGGTTGTTTGGGTTTATGGCATATCAACCTTTGTAGGTTATTTAATGCCAAATCCATTTTTATACAAATAATCAATTCTATTTCAAACAATTCAGTTTAGCATGAGTACACAGTTTAATTGTCAAAAACATTTTTATTTCAAGCTATTCACAGTTTAGTCAAACAGTTCTAATTCAACCAATTCAGTTTAGTATAAGCACAGATTTTGTTTACACACAGTTAAATGTCAAAACAGTTCTATATCAAACAATTCAGTTTAGTGTAAGTATAGTTTCAAGGTCAAAAACTGTTCTATTTGGGTGGGGTATCCTCATGGTGTAATGGTTAAATCGCTGGACTGTGTAAATGTAATAAGTGAGTTTTAACTCCAGTTGTGCTATTATGTTAACTTTAGGACAAATATCCTTGGGAAAGGTATGAACCCCCTTATCCTCCCAGCTATGAGTTAAATAGCATAACTGTTGTTCTTCTAGAAGGATGGCTTTGGCATTAAATAACCCATGAAAGTTGCTATGCCATTAAAAAAAGAAAACAAACCAAACAGTTTTATTTCAAACAATTCAGTTTAGCATAAGTATGCAGTTTAAATGTAAGTATACAGTTTGTCAAAAACATTTCTATTTCAAGCTATTCAGTTTAGTCAAACAGCTCTAATTCAAACAATTCAGTTTATCATAAGTACACAGTTTAGTTCTATCAAACCCATAGATAGGGCACTTTCAGGAGCAACCACTCCGGGTCAGAGTGGACCTGGAAGCGATGGCAATGAAGGGGTGCTCCACATTCCCCAAAGCTCCAGCATCACTGGAACCTCACCATCAGATTGTTTAGTGTCATATCCAGGACACTCGTTGGGGGGATCTTACCCCTTTGCAGAAATGCAAGAAGTCCCCATGGTGAAGTGGTTAATGAGTTGGATTGTGACATCGTAGCAGATTTTTAACTCCAGTTACATGATTGTTTACTTTGGAACTAATACTCAAGGAAAAAGGATAAAGCCCCTTATTCTCACACCAGATAGGGGTTAAATAGTATCACTTCTGTTTTTCTACAAGGATGGCTTTGGTATTAGATAACCTATGAAGATTTATATGCCATTAAACAAGGAAACAAAAAAGTACCAGTAAACTTGGATTTTCGAATCATGGTCTGCACAGATGGACAAGAAATTTGCCTTTGTTTGGAAATAATAGGGTATGATAAAAAAAAGTATTTAGACTGAAGATTAAATTCTTTTAAATTTTAGAATCTAAATGAATATGGGTGCATAGTGGAGCACCTCATACAATAAACTCAGAGATGTCTACACATTTCATTTTCTGTAAAGATTTCTAAACATTGTCCAAATAGGTCAGTGCTCATTTGAAAACAAATTTGTGAAGCCAGTCTTTGGGCCAAACACAGGATTTAAAAAATCAAGCCCTCTCCATATTTATCAGACTTAGTGCTGTGTAACATTATCTTGTTTCCTCAACTGAAAATTCATCTCAGTGGTAAGATTTGAGGATACAGAGGACATTAAACAAAATACAATGATGCAACTTCAATGGTGGATGCATGCCTAGTGTAACAGTTACTATTGTAGGAAATGGAATCAATGACCCAAGCTAAATACCTGGATTTGGCTGTTTGCATTTCACTTCATGCTAATACCTTTGGAAAATGCATGAATCCATCTGTTCTCCCCGTAACTACGAAAAAAAAAGTATGGCAGACTGGGTTCTTTAGTTTTGGTAAGGCAACCAATCTAGGAAAAGGAAAACTCTCACTTCAAACCAGGTTTACTTTGATAAAAAATTGATCTTGTGTCACACCCTATCCATTGCAAAGGGTTTGGGTTAATGCATACAATGGTGCAGTTTCACATCATATTATAAAAGGGATTTAACAAATGTAACACTCAATGAAATAAGTATGGAATGCCAAGAGGACTATACTGAAGAAAAATAATGCTTTTGTTCATTGTCTATTTCTGTCTTGGTAAATACACTTTCAGTCTCAATACATTTTAACACATCACATCACACCAATTTACAATACAAATACCTACAGTGTATTCTTTAGATTTCTACATGGTATTTTTTGTCCATATGCTTTCTATGAAACTCTAGTGCTATATGATATGAAAAGAAGACAAATTGGTTGATTGTTCTTGCAGATTAAAATACTTTTATATAACAAAGAGCAATGTTACATTCATGCAACAAAACACAATTGTTATTAATTCTTAAACTTCAAAAAGGGCACATTGGTGTACAAATGGATGAAGTCTTTTGACTCTTCTACTATCTAGATTCAATCTTTTATGTTATTTGAATAGTGAAATAGAAGTAAGCTATATTTGAATTGCTTTCTTTTTGATATTATAAAGATATCTGACCTGTTTTGTTTGTATATTTGTAAATATTTATTGTATATTTCTCAATTTTAACATCAGCTGTACACACACACACACACACACACACACACACACACACACACACACACACACACACACACATATATATATATATATATATATAGGATAAAATTTAAGGGAGAAAAGTGTATAGAAAGTGTTCAATGCTATTACCTGAAATATTAAAATTATGTTCCCACTAAGCTTAGTCTGTTACTCAGAATTTTATGTGTAGTACACAATCGTCAGACAGAAAGACAACTGTGTACTACAAATGAAACTCCAAGCAAGAGTTTTAGCAGTAGTAACATTATAGATACACAAGGGTTGGTTGAAAGGTTCATAGGTTTACCAAGATACACACATGGAATGTGATCAAATGAGGTTTATTTTTCAACATAGTCCTCTTTGCATTCCACATACTTCTTCCATTGATTTTGCAGTACTTTGATCCTATTGTCCAAAAAAGTTATTAACTGTAGATATGATATGCTCATTTTTTAATCTTTGAAAAAAAATTGTTACAGACTAATAATTTTAAGTAGAAATTTACATAATTTCATCATTGTTTAACATTTAATTACTTGATGTTGCAAAGAAATCTAACAAAGACACAAGGTTAAATTTAAGTTGATATCCTGACCTTTGTTGTATCTTCTTTTTTTTTTGTTACTATTGCTTATTAAAAAAACTTATTCATTGTGTCATGCTTTCAATATTCTCAATTTTCTATATTGCTAGACAAGAAAGTCAATATTTTGATAAATAAAAAAAGAACAACCTGAATCTCTTTGAATGTCATATGACAATGATATTACTGCAAAACAGTCTGTATATTTGAACATCATTAAATATTGTACTAGGGTCAGCTGAAAAGTTCATAGGCTGACCAATGGAATGGGAGCAAATGATAATTATTTTTCAACATAGTCCTCCATGTAGACAAAATACTTCTCCATTAGTGCTGCAGTGCTTGTCAGAAAAGTCATCAACAGCAGATATCATTAAATGAATTGTTGAGCCCACCCTCATGCTGCATGTCACTAGCACCAAAAAATGTTAGATTTTCAAAATAGTTTCCTATATTGCTTATATGCTGTAGATTTTACATGTAGATGCAAAAGAAATTACATGCAAAAGAAATTGCTGTAGATTTTACATGTACAAAAAGCAAAAGAAATTACATGACTGCCTCCAATTAGAATCTGAAAATTTTTTATGAAATTTAAAACCTAACTTTAAGCCTATGTTCTTGCATATAGTCATACAGATACACAGAGGGATGTGTCACTAGTTTCTTCATATCTATAAACAAATAGCAAAAACATCATGAAAATCAAATATTGATCATCTGCGAGTATGTTTTTCACTTTCTTTTATCCAAATTGATTATAAATTATGTAAATAATAAAACGTGAAATGTGTATGATTCTTACATGCATACTACTGCTTTCCCTTATCACTTGTCCAGATTCATCATTTGAAACTAAGTTCCAAATGATGAATCCAGAAAAAAAGTATATATATATATATATATATAAGAATAAAAAGTATATATATATATATACATATAATGAGGGTCATTCAATAAATAAGGGAAATTTTTTAAAATAGCAAAATACATTTTTTTCTGAATTTTTGTTTTGAGGCTATTCAAAATAGCAGTAATCAGAGTGTTTCAGACAGAAGTCTGTCATTAAATTTTTGCTAGTTGAGAAGTGCATACCAGGTGAAATTTATTGGACAATGTGGGATGTGTACAGAAAAGCATGTTCTAATCAAAAAATGTTAAAAGATAATCTGAACATGGATTTGCTACAACAAGCCTGAGTAGAAAAGACAGTCCATGGAGCGGGAACACACAAACACTTTGGGCAGAGTAGTTAGTAAAGAAGGTCATACTGACAGTCATCTGGGACATGAAAGGACCCGCCATAATAGATTTCCTTGAAAACTTTGCAATTGTACACAGTGCCAACTCTTTAGGCAAAACTCACCTTATTTATTGAATGACTAACTGATATATATATTCACACATGTACATTTATGTGTTTTGATTTTCTTAACAGAAAAATAACATATACCCATTTATATGTATAGATGTGTTTGCTTGCAAGCACACACACACACACACACACACACACACACACACACACACACACACACACACATATATATATATATCCCAGTTTATATATATATATATATATATATATATATATATGTATAAATGCTTACATATATATTTTTCTTCTCTTCACACACATACTCTCCTATGTGTGTGTGTGTGTGTGTGTGTGTGTGTGTGTGTGTGTGTGTGTGTGTGTGTGTGTGTGAGTGTGTGTGTGTGTGTGTGTGTGAAAAGAACATCATTTTCTTATCTGAGTCTTAACTAGAATATGTTAGGAGTATTTCAGATTATTACTCTATCTCAGAATGACTATCTAATACACATATGGAGCTGATTTTCTCATACAATATAAGTGTCCGACCATTTAAACTACAGGCCAAATATGGGTCAAGGGTTAACAGGGTTGTTTCACTTGTCTGGGATGAAAAGACAGACAGGCAAAGGGAAAGAAATGTCTTGTTTCTGGAGTCAAAATTGGCAATAATCCAGCAGTAAGCCACTGGTCATTTTAGAAAAAATAAACATAAAAACAATATTTTTGGCTGAGAAGTGGTCATGCTTGAATACAAACTGACAGCTTTCATGTATATGTAATGTTTATATATATATATATATATATATATATATATATATATATATATATTAATACATACATGAATTTGTGTGCATATGTACAAAGTGGAAATTAAAATTTCAGGAAAGTTAAGGCATGAAACCACTACCTCAAAGAATTTTTTGAAACTATGAATATAATTTTTTTCCTCTGGTAAAGCAATTCCTCGAGAATTGTGAAGTGTCAAGTGAGAGAAGAAATACACTACATAAACAGAAAGGAGTTCGCCAATGGCCCAAGAGACCAGGGTTCAATCCCAGGTTAAGTCATACAAAAGACTAAAAAATTGTACTTGATACTACCTCACTTAATACTTAGCATTATAAGGTGTAGATCAAAGGTAAAGTGGAGCAATCCAGTGAAAGGAATCGTGCCCTCCCCTACACCTCAGTGTAGTAGATACTGAAAAGGGAGCCTACGGGTCATCTTCAACTACAATCACTGACTTTATATATACATATGTATATATATATATATGTCATCAACATCATTGTCATGCTGATAGCATAAATCCTCTTGACTCTCTCCCTAACAGCAATCACTCTTGGCAGATCCTCTACATAACACCTGGTGCCTGCACAGAGTTTATGAATGTAATTTTTTATTGGTCTGCTAACACTGGTGTGTCCATGTATAGGGGTCCACAGGAGTTATATGTATGTAGGTATGTTGGTGTTGATATTTATATTTATATCTAAATGCAAGCAAATGTTTTTTCAATGGTTAAAGCAATATCTACTTGTTTCAAAAAATATTACTGGAATGTTACCTCATACTATATATATATGTATATATAACACATCACTCAATAAGTCTTGGGCCTAACTAATAAATAAACAACTTTTAGGCAAAATTTAACTTTATCCATCAACATAGTCTCCTTCTAGAGTGATATACGGATTGCTATGCTTCCCTAACAATTTGATGCCTTTTTTGTACAATGATTTGTCTTTGGCCTCAAAATACGCCTCAGTTTCTGATATCAGTTCTTCATTGGAGCCAAATCTCTTTTCCTGGAGCATTCTTTTGATGTCTGCAAACAACCAGCAGTCACTGGGGCCCAGATCTAGAGAACAGGGGGCAAAAGCAATTCAAAGTACAATTCATGTAGCTTTGCTATCATTGTGATCGACTTATGACATGGTGCATTGTTTTGGTGAAAGAGCACTTTTTCTTCTTCATTCGTGGGCATTTTTTGGTGATTTCTTCCTTCAAATGTGCCAATAATGTTATAAAATATTGACTATTGATGGTGCTTCCTTTCTTAAGGTAATTGATGAACAAAATACATTGCACATCTCAAAATACAGAGGTCAAAACCTTGCTTGTTTGCATCTTTGGTCGCTTTGGACGGCTTTTACCTGCTGCTGTCCACTCAGCTGACTGCCGATTTAACTCTAGAGTGAAGTGGTGAATCCATGTTTCATCCATTGTCACATATTTATGCAAAAACTCCTTTTGGTTTTGTTGAAACAATTGCAATCAATGCTCTAAATCGTCAACATAGCACCCACTTTGAACACAACTTTCTCATTGACAAATGTTCATGCAAAATGGTGAATACACTACCTTCTGATATATTCAACGACTCTGCTATCTCATACAACTTCCATTTTGATTGGCCAAAACAAGTTTGGGGAGTTTTTGGGTGTTTTCCAGGACAACTGCAGAATTTCCATTGCTTTGAAAATTTGCAACAGTAGCTTCACTTAAATAACTGTAATTTCTAAACTAATTATCTGATTGGGCTCAAATTTTGACACATTCTATTTGAAGGTTAGTACTTTATAAGAATTATATGGATTTTTTATTAGTGGCACCATCTATATGTCAGGCCTGGGACTTATTGAAGGATGTATTATATATGAGTGTGTATAATCCTATGTATGATTTTGTGTGTATGTCTGCAAAGTGTATTCATAGGTGACAGGTATAACATGTTACATAGAATGAAGAAGATGAAAATTTGCCAAAATATAGTTTTAAGCATTTGTGAATAATACTATATGAAAAACATACAGACACATGCATACACACAATATTCCTTTGTGTGAGTGATCAATGTTTTGTTAATACCTCATCATAAATAGACATTTTAAAAAAATAATGGCTGGATGTATTTAATAACATTAAAAATGTAGAAAAATGCAAGTACAATAAGTAGCAATAGCTTTGAAGAGACTTAAGTTCATATCTAATACTGTAGGAGCTTACTGCGTCATGTTGCAATGTTCATGAAGCTGCTCAAATAGACTAATCATCTTCTGTTGTCATGTTTATTTCATATAGTCTCTTTGTTGACTACTTCATTATCATTGTCTGAACTTTTAATACCGGATATTGGCATAATGGTTAGAGTGTTTGACAATGGCCCGGAAGACCTGGGTTCAATCCCAGGTCGAGTCACACCAAAGACTCAAAAAATGGTACTTGATGCCACTTTGCTTAACACTTAAACATTATAAGGTAAGGATCAAGGGTAAAGTGAATCAATCCAGGGAAAGGAGTAGCACCCTCCCCTACACCTTCGTGTAGTAGCTATTGAAAAGGGAGCCTTTGGGTCACCCTCGATTACAGTCACCAACTTTACTTTTTTTATTTTCTACTAGTATTTTCAATGATTGGTTGGGTTCTATCTCTCTCTCTATATATATATATACATTGTTGGATGAAAAGGTCATTGGCTAACCAATATACTCTCAAAGAATATGACCAAAGGAGTTCTATTTTTAAACACAGTCCCTTTGCTGTTCATCTGCTTCTTCCTTTGGTGTTGCTGTACTTGGACCCCATTGGTAGAAAAAAGCCATCAATAGCAGATATGATGTCATGTCATCATATGAACTTTTGAGTCCAACCATATATATATATATATATATATATATATATATATTATTGTTTTATTTTAACCTTTCAATTAAACATTTATATTAAAAACATTGTAACATAAAAATATCAACATAGGCTTTTGATATATATTAGGTGTATTCAAAAAGTATCAATAATGAAGCTTTATTTACCTAGACAGTAATGAACAATGAGTTAAGCATTCATTTCTTTCAAAATAGTCCCTTTGTATTCAACATACTTATTCCATTAAGTTTTTAATGTCAAAGAACTTCTGAAACTCTTGTTTTGATATGGTGTGAAACTGCATTGTTTTATATTCTTTAATGTCCTCTGCATCTTTAAGCCTTACTTTTTAAATGAATTTTCAGTTGAGGGAACAAAAACAATTAACAGTGAGCAAGCTTTAGTGAATATGTATGGATTTAACCAACCCCTCCAACATGAGAAGAATGCAACAACATCAATTTCTTAAGCAGAATTTAACAGTTGTCATTCTCCTAGACCAGTTGCCATTCTATGGCAAAAGAGTCCAGTATGCCATAGCTGGAGGGAGAACAGTTGGATTCATAACTTTATCAAGGGTATTAGCACTAAATGAAATGCAAGATTTGAACTTGGGTCTCTGTGTCGATTTCCTATAACTATAACTGTTATACCACAACGTCTGGGGAATATGCAGAGTGCTGCATTTGCATAATCCTATGATACACCAAAAATTGCTTTTTAGGAATATTGAAACTGGCTTCATAATTTTTTTTAAATTACCGCTGAATTATCTAGAGGAGGTCTGGACATTTAGACAGTCATCTAGATATCTAGACATCAGACCTTAGTTATAAAAGTTGTTTAGCTGTATACATACCTTTATTTAAATTTTAGATTTTGAAACTGAAAAACTTTAAAGTTTCTGTTGCCATACTTTTTATCACAACTCATAAATCATGCTGTAACTTTGGTATAATAATAATAATCTTATCAGTTCCAAACTTTTTAAATGACAATCAGATAATTCTGGTAAGACTGATTAAATTTTATGGGAATTTTTAATTCAATTTTAAATTATAATTTTGATTTATTTACTTTGCTCTTTAGACAAACTACACAAATTTCTCAAAAGACTCGGCCTTCTAGACAATTTTAAGAATATAAAGAATGGAAATATTTCCTTAGAACATTTCTGTAAATAAGATTAACAATATGTGGTTATTGAATGAGCAAGTAAACTTGATTTTATAGTTATTGCACCATCTCTTCAAATCATTTAATGGATAGTAGAACAGAAAATAAATTTTATGGTTCTTTTAAAAAATTAAGAAAATAAATTTAGAATAGGTAAAATGTTAAATCCATATGTATAAAATGTAATGTTAATTCATATACATGTGTGTGTATATAGATATATATGCATACATATATATAGAGAGATGGAGATCAACATACCTATCTATCTGTATGTATGTTGGTATGAATGTATGTATGCATATATATATATATAGATAGGTATGTCTATCAATATATATATATATATATATATATAGTCAGTCATCCACAGACAGATCTGTTTCGTTCTATCAGAACTCATCAGTGTGGCTAGACATATTAGCTTCCTGTAGCTGGGATCGAAACCTAGTTGAATCAAATGCCAATCCAAGCTTCTAACCCTTCAGCCACGAGGAGCTAGTAGCATTGAAGTAGTGTTCGCCAATGGCCCGGGAGACCTGGGTTCAATCCCAGGTCGAGTCATACCAAAGACTTTAAAAATGGTACTTGATACCACCTTGCTTAACACTCAGCATTATAAGGTACGGTTCAAGGGTAAAGTGGAGCAATCCTGGGAATGGAGTAGCGCCCTCCCCTACACCTTGGTGTAGTAGCTATCGAAAAGGGAGCCTTCGGGTCACCCTCGACTATGGTCGCTAACTTTACTTAACTTTACTTACATACATCCATTTAACGGCTACCGAGACCTCAATTTATATATATATACATATATATATATATATATATATATATATATATATATTTATTGGTTGGTTGGCTGTGTCTTATAACTCATATGGGTTATTTAATGCTAAATTCTGTTTATACATGATTTTTAAGTAAAAAGTGTGTTGGCAATATTTTTTTAAATGAACCAGAGCTCATTTGTTTGCACACATTTAAATGGTTCCAGGTATTGCTATCTCACACAGATAGTTCAATTTAACATTAATCATTTGTTTGGACACAGTTAAAAGATTTCAAGTATAGTAGATGGTTAAATAGTTCTATTTGAACCATCGATGAGACCCTAAAAAATATTACTACTCTGAGTTAGAGTAATGGCAATGAAGTATGCAATTATAGTGGTGTTTTCTACTCGAATTTTTTGAAACTTGGATTTAGGAATACAATGGGTTTTAAGATGTAAAGCTATGCAGCAAGAATCATTAAGGTGTATTGTAAGTTGTCTAGAAAGAGTTGTAGAAGTAAGACCAACATATGCACTATTTTCTTTGGAAACAGTCTCCCAAGGGACTTTTGAACATATATACTGTTTTTTTTGCACATAAAATTGATAAGCTATGACTACAAATCCAAGAAGCCCTACATATTAAAACAAAAACCTAAAATCAATAGAATTAATTTTGAAAATAGTGACAATGTTTTGAAATGCCTTTAGAATTTTTTCTTTCTTTTTTTAATATTCCATATTTCTTGATAGTATTCTATTTCTGTTGATAGCGTTCTGTTTTTTAAATTCATCAGCAACTCAGTTTTATCCAATACAGCATTTGCATAGTTTTATGTTATAAAAACCAAAAAACTTTCAAAACTCATTAAAAAACACTCATTACGCATGCAAGCAACCCCTGATGATGGCCTATGAAGGTTCTGAAAGCACTCAGAACAATTTTGGTAAATTCATCCACCAATTCTAAGCTGAAGCCAAGACACTTATCAGGAAACTCGAAAGGATCTTAATCAAATTATACAGACAAGATGTGTCTTTACTATTTAATCAAACATGCTTAAATTATATGTATATGTATATATATATATATTTATTTATCTATTCATTTATTTATATATGAATATGTGCATATATGTGTGTGTGTGTGTGTGTGTGTGTGTGTGTGTGTGTGTGTGTGTGTGTGTGTGTGAGTGTGTGTGTGTGTGTGTGTGTGTAGTTGAAGATTTCTGACTAGGAATAGGTCATGAATTTTTATATAGCTTAAAAATTATCAAATTAATGAAAGAATAAAACAAAAGAAATTCCCTTGCATAATAACGGATATTAATACATAAATATGTTATTTAGTTTACTCGCAAAAAATATCATCTCCCAGAAATTGAAATATAGCAGTGAATTATTTGGTGAGTAATGATATATAATTAAACAATGATTGAATGCAAACTGATTTGAAAAAAATAAAAACCTAAATATGAACAGCCAGCCCCTTTGAAATGCAACTAAACCAATTCAAACTTTAAAAAAACTATGAAAAAAATAGTTCAGTTCATTTCACTTCAGTTTAGTCCCTTGATTTCTGCTATTATCAAGTTGGACTTGAAAGGCAGAAGATGCTGAGGTTTTCTATTCCAATCTGTGGTCTGTATCAAGATGAGTCCTCTTCATCATGTCCTTTCAGTTTGACAGAGTCCATCACCACTCCAACCTCATGACCTCCAACTCATAACCAAAGATTAAAGTGCAGATTGTTCTCATATTATATATGGATTTTAAGTGCATATGTTATAATTATATCCATTAAAACTGTTGCTTTATTTGAGATGTGAAAAAGAATTGAAATGAAATCTTCAAATAGATTTTTAAAAAATAAGTCATATCTTAAGTATATCCATTAAAATCATTTTTTTGTGTTTGTTTTTTAGGGGTTTGAAAAAGATTCATTGGGGCAGGTGTTCTAAATAAAAATCTCTTAATGAATAAAATGAAAAAGTATGATTTTGATTGTCTATGAAAGCACTTTTTATCTTGGAGATTAAAAAAAGTCACCCATTTTCTTTGATTCTCAGATTCCAAATAAAAATCTCCAAATAAACAATAAAAAAAACAATTATGTTCCAAGGAAACAGAAAAACACATAAAGATACCTAAAATAAAATGGCCATCATCATATTGCTTTTGTTTAATATTCTGCTTTTTTTTTTACTTCTCAAATTTTTTTTTTGTTATCTTTTGCTTTAACTCAGTGGACTCAAGGAAATTACAAGGGTGTTGACAACTGAGGTTATCTGTTATCTCTTGCCTTTGGTCTTCTCTTACCTTTTGCTTGTATCTTCTTTATCTCTCACTTATTCATTCTAATCTTCTTTAGCCATTCACATTTTATGTAAATGTTACACAAACATGGAAAAAGGAATGAGGAAATGTACAAATATTTTCTATTAGATTCTTTCTTTTATCTTTCAATTGCTTGATATCACCATAAAGAACTACAATGTATCATAATTTTTACACTCTTTCATCTTTAATTGCTTTTGAATTTTTCATTTATTGTCTCTTGATGTCAAACCAATAAGCAAGTTTGTCTTTTGTCTCTCTTTTAGTTCTCTCTCTCTCTCTCTCTCTCTCACTCTCTCTCCCTCTCTCTCTCTCTCTCTCTCTCTTTATAGTTTGACCATGATTTTTTTGATAAAAGTTAATTTTCTTCTAAACCAAAAATACCAGGATTTTATCAATTCTAGAGGAACATTATGTAATAAAAATGAATATTATCAGGTAATATTTATAACCAAACTCTACAGCATTGAAACTCTGTGACCAAAAATAAAACTTATTTTTTGACTACTACATATTCATATATTCTGTTACAGAATTTCAATCTTGCCGAGTTTAGTAATTATTTATTCCTTACTAAAGTCCACAGCACTGGAACTCTGTAACTAAAAATAAAACTGCATAAATATATATAAGGAGTGTACTTATTTTTGGACTTATTTTCAGAAACAGAGTTTCAATCCTGTAGACTTTAGTAATACATAATATCTAACAATATCTGTTTTGATTTTATAAAGTTCCACTAGAAATAATAAAATCCTGGAAAATCAATTGTTTATAAAAAAAAACTGTTCAGAGTGTACTTATTTATGGGTAATTGTAATTTATTACCAAACTCTACAGCATTGAAACTGTGAAGCCAAAAATAATATAGCATGAATATATATAAGGAATATACATCTTTTTGGATTACTGCATATTCACATTTTTAGTTACAGAATTTCAAGTTAAGTTATGAATAATACCAGATGATATCTGTTTTGATTGTATAATCTTCATAAACTCTTCAGCACTGAAACTCTGAAACCAAAAATAAAACTAAATAAACATTTTATTTTTTGAATGCTTCATTTTTGCAATATTCATAGTATTCACAGAGAAATGCAAACATCCTCATATAATATATGGATTTGATTCACTAGGTTCATTTTCTCCAACAAAAACCACTATGTCACCTGCAAATTCCTCCCACCTCTCTCTCTCTCTCACACACACACACACACACACACATATATTTGTGTGTGTGTGTATTTATATGGTTAGACAAAAAAGCTTATGGAACTCTTTGCTCTAATTTAGAACTGTAAACATTTTTCAAGGCAGTTTATAAATGTTAAACCTGTACACTTACATGTATCTTTAAAATACTCAGTTAGAAGTATATAGGCATTAGTTTAGTATGTACTTATATTCTTAGACAATATGAAACACACAGGAAAGGATGAATGAATTCTATTATTATTTCTAATATACTTTTACAGAAGCTAATTGACTAAACAAGTACTTGTTTTCATGACTATATATATATATATATATATAGTTACAGGTAAATATATACATATATGTATATAATACTGCTCCTAAATACAGGGTGTCTACAAAAGAAATTGATGGTTTCAAAAATATTTTAAAAGTCAGTTTAAGATATTGTTCACAATACACAATTATGTAGAGGAACGTTTGAAGTTTATTAATGAAGCTTTCATCAGCAACAAGTCTTTCATCTCAGATTCCCAAAGCCTATAACTGTTAAGGCTTTTTCTGAGCTTGAATTAAGTAAAAAGAATTTTGTTACCAATAGCATTTTGGAACATGTTTTAGGAACTTATCACTGGCGAGACAATCTATTAATGATTATTACAAGAAATTTGAAACAAAAGGATATTTTTGTTGTCTAGGAGACCATCAGTTGTCAAAAAGCAATTGGAGTTTTTTTGTATGAGTTACTTCTGCAACTCACTGAAACAGCTGAAAATCCAGTTATTAGAAATTTAAAATGATCAGGACAAAACCACATGTTATGATTTCTGTACAGAAATGCTGGAGCATTGTAAGAATGAAGATGGATTTATGAAGCATATAATTTTCAGCTATGAGTCAACTGTGAGTTGCAATATTAGTCTTCTCATGTTTTTTTTCTATGAAACTATGTAACATGTACATCAATTTTAGAAACCATCAATTTTTTGTTTTTGCATACACCTTTTATTTGAACCAAGAGAGAATTTGCTTCTAAGCCCTTGTTTTTAAGAGGTGAAAACAACAGGAATATTACAAAAGAACCAACTTTTATTGCAATCAACAGAAGAAAATATGAATTAATCCTGTGTTGTGGTTTAGAATAGAAAAGTATTTTTTCAGTAGAACTTACTAATTTATTAAAAAAAAAAACAATTTCAGATAGTGACACTCATGTTACACAGTTTCATCTAAGAACATTCATTTCTCCAAGCAGAGAAGGATGAAACCTAAAAGTGTACTACTGTCTCTAATTCTTTTTTGGGAAGGGAATTTAGTTTAAATGAATAGATCTATTTGTTTATATATATATATATATATGTGTGTGTGTGTGTGTGTGTGTGTGTGTGTGTGTGTGTGTGTGTGTGTGTGTGTGCATATATGTTTACTTATATATATATATATATATATAAGTAAACATATTTGTAGAAAAATAAACAAGTACTTGTTCTTATGCTTACATGTATATAGTAACGTACAGGAACTTTACTCCCTTGCCAACTCACACAAAAATCAGTGGACCTTGATAAAAAACCTCATATATGACTTTATGTCCATAAGGTGTGCCTCTGCTGCAAAAGAAAACTCAAGAACAAAATCAGCCACAATACATTGCATCTAATGTAGGGGCATATGTACTGAGTTCTGTGATGTGTTAGTTGTTGGTCAGTTTTAGTTGGAGTTGCTGGTTAGCAGTCATGTAGCATATGAATATCACTGTGCACCATGCTTGGTCACAAGTTGTTGCGGATACTTGTACCATTAAATCCCAACTAAACCATTGAATATGCACTGTGTAAATACTGATGTGCAGCTGCCTTCACATATTCAACCTTTTCAAGCACAGTCCCTCTCAGGATCATACATCTTTTTTTTTCATTTTCATTTTATTCACATCTCATATATCTAACCTCAAGTCATACAGTGATCCATAGTGGTCTCAGAAACAGGTTTGCATAACTGGAATTTTCTAGTTGTGGTCTAGCATGGAGGTAGCAGAGATAAAATGATTGTCAGTTCACTTGGATAAGGTGAAAGTGTCTTTCATCAGCAATGACTGTCTGAGCAGCCTTTTTTAGAAACTGCTCTGCTCATTCTTCACTGGGAAGTGTTAGAAAAGGTTCTCCAAAGATACCCTGCCTCCAGTTCTTATCTTGGCTAACTGCAGCAAGAAGGAATGCTATATTGTGGTTAGAAATAAAAGAGAGTGAACAAGTTATACACCGCCAACTAAAACTGACCAACAACCAGCATGTCAAAGTGCATATGTCTGACACTAGATGCCATGGATGATATAGAGAAGACCTATTCCTGTCTCAGTGAAACCATCCATAACATCAAGAAGGAGGACAAGTTGGTTCTTCTTGGTGATTTCTACACAAAAGTTGGTAAGGATTTCAACCTTTGGCATGACATCTTGGTAAACATTTGTCAAAATTTGACTGTTTCATGATGATATTGCAATTATTCTTTGAAGAGGTGATATGGCAAACACCAGTGAAGTCTGCACAAGTGTAAAACAGGGAAAAGTCATAGCACATGCTCTGTTCTCAATCTTCCTGACTGTTGCCCTTCATATCATTGATGATGACTTACCTATAGGTGTACAATTGATGTACTGCACCAATGGTAAACAATTCAATATCAATTGCCTGAAAGCAACCATGAAAACCATCAGCAGTTCAGTTGGGGAAGTACAGTATGCAGATAATACTTCTGTCAACTTGTGTACTGAGGAAGACCTGTAGGCTATGATAAATACTTACAAAAAAGCCTACAGAAGACTCACTCTAAAGTTAAACACAAACAAAACCAAAGTCTGCAAGACTTTAACTAACATCACACCATCATCCATTAATGCAAATGATGTATCTCTGGAAAACATGGAATGCTTCTCATACCTAGACATTATCTGAAATACAGTATTGCATCTTTAGAACTAGTTTGGTTTTTGGACAACTTCAGCAAGTGTGTTCAGCTATTAAATTTGTATAATAACTAAGATCACTGTATAAAAAGTCATTGTGTATGAGGTGGAAAAATAAGTACAGTATGCCTGCCACATCAAAACTCTGAATAAATCCTGCCAATAATGCCTATGCAAGCTATGCAGCATCTTTAAGCAAGACAAATCAACACCAGCATCTTGAAGGAGACTTACTCTCAAAATATCAATTCCATGATTATTCATCATATGCTTAACTGAACAGGCCAGAAGATTGCCTCCAGAAACAGGTGCTCTACGCTCAACTGAACTAAGGCAAATGATCCCATGAAAAAGAAGATACAAAGACATTATTAATCTTTGCCTAGCCCACTGTAACATTAACTTTGACTCTTTGGAAAAAAAAAAACTGGATATAGTGAGACTTTAAGAGAGGAGAACATGCTGCAACAAATGATCAGGGGTAAGAGGACAGGTTTTCACTAGGCAATCATTTCTTACTCATGAAAATATCTCTTCTCACTGTCACTGTACATGTGGATCATGTTTTGGCCTCATGAGCCACCTAAGCACATATGAAATATAATCAACCTAAAATGTATATCCATGTGGAGAATCTGACTCAATATTGAAGGATCCCATGGTGATATATACATAGATATCACCATGGGATATATATATATATATATATATTGTATGTTTATATGTGTGTTAATTTTGCATGTGTATATATATATATTTATATACATATATGCATGTGTCTGTTGATTTCACATACATATATACATTTGCATGTATATATGTATGTAGTTGAGTATGTAAGCGTGTGTCCACTGACACTAGCTTTGTGTACATATCTATTGATTTTATACACCAAATTACTAATATGTATACTATAAAAGAATAGAAGATTACTTGCCTAAGCATAAACAGTCACACACACACACACACACACACACACACACACACATATATATATATATATATATATATATAGGTTTGATTACTTTGCTTTATTGCATATCAACCTTTATGATTTATTTAATCCCAAACCTATACTTGAAGAAGAACAGCTGTAAAACTATTTAACCCATTGCTGGGGGAATCAGTGGATACATACCTTTCCCAAGGGTTTTAGTCAGAAAGACAATGTAATAGCATGGCTGGGGTTTGAACTCAATTTGAGGCTGCAGTCCAGCAATTTAGCAATTATACCATGAGGACTCTGGATTTATATACATATATATATATATATATATATATATATATATATATATATATATATATATGTATACAATAGCGAGCATAAAGATCAGAACGATGTTAAGAAAGTCTAAATGTGAAATAACTTTTTATCTTAAAGTTTCATAGAAAATTTTATCAAAGAAAAATTAGGATATAAAGTTGAATCATATAACTCCAAAATATAAAGCTCAATAAACTTATTTTGATAAATTTATAAGAATAATTATATAACATTTGAAAAAAATAGATGATCAAAAACATTAGAACAATTAACGAAATCATACTATTATAATGGCTGCATCATATCTAAATGAAAAAAAAATTGTTCATATTTCATTAGTACTTAATGTGTAGATCTTTACTTTCAATAACAGCTTGACTTCTTTTGCTACACAAGCAAATTAATGTCTTCCATTCATCAATTTTCTCCCATTCTCCTTTCAAATTAGTCCATAGTTCTTCAATGTTTCTTGGATTTTTTTCCTTAGCTCTTTCATTTAGTAACTTCCAAACATTCTCAATTGGATTCATGTCTGGGCTTTGAGCAGATCACTCCATAACAGTAACATCCTCCTCAGAAAGAAATGTCTTAACAGACTTCACTGTGTGACACGGGGTGTTATCTTCCATAAATATAGCTGGTTGATTAATTTCAGTTCTCAAATTAGTACAACATGTTTTTTCAATATCTATTTGCATTAATTTTACCATGTAGCTGAACAAGAGGTCCTGTACCAGCAGCAGAAATCATGCCAAACACCATCACACTTCTTCCTCCAAATTTAACACTGCTTTTAGTGCACTGAGGTGAATATTGTTCCTTAGCACTGTGTCAAATGAATCTTCTCCCATCATAACTGAACAGGTTAAACTCATCGCTGAAATAGACACAATTCCACTGTTCTTCAGTCCATATAACATGTTTAGTGGCAAATTTCAATCAGCTCATTTTGTTCATTTTAGAAATGTAAGGCTTCGTAAAAGCTACTCAACTATTCAAATTTATTTCATTAAGTCTTCGGGAAATAGTGTGCCTTGATATTTTAATGCCAAGATCAGCATTAGCTCTTTTAGAGATAACGGTTGTGGTCACAAATCAACTCTTTTTTGAGTCATTACCAATCCATCTATCTTCCCTTGCAGTAGTTTTCCTAGGTCTGCTGGGTGGTTTCTTGGCTTCATATGACCCAGTTTCCACAAGTTTTCTTAAAATACTAAATCTATATAATTAACAAAATCATAATGAAATATCCCCATTCAAGAGTTTATCTTCATTACGTAACTTGACTATCAGTTTTCTAAGTTCCAATGAAGTCACAGATTTTTTCACCATGTTTACAATGCAAGAGCCAGTGTAATTTAGTAAAATACCTTATTTTATATTCTTACCCCCCCCAAGATTTTTTTTATAATACAAAATAATTATTAAATTTTACAGATTTATTTAATTGTTCTGATGTTTTTGGTCATCTATTTTTTTCGAATGTTATATAATTATTCTTATAACTTTATCAAAATAAGTTTACTGAGCTTTATATTTTGGAATCATATAATTTACCTTTATATCCTTATTTTTCCTTGATAAAATGTCTTATGAAGCTTTAAAACTACAAAGTTATTTCACATTTAGACTTTTTCTTAACATCATTCTGATCTTTATGCTTGCTACTGTACATTGAACATACATTATCTTAAATGATAGTTTTATTTTTCTAAGCTTTTTTATCAATGTTCATGTCAATTCTCCTCAGCAGACATAAAAAATATTTTAGGGTCTCCAGCTGGAAACTTAGTTTCAAATTACAGAGATATATCTTTATTTAGCTGTTTAACAACTAGAATTTGCTTATTTTTACTTCAGACAACTGAAATGTACATTGCACATAATACTGATTTTTTTCCAAGTATCTTAAAGCCAACAGGCTAGTATATAAGTAAAAAGCTGATAAGAAATTATGCCTTTAGGTGGCCCCATATTAAGTTATTCTATTATATATATGCTTAAATCAAGTGTTCCCCTTTCATTGCACATTGATTGGATTATTCTTTTAACTGTGCCTCACATATGGATAAAGTGGAGGAATTCATTTTGAAATTGATCCTAATCACTCTTGCACATATTAAAAAGGTTATGTGTCACGTTCCTAAAGTGGTAGGAATAAAATTAACCTTTTGAACCTTTTGCAGCTCCTCAAAATTCACTGTGGTATCATTATTCAATTACCCAAGTGTGTTCACTTACTGTATATATCTATCTTTCAAGTAAATTATGCATTTCATCATACAAAATGATTTCAGTTTTTAATTTGCTGTATTCTTAAAGAATGTTTTTGACACCTTGAATTGGTTGAAATTAATACAGCTAAACAACTGATACTCTGAATGGTGCTGGTCTGGAGAAAATGCCACATGTGGAAGAACTTCCCATACAAGTTCTATTATATTTGCAATCTGATGTGCAGTAAAATCACATGTTATTGTCCTTGCCTGGAAATTTTTTTTTTTCTGTTCCAATAAATCATTTAAACAAACCAATTGCTCACTGTCGTGTTGAACAGTACTAGTTATAGCAATTTGGGATAAAGAATTCATTTTGATCAGATAATACAGAGATAGCAGATTCTGTTTAGGCAGAGATGCTGAGGACTTTCCTTGATTTAATGATGCTTTTCTTCATCTTTGTTTCACTTAATACATCCATCTTTCATTGTCAGTGAAGACAAGTGTTTAATTGCTGACCAATATTTGTTTATTTAAGTTCATGTGGAACCAATTTTCTGAGCTCCTGAATTTCTCCTAAAGCTTATAAATAACATACTACAGATGACTGATTGCATGAGTAATAAAGAGTTTGGTAACCATCAACACACACACACACACACACACACACACAGAATGAAGAACTATAATTAGAGTTACATATATTTAAGTCCTTTCTATAATGTATTAGACAGTTTGTAATTTACAAGAATAAAGTTATTTGAAAAATTAAACTTGTAGAATCAATAGAAAGTGTGGTGAATTTTGAACAAACTTGAATGTTCATTTACATCATCTTTCAAACAGTCTGGAACAAATAAAATCTTATCACAATTTGCCTTGACTATGCCTTATCATCATCATCATCTCGCGCTGGTAGCATGGATATCCCTGACCCTCTCTCGCCACTCCTCCCTATCGTTCATCACCCTAGGTAGGTCTTCAGGACAACATCCCGTATCCTCACATAGCTGCTGAATGTATGTTTGTGCTGGTCGTCCTGCTTTTGCACGGCCTTGTGTGGGGGTCCATAGGAGTACATCTCTTATGAGTTCGTCCCTGCTTCTCCAGCAGTGTCCTGCATGTCTGGTTCATCTAACTGACTATGCCTTATAATTGAATTATAACTTTACAAGCTTGCCTCTTTAATACTTTCTAAATGCTCAATTTAACTTTGACTTCATTGTAGGTGATTTACTACAAATATGCACTGCAAATTATTTTCAATAAAAATGTATTGTAGATGACAATGAAAATATACTGAAAACAATTTACTATAAAAATATATTGCGGATAATATACTCAGAAAATGCATCGCAAGTAATTTACTATTAAAATGCATTGCAAATGGTTTACTTTGAAAATACATTGTATATGATTTACTATGTAAATGCATTACAAATTGTTTACTATGAAAAGTTATTGCAAATAACTTACTATTGAAATACATTGCAAATAACATATACATTGCCAGCATTTTACAATGAAAATGCATTACTGATTATTAACAATTAAAATACACGGCAAACAATTTTCTATGAAAATACATTGCCAATAATTCATTTTGAAAATGTATTACAGGTGATTTATGAAGAAAATACATTTTTGGGTTATTTACAATGAAAATATTTTGCAGGTGGTTTTATATGAAAATTCTTAGCAGATATAACATGATAATATACTGTGAATAAACATAAAAATATTACTAAAATCA
>OY757908.1:67308769-67336269 GCA_963585895.1 Sepioteuthis lessoniana
GTGACCTAGATTCAACACATTTTCAAGTTGTACTTGAAAATTGTGCATCAACACTAAATATTTAATTGATTGCTAGAGTCTGGAAAAGTGACAGGCCGTCACACGAAAAGTGAACAAAATTCTAATAAAACGGTTTCTGAGGGCGGGGTTGGTAGGTGGGGTTGAAAGAAAAGGGGGTAGAGAATAGAAAGGTGTGTATGGAAGATGGTTTCAAGAATTGAAAGAGAGAGGGAGAAAAAAAAGAACTAATTCCCTTTACCAAAAGTTCTTACTCACCTGCCCTTCTCACCTGAAAAAAAAGAAGAAAAAACATTTAAAAACAAAAATATAGAAGAAAATAAAAAAACTACATGAAAGAAATAAAAAAAAAACGTATATTTTTATGGTTGAGGTAATTTTTTGAAAAAGTAAAAAATTATTTTAATAGTGACTTTTTCTTAAAATATAAAGAAATCAACATTAAAAGGGTTAATTTTCATTTTTTTAAACTTATATATACTTTATATGAAATTAGCAAAAACAACATTTAGCTTTAAAAACACATCATAGGATTAACTTTCATGTGACATTATATCTATCTATCTATCTATCTATCTATCTATCTATCATGCATTGATATATATATATATATATATATATATATATATACATATATGTTTGTGCAAGTGTTTGAAGGTTTATATATATGTGCAGTCTGTTATAAATTTTAAGGTTCTTCTATATATACTGGGAGAGAGTGGGAGAGAAAGAGAGAGAGAGAGAGTGATGTGCATATATATATATATATATATATATATATATATATATATGTGTGTGTGTGTGTGTGAAGGTTTTTATATATGTGCAATCTGTTATAGATTTTACAGTTTATCTCTCTCTATATATATCTATATATATATATATATATATATATGTATGCATGCATATATATCTAAGTATATTATATATATTTATTTTATGTGTAAGTATGTCTGTGTACATGTGTATGAAGGTTGTATATATATGCAACCTGTTATAGATTTTACCACTTTTACTTAAGTCTATCAGCATAAGTTAGCTTTCGATAGAGAGAAGAAATTACTGAGAAGTAGTTACATCAGTTTTCAGAGCTTTTCTAAAAGTGAGATAGAAAGAGAGAAAGAAAAGAAAAAGTTTACCCAGCTGTCACATCTTACTTATTTATCATTTATTTTCTAAATTTTCTACTTAAGCAATTGAAGAAAACCCTTCCTTTTTTAGTGGGATCAAGTTATATATATATATATATATATATATATATACATATATATATTTGTAGAGAGAAAGAGAGAGAGAGAGAGAGAGATGAGGAGAGGGAGAGAAAAAGAATCAACTCTCAAAGCAGGAGGAGGTTTCTGTCTTCATTCCACATTAGCCAATCAGTGTCAGGAACGGCCTTCTCGCACACAGCACACTTGGTAGGACTGAAGCCTTTTTTCTTACATTTTCTCACAACAAAGACATATACACATATGTGATGCAGCAGAAGCTGAACTCTTGGCCAGAGTGTACATCTTATCTCACCACATTGGATTTAAGCAGTAAAGGTGAGTCAGTTTAGACTTTTTTCCATTCTTACTTTTACTTACTTCATTTCTCTATTAGTTTAGTAATATATATATATATATATATATATATATATAAAGTTACAGTGTGAGTTTCACAATGTAAAAAATTACTGTGAGCAAAATACCTTATTATTTTGCTGTCACTTTTAATATTTTCTTTTCTTGCCTTTATTTTTCTTTTTTAAATTTTTTTATTTCTTAGCCTGGTTTGTTCAAATATATTACTTTTGCATTGTTATAATGAAGAGAAAACTAGAAAAAAAGAAGTTCAAAATATTTTCAGAACTTATTTTCATGAAATTAATACCTTGAATGTTCTGTTGTTTATAAGTGCCAAAATAATGTCGCAGCTCAAATTATTTGCCTCTGTACTCAAACATGAATTTGAAAATATATTTACGAGTTAATTTTTGAAAGTTCCTCGCTGAGAAATGAAATAAAAAAACAAAACAAGGTTTGTGTACGAGATGGAAAAAAAGTGTTTATCTGTTTATGATGATGCAAAAGGACTGTAAGTTTGACGAATCAAATATCCCGATCCATTTTTTTGTGCAGCTCAACAGTTGCTTAAATTTCAGATCAAACTAACAAGTAAAAACTTTTTAGTGTCTTTTCTTGCAGATAAACCATTGTTATTTTACTTTGAAACTCACATTATATATTTTTAAAAATTCTTCCTTGCTTATTATTAAATGATTTAATATAATCTAACTATAGATAAAACAAAGGTTCGATCGGTGGTCTAACGAACTAATCATTTTCAGTTTGTCTCAAACTAAGTGATTTAATAGCTTTGTGCAAGATTTAATATTGATGCAATAAACATATTAATATCTTGTAGGTTTTACAAAAATATATAGATACAATTTGTATAAAAAGAGAAACAACAAAGGCAAAAAAGTCTGGATGAAATTTAAAATTTATTAAAAAAAAAAGAATTTAATCAGCTACAGCTCAGAAATAACTAACTCTATCTGTTGTTGGTAGTTTACAATTACTTTTTGTAGAGTGTATAGTGATAGAGCAGTTTTGTTACAAAAGTAAATCTGTCTCCACAACTTAAATAAAATGATGAAAAAAACAAAATCTAAAAAGGACAAAAATGGTATTACTGCTTTTAAAATTTCTCATCGAACATTTTTGGCAGATTTAATAACAGTTATCTGAATCGACTTAAACTTTGGTTCATTGCAACAGATATGTTTTTTAATTCTTTTTTTCTTGATGAGGCTAAGCAAGATTATTTACTGATTTATTTTGTATTTTCTGAAAAAGAAAAGTATTATTTTCTTTCCATGTTGCTTCACTGATAAAATTGCGATTATATGAACAGTATTTAAAAATTTTTTTGTTTCATGTGACCAATCATTGTTTATAATTTTGTATGGCCAATAAGTTGTGCTTACTTTGTGTGACTAATGACTTCTGCTTCTTTGCTTTACAGGATCAATATTCACAGATTGCTTGATGAAACTTATGCCTTTCACTGATTTATTTTATACTTTCAAATATTTTTCTTTCTTATATATATATATATATATATATATATAGCCTTAAATTTCATGATATAAACATAGGTGAATACAGATGTTTGTGTAGGTTGTTGTGGTGTTTGTTTACAGAAAAACTCCTTAAAAGTTGTTTGATAACTTTTTATGGCCAGTTATCATTTTTGTTAATTATAAAGAGATCATTAGTTTTTCATATCATTGTTATTATACTGCTTGCACATATTTTTACACCAGTAGTAACTGGCGGTTTTCACTGGAGTCAAAGTGACAGCAAGTCTCCTCAACTCTCCAGGACTCTTCTAAGTATTCTAACCAATCTCAACAGTGCTGTAGTCTGGATGGTTTCAATTCTTGTTCAAATCTCCTGTTCCTCCCATTTCTTTTTGAGGTTCTTGAAGATTGTTCAGAGGGCTTCAACTATGATTGGTATCACTGTCACCTTCATATTCAATAGCTTTTAAAGTTCTCTGGCAAGGTTCAGGTAGTTATCCAGTTTTTCATCTCTCTTTATTCCATTTTCTATCTAGGACTCTACTAAGTATTCTAGCTGATCTCAGGAGTCATGTGGTCTAGACAGACTCAATTTTTATTCAGATTTCTTGTTCGTCCTGTCTCTTTTCTAGATTCTTAAGATTGTTCCAAGTAACCTAACTATGATTGGTATTACTGTCACTGTTTTACAACTTTTAATATTATTATGGCAAAAGATGTCTTTTGATTTTAGTTTTAATAATAGGGTTACTATCTGTGACCTAAAACTGAAAGTGTTATTGTCAGTGCATAAGGACAAATAATTGATATATCTTTTTCAAAAGAAATTTAAAATATTTTTTATGACTAGTACTTAGAAAAAAAAATTGGCTGTACTTTATATGATTTCCTGAATCTCATGATTTTTTTTTACTCTTTGTAAGTTTGCATACCTGTATGAGCTGTTGGTCTTTACTGAAATCTTTGTGACAGAAACTCTACTCTGCTCTCAGACTTTTCTCAGTATTCTGACCACACTCAATAATGCAGTGATCTGAAGAGTTTCAAACCTTCCATGAGCCTTCAGTACTCCCAGGCTCTTTTCCGGGCTTTTGGGTTATGTTTCAAGTGCTCCAACTATTACTGTTCATATATATCATCTTAATGTTGTTTTTTAAGCTCTCTGGCTAAGTCTAGGTATTTTTCCAGTTTTTCACTTTCATTTGCTTTCACTCTTTGATCTGTTGGAAAAAAAATCTTAAAGTTGATAAGTTCTTTTTTCTTGTTAACTGACATAGTCTGGTCTTCTAGCTGGGATCAGGTGATCCATTTTTATCTCAAAATTCCCAAAGAATTTTGTATGTCACATTTTCCAGGGAAGATCCTGATCTTATTCTCAGTGAGTTTTTTTTTTATACCAGTTGTAACAAGTAGTTTTCACTGAAGTCTGAGTGATAGCAAGTCTTCTCAAATTTCAAGGACTCATCTAAATCTTCAAGCTGTTTTTAGCAGAGTTGTGATTTGGATGGTTTTGATTCTTCCTCTGATCTTCAGTACTCCCAGTCTCTTTTCCAAGTTCTTGGGGACTGTTCTGAGGGTTCCAGCTGTGAATGGTATCACTTTTACCTTCCTGTTCTACAAATTCTTCTGCGAAGGTCCGCCTATTTGTCCATTTTTTTAAATTTTCTTTTATTTTTACTCTTTGGTCAGCTGCATTGGCCAAATCCATTAAATAACAAGTTTTTTACTCATGTAAGAGTTTTTCTCACCAGTATTAGTTGATGGTTTCTCACTGGAGTTTGAGTGACAGCAAGTTTCCTCAAGTCTCCAAGACTCTTGTCAGTATTCAAGCCAATCTTAATGATGCTGTAGTTTGGATGGTCTCCACTCATCCTCTTATTTCCAAGTCCTCTTGTCCTTGTACCAATCCTTTGGTGACTGTACTGACTGCACCAATTACAATTGGTATCACCATTACTTTCATGTTCCATAGGTTTTTCATTTCTCTAGCAAGGTCCAGATACTTACCTTTTTTTCACACCAGTTTTAACTTGTGGACTTTTACTGGAGTCTGAGTGACAGCAAGTCACAACAGGTTTCCAGGACTTTTCTGAGTATTCTAGCCAATCTCAACAATGCTGTAATGGTATCATTGTTATCATTATCATTCAAAAAAAGTTTTATGTTCCTTATATTAGAACTAAAACCTTTGTGATTACTTTTAAAATAGTAATAATAATGATGATAAAATCATGACTGCTTAAACACTTATTATCATCGCCCTCACTCAACTTTTAATCTAAAATATTTTTCCTAAAATTTTTTTAAAGAAAGTTTGCAATTTTATTTTCTGAAAAATCATTTCATCTCATTTGAACTTACAATAAATGATAATTTCCTTTTTAGTTTTGAATAAAATAAGAAAAAAATGTTTTTGAGTTTTTAAGAAAAAATTTAACAATTTTCTGAACCCCTGATCTTGCATAAATCAAGAACTTGTTTCAATGCTTTTAGTGAAGATGTTTTTTATGCTTTAAGTGATTTTTTAGAATCATTCCTTTTTCATGATTTCCTTTCTTTGAGTGAAATCAAATTAATATAATATTGTTTCATGTAATACTTCTTTGTTGAATGAATATATATATATATATATATATATATATATATATATATATATATATATGTTGGTTTTTTTTATGGCATATCAACCTTCAAAGATTATTTAATATCAAATCATGTTTATACTTGTAATATATAAAATATATATGATTTGTATATGAATTCTGACCACAATATAGGAAACATTTTTAAATGAACTAGAGCTCATTTTTTTGCATACAGTTAAATGGTTTCAAGTATAATAAATGATTAAATATTTCTATTTGACCCATAGATAGGACCCTAGCAGGTACTACCCCACCGTGTGTGTGTGTGTGTGTGTGTGTGTGTGTGTGTGTGTGTGTGTGTGTGTGTGTGTGTGTGTGTGTGTGTGTGTGTTAGGTGCTACCTAATTGTTCATGCAATTTGCCTATTAAAAATATTACTTACCTTAACATCTAACCTCCCTCAAAATAGTATTTCAAAGGGGATTATAGAAAGTAAATGTTGAAGTAGTGCTCACAAAGGATAGTGTAAAAGTTCATACTACTATTCAAATTATTTGAAATATCAGGTGGAACTTCACTCAGTCACACCCACATACATATACATACAAATACAATATCAACAGCTATATTTATATAGGTATATATTTATGTGTATATATATGTGCTACTAAATGCATATGAATATACTTTTTTAATGTGAATATCTATGTCTATATTACTCTATCTATGTGTGAGTGTGAATATATTTGTAGATCTAAAAATGTAAGATATAAAAGAATATATATACATAGAGATATATACATGCATGTCTGTGTTTGTGGATACAGATAGAGATTTATACATATAAATATACATCCATGAACAAATATATATTCATCTTGATAAATTTTGTGCTGATATATGATACTAACAACTTTAGCACCACATATATATAGACACCTACACATTATATATGTCTATAAGTGTGCATTGGCCTGTGTATATAATTTATATGTATGTATATATGTACTCATGCAACTTTATATTATATAGATATATGAAGAGATACGTGCATATATCTTGTATCCAGTAGTGAAGCCCCAGTTCCTTTATTGCCATTATTCCTTGGTCCACTCTGATCCAGAGTGGTTGTACCTGTTATGGACCCATCTATGAATGAAATATATCCATTTAAAAATTATTAGTATTAAATAGGATTACTTGAATCCATATATGTGTATGCAGATTATTTGTACTAAAAATTATAACTCAGTTATAACTGTTTGCAAAGGATTATAATTGATTACTTGAAACCATATAATTGCTTTCCAGGGATAGGAGTAGTGCCCTCCCCTATGCCTCTGTGTAGTAGCTATTGAAAAGGGAGCCTTCAGGTCACCCTCAACTAAGGTTGCCAACTTTACTTTACTTTTTAGTGTTAGATAAGAATATCTGAAACCGTATTATTGAGTATAAATTATTATTATTATTAGATAGGAATACTTGAAAACACATAACTGTGTGCAAATTATTTGCCTTAAAAATACTTACTGGAAAAATATAGTTCTTCGTCAATGATTACCATTAGTTACTTGAAACTTTATAATTGCCTTAAAAGAATGACTTGGGCATCAAATACCCCTACAAGAAGTAACAATCCAACCAACCAACCAACCAACCAGTTATTTATGAATAAATTCATTTATATGAAATGTGCATAGCAGGGATAACTTTTAATGTTAACTTCAGCTGATTGCTCTCTCTTCTCTCTTACATATGATTGAAATAAAGATGAAAACTGAATTCCCATTTAAAGCTTGAGGACCCAATATTTGCCAAGGAGAAAAATAATATACTAAAGCACATGATATTTCTTTCTGTATCAATATATCTTTTTAGGTTTTCTGGTAAGGTCCAGGTATTTGGCCAGTTTTCTGCTTTCTTTTATTTTCACTCTACAGTCTGATGGAATGGCAATATCCATTAGATGTCAAGTTTTTTTCTTCTTGTTAATTAAAATTGGATCTGGTCTTCTGGCCTGGATTAGATATACATATATAAGTTCTATAAGGCAGTAAGTATTATGTGAAACAATGCTGAGTTAATTTGATTTCAAATAATGAAAGGAAATTATGGAAAAGGAAGGATTTTTAAAAATCACTTAAAACATGAAAAAATATTTTTGCTAAAAGCATTGAAACAAGTTCATGGTTAATGTAAGATCAGGGTTCAAAAAATAATCAAATATTTTTTCTTAAAAATACAAGAACATTTTTTTCTTGATTTATTGAAAACTTAAAACGAAATAAAATTCTACTTGCTTACTATATGAATAAATCTTGCCTTATTAATTTCCTTAAAAAAAAAACAATTACCTTGGTTGTTCAGGATGGAGTTCCTGGATATGGCAATATTATTTGCTTTCTGAACAAATAAATCCTTTGTGATTAATTTCAAGCTAAAATGTACTGTATACCACTGAAAGAATAGGGATCTATTGTGCTTACCCCTTCATATCTTCCCTTTTCTCATGTCTTTAAAGCACTCATTGAACAAAAGGAGTGCAGAGGTAAAGTTTCATAAAGATTGGCTTATTAGCCAAGGAGTCCATAGGTTAAATAAATGAAGAGAATCATATATATTGAGATAAAGAGAGGCAGATATTTTAATGTATACAGATATATTCAATAAAGTATAAATATCTACACACACACATATATATAGATATAGATATAAGTGGAGGCATAGCCAAATTCTAGAGTTCAGTTGACTGATTAATTGATTGATTTTAATGTAATGTCAACCCATTTAGGGTTATTTCATTCCTAAAGGTTAGGGAATAGTGTTCATTGTACATTCATATTTACATTTTTTATGCAGTTGTTTGTTAAGAGGTTTTTTACACACAGTCCTATGAAATACAAATACTTTTTAACCAGATCTATTTGAGCATAATAACAATGAAGAGGTATTCCACACTCACCAGATTTCAAGAACCAGAGCTTCACCATCAGATATATCTTAGTGTTAAACCCAGGACAGCCCTTTTGAGGGGGTGGGGGTCTTACTCCTCCGCATGGGATACAGTTAGCATAACAGGCAATCTAGAGTTAGGGAAAGGAGCACATAAAAAAGGGTGCTAAGACACACACTAAATATCTTTTTATTCATTTTTCATTTTTATCTTCTATTTAAAATCAAAACACAAGGACGATAACAATTGAAAGGAAGTTGGTAACTGTTACTATAAAATTTGAATTAGAAGTTTTGTGTATTTCTATTGATGTAGTTCATTGTCGCACAAATGTGTAAAGCTGCTTAAGTTTAAATTTTCAGTTATAGTGTCATTATGTATTAAACATATATGTATCAGTAATCATGCCATAACATGAAAAAATAAAGCTCAATATAGAATTACCCAACATTTGTGAGTGCGTTATGGTGTCATGTTTTATTTTGGTTCCCCAAATTCCAGCAACCAACAACACATCATGGGAAACTAAGCACATACTTCAAAACACTAGAAGATTAGTCAAATAATAAACTAATGAATAAAGAAAGTTCTTCCCTGGCCACATAAAGCCAAAAAAAAAAAATCACAATAATTTTAATCTTACAAAAGAACTAAAGAGTTAAAAAGACACCACCCTTGAAGAATGTCTTATGGGGTTAACAGCTACAGATCTGCTCTCTCTCAAGCTATGTCATTGCCTATAAGAAAACTTTGACAGGTTGGCTTTGTTGGCTTGTCTGTTCAATTTAATTCCTTTGTAAGTTCATTTATATGTACAATGTTGAGACATTTGATGAAAATCAATTCCTCAGAGAAAATAATTATATCCATATTTACAAATACCATTTATTCAAAACAATAAGCTCTTCTAGAAGAAGAAGAAGAAGAAAAGGAGAAACATGATTAATTAAAAAAGTTAAAGAAAAAAGATGTCATCTTCTTTGCATCTGAATAGTTTTCCCTGATTTAATAAATTAGTATTTTTGTTTTTCCTTATCAAAAAGGACATTTGTACAATATTTGTTTGTTTGACTGATTTAATTCAATATATTTAATGAATAATATTGGGAATTGGAAGAAACGAAGATAGGCTTCAACATAGTACAAAATTAAAATGTAACTTATTCATATATATATATATATATATATATATATATATATATATATATATATATATATATATATATATATGTGTGTGTGTGTGTGTGTGTGTGTGTGTGTGTGTGTATGTGTGTGTGTGTGTGTGTGTGTGTGTGAAAGAAAAAAAATATAGTGAGAGAGAGAGAGAGAGAGAGAGAGAGAGAGAGAGAGAGAGAGAGAAAGATCATTTTATATATTATATTCTTATTTAATTATCTAAATAAATCTGCAAGAGTTCTTCATTTATATCTGTCCACACAAGACCTCTCTTTTGTCCAGTCTTTTACCAGTCATCCCATTGTTAGCAGAGATAGTTTTCTGTCTACTTCTATCAGGTTAATTCATTACCTTCATGTTCACCTGGGTCTTCTGTTGGTAAAACCATTAATAATATTTGAGCCTATTGTTGAGGAATCACTTTTTGGCTCAGATCAGAAGTCATTTTAAATTTTGAGTAAAGTCAGTTGATGTAAGATGCTCACACACACACACACACACGCACACACACACACACACACATATATATATATATATATATATATATATATATATATATAAGAAAGTCATTCAATGGCTAAGGTAGATTTTGCATAAGTTAACAATAAGAAACAATGTTTACAGTTTCACCTTTTTCAAGGAAATCAATCATTATGGGTTCTTTCATGTCTATGAAGACTATCAGTGAAACCTTCTTTACTGACCCCTGAACCCAGAATTCTTTCTTTATTGGAGAGTCAGTGTATTTTCCCTTCATGAACTGTCTTTTTGACTTAGACTCATTGTGGTAAACTCACGTTTAGCCCATTTATAGATATGCAACTCTATACACATCACAGATTTATCTGTAAATTTCATCTTTTCTACTTCTCAGCCACCAAAACTTTGAGGAAATATCTCTCAGTCTAAGTCAGGAGCACTCTGATTTGTCGTCATTTTGAATAACCTCAAAACAAATATTTTTGAGATTGAAGCAGTTTATGCTATGAATGAATTTCAAACAATGCAAATTTCATATATATGGTTAATAATTTAAAAAATTTTTTTTTTTTTTTTTAAATTGCCCCTTTTCATTGAATGACCCTCAGATATATGAGGGTGTTCAGAAAGTAATTACATTTTACCAGAGATTATGTACAAATAAATGAAAGTTAAAATTATCAAAATATTATCATAAAAAATATAATGATCTTCATTTTCAGTTATGGTAGTTCAGTAAACCCAAGAAAAGATATGATCATGAGGCTGGGAGGGTCTTCTATATCCTTAACTATGTGCAAAAAAATGTTTGATATTAAATAGAATTACTAATTCTAAATAGGAATACTTTTAAGCATTTATCTTAAAGCAAACAAATTACAACTTCTTTAAAAATAAAGTTACCTATGATTTATTCACTTAAAATCACACACACATATACATATACATATACATACACACACACACACACACACACATATATATATATATATATATATATATATATATATATATATATATATAAACAAGGTTTGATTAGGCATAAAAGACTAACCAACCAGCCAACCAATATTTTACATATCCTCCATACTCACCAGATTTAGCACCAACATATGAGGTGCCTACAATAAGTTTCCAGACATTTTTCATATGGGCACTTTTATTGATAGTGCACACATGAAACTCTAGTCCTCTTCGAAGTAATCTCCTCTGGCCGCAATGCACTTGTTGTATCGTTCCAACAACTTCTTCAAGGCCCCATGGAAGTCCTCTTGTGTGAGCGTGTCAATGACCTTCATCACAGCCTCTTTCATCTCCTCAGTTCTCTCATAACGACAGCCTCTGAGCTTAAGGAATAACAAAAAGTTACAGGGATCAAGGTCGGGACTATAGGGAGGGTGAGGAACTGTCTTGATCCCCATCTTGGTCAAATAGTCTGTGACAAGGATGGAATTGTGGACTAGTGTATTGTCCTGCTGGAAATACCACTGAGCTGTTTTGAAGAGTGCTGGCCTCTTCCAATGGAATCTCTTCCATGGTGTATTCCAATTGTTGCTGTGGCTGTTCATTTGAACCTGAAATCATGAAAATTGGTCAGTCATCTCATCAGATGTATAGCAATAACATACTGAATTTTCAAGAGTCTACAACAATTTTAAATGTCTGTACAAAAAAAGTCTGGAAACTTATTGTATGCACCTTGTATTTTCATTTCTTTCAATCACAAGAACATTTCATAAGTGGCAGTACATTCAGAAACAAAGAAGAATTTGAAAACCATCTTTCAGACTTTTTTTCAGAGAAAATTCCAAATTTCTTTAAATGTGGAATAATAAAATTGCCTTCTGAGTGAGCTGCAGTCATTGAAAATGAAGGTGATTGGAGTTTTGATGATAAATTTAACTTATATTTATTTTTATATCCTCTCTGGAAAAATTAATTACTTTCCAAACACCCTATCATAATACAAATGATTTTAGTTTCTCATTTACTTTGAAATGATTTTTTTAAAGCGCTTGATACTTTTATTAAAGTAGAGCTGGTCCAAAACCTAAAATTTTAAAATAAGTTTTGCAATATTATAGATCTATAACAGGGAGGTTTCCATGTTTGAAAAGCACAATTTTCTGATAGTATATATATGTATGTATGTGTGTGTGTGTGTGGTGTGTGTGTGTGTGTGTGTGTGTGTGTGTGTGTGTGTGTGTGTGTGTGTGTGTGTGTATCTATTTGTATGTGTGTGTATGCCTCCTGAAAGATTGCCAATGCATGTAGGTGTGGGTATGTGACCAGATCTATACGTATGTTTAATTCTAAAGGAAAATTCTAAAGTTTTACACTATCCAAACAAAATCCCCTTGAAAATTTGCAAAGAAACCAGTTGTTATTTACTAACTTTTTCTCTACTTTCTACGTACTAAACCTTGCTTAGTCCACACAGTATTGATCAATCTCACCACCCAAGCTATCTTTCAAAGTAGAATTTTAACCAGCATATTGTAAATGCTCCACATTGCATTAGTTATTTACTTAGTCCACACAGTATTGATCAATCTCACCACCCAAGCTATCTTTCAAAGTAGAATTTTAACCAGCATATTGTAAATGCTCCACATTGCATTAGTTATTTAGCAAGATCAATGTAGTCTGACACAAGGTCAGTATCTTGGAACTCATCATATGAATTGAAATCACTGTATAAGCAAATCTATCAGCGAGACAAAATTATTGACCAGCAAGCATGCCATGAAACATATTCAAAATGACATTAGTTCTCCATTAAGCTCTTGGTGAGAACTGTTCTCACAATACTCACACTAAAACATTGATCTCTAGGAGAAAATTATTGCTCAAAAAAGCACTAGTATTAGTTTTGTACAAAGTCATAGGAGTGGAGCTCTTACTGAGAAGTGAACTCATTACACTAGTAAATTAATCTCCAAGACAAGTGTTCAGAAAGGCATTAGTACTACTCTTGTACAAGGCAATAGGAACTGAGCACTTGATAAGACATGTACACACTACACTATTAAATTGATCTTCACAGCTAATCAGCATGCCATCATAATTGTTCAAAACAGCATTAGATATTTATCAAACTCACCTTAGTCTGACACAAGGTCACAATAGTAGAGAGTTATTTAGAAATGAACTTGTAAACTGACCTGTCAGACAAGCTTGCTTATCCTTTAAGCTACAGTTGGCCATCCTGCAATAACTGTCTGACAAATATCTGCTGGGAAATGGTCTGTGATAAAGTTTTAAAAATGGTTATCAGAACCTTGTATAAGAGTAATCATGTAACTTTAAAAGAAACAAATATGGATTAATTAGGTAGAAATTCATCCACATTTGTTTGTGTTAAAAATGAAAGCATACATTCTATGCATAAGATTAAAAATCTATGTGTTTCGATGTTCAAGTTTCTAATTCACAATGTATTCCTATCTATGTGATTAAATTTGGATAATTAACCACATTTTATACACATATGTATGAATATAAATATATATACCTATATAACTTTCTGCTTGAATGTGCTTTTGATATTTTTCAAGAGGAGGGAGCAGGGTATATGCACGCAGGCATTTCTGACTATGTCAGAGAATAAGTTCATTAGCCAAGTTATTTATGGAAAGAAAAGAAAAATTCTGAAAATCTTTCTTAAATAAGCTTATTGGGGAAGTAAAAAAAAAGGGAAATAACAATGAGGTATTTAAAAAAAAAAAGAAATTACTTTTATTTTCATTGTCTTTCAAAAAAATGGAAAAAACAAGAAAGAAGAACAAATGAAAACAAAACAGTATAAAATTCTGGTTATTTGTTAATGAGTCTCCTTTTTTATTTCAACAACTATTCACCTGGGAAAAATTAGGGATATGTATCCATAACACATGTGCACCATCTCAGCTGCTTCCTTCAGATATTTTTCTTACACCCCACTACATACATACAGAGTTAGATTTGTATATGTCTATATGTATATGTGAGGGGAATATGTGTGTCTCTTTATTCATGTATGCATATGCACATACACACATGCACACACACACACATACACATATATATATATGTATGTGTATAGCTTCTATATATAAATGAATATATGTGTGTGTGTGTGTGTGTGTGTGTGTGTGTGTGTGTGTGTGTGTGTGTGTGTGTGTGTGTGTGTGTGTGTGTGTGTACATATATATATAAATAGTTCAAAACAATGAAAATTAAATTTGTTAAAATCCTATTAAAACAAATTGGACCAATCTTTAAAATGGGTAGACACAGTTGAAATGGCTTAAAACATCAAATTTTTGAGAGGATTTTTACATTCATTCAATAAGGTTTCATGTTTCCTTATTCATAAAAAAGAAAAAAACTCTTTAAAAAAATTAATGCATTTTTCCCAGTCTATTCTTTTTAACTGGACATATATATATATATATATATATATATATATATATATATGTATGTATGTGTGTGTGTGTGTGTGTGTGTGTTTGTGTGTGTGTGCATATGTAGACAAATCAATAAATCCATAATCTAATTATATAAAAGCTTTTATTTTGCACAACATACATTTTTTTAAAAATCTCCTCCCATTTAATTTGGTATTAATCCTTAACAATATTAATAACATAAATAAAACATTATACACTGAAAATTTCAGATCAAAATTCAGCTAATAACAATATTCCAGACTGTAGAATCACACTCATATTTGAATGAGTGAGGAAATACACAGATATACACAAGTACATCTATGAATGTACATTCATGCATATATACAAAAAGGATTATCTCAGTAACATCATATACATATATATATATATATATATATATATATATATATATATATATATATATATATATATATATTATATATATATATGCATGTGTGCATGTATGAATCAATCAGTTAAACAATATATATATATTATAGTATATATATTATAGTAAAGTAAGATGATTTGGAAAATAAGAGAGTGACATGAATTACTATCAGAACCATTTCATCAGAAATAAAATTTCATTTTGCAAAATTGGAATCTACACATTTGTGAAAAAAAATTTTTTTTTTCTGATGAAGCTATCCTTATGGCAAAACAAGTCAATTTAATTATATATATATATATATATATATATATATATATATATATATATATATATAAGTGTGTGTGTGTGTGTGTGTGTGTGTGTGTGTGTGTGTGTGTGTGTGTGTGTGTGAATTTTTTTTAAACCAGAATCATTCAATTAATAACTGGAATGTTTTTGGAAAAAGTAAAATGATTTTTTTCCAGAATTTTTTTCCATGAATCTAAACTTTACATTGTTTGGAATTGGTTTATAGCAAAAACTATTTCAATCTCTCAAAAATATTTGTTTTGATGCTATTCAAAATAGTGGCAAATCAAACAGAGTGCTCCAGGCTTGAACAAAGGTCTGTCATCAAAGTTATGGTGGCTGAGAAGTAAAAACATGAAATTTACAGAACAATGTGTGATGTGTTTACAAATGTTTACAAATGAGCGAAATATGAGTTTACCACTCTGCGTCAAAGTCAAAAAGACGCTTCATTGAGTGGAAACACACTGACTTTCCAATAAAGAATAACTTCCAGACATAGTGGTCAGTACAGAAGGTCATGCTGACAGTCTTCACTGACATGAAAGAACCTATGATGGTTGATTTCCTTGGAAAAGGTGCAAACTGTAAACATTGCTTCCTCTTGTCAACTCCTTAGGCAAAATTCCTCTTATTTATTGAATGACCCTTGTATATTAAAAGTGTACTTATTTTTGGACTTTCATATTTTTAATTACAGTTTTTCAGTGTTTAATAATACCTAATAATATCCTTTTTGATAGTATGATGTTCCACTAGAAATATAAAATCCTGGTATCTTTGGATGAGAAGAAAATTAATTGTTTATTAAAAATTGTTAGAGATGTACTTTTTTATGAGTGAAATTGTAGACTAAACATTATACAATGAAAATTTCAAGTAAAAATTCTTCTACTAATTGTGCCAGGCTATGATCTTATTGATCCACTCTTATATTTGTGTGTAATTATGTATCTGGCTATCATTCTGTCCGTGTCTGTTTGTCTGACTGTATATGTGGTGTGGAGGGGCACTAACTTCCAGTGAGCTCATGCATATAGACTTGAGTAAAACTAATATCATCTTTCCTTGAAGTTTCCATGGATGCTATGAATATTTACCAAACTAATTTCCATTCCAGTTTGTCTTTTATTCATTGCATCTGTTATTCAATATACCAAATTACTTTTCCTTGTATTTGAATTGATAATTCTATCAATTATAATTGTCCTTTGATTCTTTTTAAGTATATTCTCTACTTGTGTGCCCAAGTTTTTTATTGCAGAATCATTATCTTTTTGCTAAAAGCCACCCTGATTTCAGCAAACAATGTATATTTTGATGCTTCTAAACACCAACTGGGCTTAAGAAAACACACACACACACACACACACACACACACACACACACACACACACATATATATATATATATATATAATATTTGTTCTTATTGGGTTTCAGTATTATTATATTCTCATTAACTATAGTTGATAGCTATAAAGGTTAAGTCAGAGGGTTAATATTCTTATAGTTTATTTTGAATTTGATTCAACAGAATTGTAATATATTTCCTTGTTTGTGTATATATATATATATATATATATATATATATATATATATATATATATATATACAAGGGTCATTAAATAAATGATAATATTTAATAACAGACATTTGTTCATGCCTGGCACACTCTGTTTAATTTGCCACCATTTTGAATAGCCTCAAAATAATTGTTTTTTGGGGATTAAAATGATTTTTTCTCTAAACTAATTCTAAATAATGCAGTTCATATTTATGAAAAAAATTCAGAAAAAGAAAATTTATTTTGATTTTTCAAAAACTAACCCTTATTCATTGAATGAACCTTGTATATTTATGCAATTTTTAATGCTGTATAGTTTGGTTATAGATAATGTCTCATAATATCAATTTTGGTTGTATAATGTTCTACTAAAAATAAAAAGATCCAGGTATCTTTAATTTAGAAAAAAATCAAGTTTTTAGAAAAAAAACTGGCAACGTTGGGGATAATGTAAAAGATTAATGCAGAAGCAGTTAGTGAAGTGCATTAACGGTGCAGGGGGTATACAGAAAAATAAATATTTGTTGATAAATTTTCACCATTAAGCTAACAACTTATTGATGTTCCTACCTATCAATCTATTCATTCGTCTGTCTGTCTGTATGTCTCTCTCTCTCTCTCTCTAGATATATAAATATATGTGTGTGTGTATGTGTTTGTGTGTGCAGATAGATAGATAGATAGATAGATAGATAGATAGATAGATAGATCATTTTTGTGTAATTAGAATTGGGAAGATAACAGCTAACTGACTCTTCCATTGCCATTATTTTTTAGTTGTATTTTGTTGGTTTGTTATCACTTAATTCAGTCTATTTTGTGGGTCACTATATTTGCAGTCCTTGCTATTCTTAGATGATATCTTATATATATAAAGCATTCCCTTTTAGCCACCTAGGGTTGAATTCAGTAGCAGAGAGATCCTATACCCATACATAAAATTATATTGCAAATCTTATAGATGGGAGTTTTACTATATTATGAGACAAGACAAGGTTGTATGAACAGTAAGTGTATATATATATATATATATATCATATGTAAGTCTAATCTATCTGATAAAGTAAAATGGGATTTCTTCCAAGCCATGACTGCATCAGTACTACTGTATAGATGCACCACATGGACTCTAACAAAATGTATAAAAAAAGCTAAATGGGAACTACACAAAAATGCTACATGCTATTTTGAACAAATCCTGGAAGCAACACTCCATGAAACAACAGCTGTATGGCCATTTACCTCCCATCTAAAAAAACACCAAAGTAAGACAAACAAGACATGTGAGACTTTACTGGAGAAGCAAGAACAAACTCATAAGTGATGTTCTTCTATGGGTCCCAATGCATGGACGTGTCAGTGTTGGCTGACCAGCAAGAAATTATTTACATCAGCTTTGCATGGACACAGGATGTAGTTTGGAAAACCTGCCAGGAGTGATGGATGATAGGGATGAATGGAGAGAGAGAGAGAGAGAGAGAGAGAGAGAGTGTCAGGGAAATCTATGCTGTCAGCACAACTTGATGATGATGAGGATATGTATATATAAAGATATATCATCGTTTTTTACTCTCTCTCTCTCTCTCTCTCTCTCTCTCTCTCTCCAACCATCCTTATCAATCATTGCTCCTGGCAGATCCTCTAGGCTGCATATGGTATCTGCACAGAATTGATGTATATAAGTCTTTGCTGATCACCCATCACTGGTATATCCATGTGTAGAAGAGCATAGCTTATAAGTTTGTTTTTACTTCCAGCTGTACCCAGCATATTAGTTTGGTTTGGTTTGTTGGGTTTTATGGCATATTAACCCTTGTAGGTTATTTAATGCCAAATCCATTTTTATGTAAATAATCAGTTCCATTTCAAACAATTCAGTTTAGCATGAGTACACATTTCTATTTCAAACTATTCAAGCAGTTATATATAACAATTCAGTTTAGTTTAAGTACAGTTTCAATGTCAAAAACAGTCAATTTCAAATAATTCAGTTTAGTGTAAGTACAGTTTCAATGTCAAAAATAGTTCAATTTCAAATAATTCAGTTTAACATAAGCACGCAGTTTAAATGTAAGTACAGTTTAATTGTGGAAAACATTTCTATTTCTAGCTATTCAGCCTAGTCAAGCAGTTCGAATTAAGCTCACTCAGTTTAGTATAAGTACAGATTTTGTTTACACACAGTTACATGTCAAAACAGTTCATTGTTAAACAATTCAGTTTAGTGTAAATACAGTTTCAATGTCAAAAAACAGTTCTATTTCAAATAATTCAGTTTAGCATAGGAGAGCAGTTTAAATGTAAGTACGGTTTAATTGTCAAAAACATTTCTATTTCAAGCTATTCAGTTTAATCAAACAATTCAGTTTAGCATAAGTATGCTGTTAGTTCTATTTAACCCATAGATAGAGCCCTATCAGATGCTACCATGCCGGGCCAGAGTGGACCTGAGAGCAATGGCAATGAAGGGGTGCTCCGTATTCCCCAAGGCCCCAGTATTACTGGGACCTCACCATCAGACTGTTTAGTGTCATATCCAGGACACTCGTAGGGGGGGGGTCTTACCCCTCTGCAGAGGTACAGTCAGTATATTCTACAGCCCCAGCCGACTGGGCAATATACAAAGTTAAATGTCAAACAGTTTTATTTCAGATAATTCAGTTCAGCATAAGTACACAGTTTAAAGATCAAAACAGTTCTATTCTGAGTAATTCAGTTCAGCACTAGTACGCAATTCCAATGTCAAAACAGTTCTATTTTAAACAATTCGGTTTAGCATAAATACACATTTTAAATGTAAAAATCAGTATAGTGAAAGAAGCACGGTTTAGTTCTATTTAACCCATAGATAGGACCCGTATCAGGTGCTACCTCTCTGGGCCAAAGTGGACCTGGGAGCAATGGCAATGAAGGGGTACTCGAAATTCCCTAAAGCTCCAGCATCACTGGAACCTCACCATAAGGTTGTTTAGTGTCATATCCAGGACAGTCATTGGGGGAGGGTCTTACCCCTCTGCAGAGGTGCAGTCGGTGTATTCTACAGCCCCAGCTGACTGGGCAAATCCAGCATATTAGTAAACCTGTTCACAAAACTTGGCAGTAATATCTCATCTACTGAAAGTGATGTCAACATACACATAGGAAAGATATGAACTACTATTGACAGCTCGTCAATCACATAGAAATCTAGTTTCATTGATAAAATAAAATGGGATTTCTTCCAAACAGTAGCTATGTCAGTACTATGTTATGGTTGCACTATCTGGACTCTAATTAAGAGCTTAGAGAAAAAATAGATGGGAACTACAAAGGAATGCTATGTGCAGTTTTGAACAAGTTCTGGAAGTAGCACCCAAAAAAACAACAGCTGTACTGCCACTTCCTTCCAATCTCACAAACTATCCAAGTAAGATGAATAAGACATATATACATATACATATATAAACAGATGAGAAAAACAATAATTTAAAAATAATGGATAAATCAAAGTGCTGATACACTGACCAGCAGAACAGAATGAAACTTAAATAACTCTTTGGCTCATTTCATAACTTGTAGTTTTGTGTTTTGGGTATATTTTTAAGGAATAATTCAAATAATTGTGATCTTATAATTAGTAATCATTTTGAAAATGGATTGGTGATACATTACCTCAAGACTCTAAAACAAATTTGTCGGGGGATAAATGCCACAATATATGTTTGTAAGTTTTCTCCTAGCAACCTTTAGAGTCATTCATTTCCTGCACTTATATTTAAAATTTATTTGTGGTGAGTCTTTTATATTCTCTTTTTATGACCTCAGAACAAGTACAAGTGTTTTGAAAAAAAAAAGGTCAAATAAGTTCATGTTGATTGTAATCTATATCATAAAGATCCACTTTTTCTATGTTTGTATGTAAGCATTACAGATAAAAATATGGAACACAGTTAAAAGATTCTTATTAGCAGGACAACATTAACCTAACTTAAACAATAAATCAATTTTCAATTAATAATAATAATAACTAAACATCTGGGCTGTCATCTTTGCAAGATACTCTAGAACATTCCTTTATAAATGGACAAGGGAAGAACTCAAACAAATGAACAAAAAGCCAAGGAAATTGATGACTATGCACAGGGCCTTACACTGAAGAGATGACATAGATTATATATATTAAGAAAAGAAGGAGGAGGAGGACTCATCAGCATTGAGGACTGCATGTATACATCAATACAAGGACTGAAGAAATACACAAAAAAGAGCAAAGAAAGACTAATTACAGCAGCCAGCAACAGGAATGGCAACATAGGAACAAGTAAAAAACAGCAAAAAAACTAAAAAGCAGATTTGTGAAGAGAAACAACTGTATGGACACTTTAAGTGACAAACTCGGGAGATTGCACATGAGAAGATGTAGACATAGCTAGGAAAGGGAAACCTCAAGAGAGAAACTGAATCTCTTTTAATAACAGCACAAAATAATTCTATTAAGACCAATTATAATAAAGCAAAGATTTGTAATATGCAACAGAATAACAAGTGTAGGATATGCAGAAACAGAGATGAAATGGTTATTCACATAATAGGAAAATGCAGCAAACAAGCTCAAAAGGAGTACAAGACAAGGCAGAACTGGAGAGAAAACTGATGCTTGGGCAAGAGATTAAAATTTAATCACTGAACCAAATGATATATGCATAAACCAGAATCCATCCTAGAGAATGAGATGCATAAAAATCCTCTAAAATTTTAAGATATACTCTGATTACCTAATCCCAGCAAGAAGACCAAACCCAGTATTGATGACGCAGAAAAAAGAATGTGTTATCTGGTGAATTTTGCCATTTCAGCAGACCACAGAGTGAAAATAAAGTAAAGCAAAAAGATTAAAAAATACTCGGATGTTGCCTGAGAACTCATAAAATTGTGGAATATGAGGATGATGGTGAAACCAGTAGTAGTTGGTGCACTTGGAACAGTCCTCAGTGGTTTGGAAAAAATACTGAAGGAGCTGGAACTCAGAGGACGAATCGAGACTATCCAGGCCACAGCATTGTTAAGACTGGCTAGAATATTCATATGAGTCCTGGAATCCTGAGGAGATTTGCTGTCACTCAGACTCCAGTGAAAGACCACCAGCTAACACTGGAATGAAAAACTCTCATAATGATAATGATCATAGATTTTGCTGTTCCAGTAAACCACAAAAGGGAAAATGAAAGAAAGCAAAAAGATTAACAAATACTTGGATCTTTCCATAGAGCCAAAAAATGTTGTTGAACATGAAGGTGATGGTAATACCAATAATAGTTGGCACACTAGGAACAGTCTCCAAGAGTTTGAAGAAGAGACTAGCAGAATTGAAAATCAAAAGAAGAATTGAGACCACACAGACCACAGCATTGTTGACATAGGCTAGAATACTTAGAAGAGCCCAGAAAACCTGAAGAGACTTGCTGTCACTTAGACCCCAGTAAAAGACCACCAGCTGATGTTGGTGAGAAAAACTCACAAGGAGTGAAAAAATAGTGATATATTGAGATACAAACAGATCCCCTAATCTCCACCAGAAGACAAAGACCTACTTTTATTAAAAAAAAAGAAACAAACATGACAACTTGTAATATTTTTAGCAGATCACTGAGTAGGAAGAAAAAAGAAAAAAAATTCAGTAAATAAATTCCTGGATCTTGCCATAGAATAAAAAATGTTATGGAACAAAACAGTGACAGTAATACTAATCGTAGTTGGAGCACTTGGAACAAAACCCCCAAAACCCAAAAAAAGAAACTGGGGGAATTAGAAGTAGAACTGAAACCACCCAGAACACAGAACTCCTAAGATTGCTAAAAATACTAAGAAGTGTCCTCAATAGCTGAAGAGATTTGCTGTCACTTGAGCTTCATTGAAGGAGACCTTAAAAAAATATAGATTAGTGTTACTCGCTTAAAATCTTACCTGTATTTATTTAAACAACCCTTCCACCACAGATAGGATGTGACACAAGGTCATTTTAAGTTAAGTACAACTGGCTCATTGGCCTAGTGGGTAGAGTGTTCGCTAATGGTCCGGGAGACCTGGGTTCAATCCCAGGTTGTGTCATACCCAAGACTTTAAAAATGGTACTTGATACCTCCTTGCTTAACATTCAGCATTGTAAGGTATGTATCAAGGGTAAAGTGGAGCAATCCAGGGAAAGGAGTAGCACCCTCCCCTACACCTCGGTGTAGTAGCTATTGAAAAGGGAGGCTTCTGGTCACCTTTGACTACTGACGCCAACTTTTACAGGTGGTTTGAATTCAGAGTTTCCTTCTCTTAGACCAGTTGCCATACTAAGGCTAATTGTCTCCCCTACTATTTACACACAATGGCTTATGTCCTTACTTTCATGAGGACATAAGCACAAAATGAAATGCAAACTGCTTCATTCTGGATTTGAACCCTGGTCAATGTATCCATTTCTTACAACTACAACAGTGACAAAATCTTAACTCAAGTATAAATTTCCAGCTAGTGATAGAAGGGAGTCTTGTTCCAAGCCAAACGAAGAAGAGAATTATTAATTTTTTTTCTTTTCTTTTTTAGGTTTTATTGAATCTTTTAGAAAGATTTTAAGAAAATGGAAAGGGATCAACCAAGGGCATGTATACATTTCATAGTCTCTTAGTTCTTCTCTTCTTGGCTGGGTTCAGAACTTTTTTGTTCTCCATCATATAAATTCTTTAGATAGTAAATTACTTCTTATCCTTTTGAAGATTATACAAATATACACAAAGGCATGGGTACCTAGCAAGAATCAAACTTGCTAATTATGGTCTTTGAGTAATGGTATTTAATAGGACGCTATCTATAGGTCAAATATATCTATTTGAGATAATGAAGTGTTTACCTGTTTAAAATGATTGAGAATATACATTTCATATGATTAGGTAAATTGACTTTAGCATAAAAACTTAAAGGTTGATATGCTGTAAAACGAACCAACTAACCATTATAATCATCTCTTCGCCTAGCTTACTAACTATAACAGCAAACAAGACAGCAATGAATTCTATGTAAAGGATATGATCAACATCAGGTTTAATTTGATTTTATTAATAAAAGAAAGAAATGATTTTAATATAAAGAAATGAGAGGTCTTAGGTAAAGGTCAGTGTAGAGACTAAGTAAATCTAATTCTCTTCTACTTATTTTGATTTATTCATTAATGATCTCTTTCAAATTGGATTTTGTATATATGTAGTTGGATAGATTGTAAAGACAATGCTATGTAAAATATTATGTATAATGTGTTTGCTGAGATCAGCATCTTTCACAGAAGACTCCAGTAGGTAAGCAGAGAAAAAAAAAACTTAAAAGGCAGAATTATAATTGATAGAATTAGCAATTTAAACAGACGCAAAGTAATTATAGTGTTCTGAATAACAAAGATGCAGTTCACCTACATAAACAAAAGACAAATTGCAATAAACCATGCGTGAACACACACACACATATATATATGTAATATGTATGCAGAAAGACAAAGAAAGAGTCTAGGAAAGGGATGAAAAGAGAAAAAAGATTATCCTTAAAATTTACATATGTATCTTATTTCTCTCCCTCTCTCTCTCTTTCTATATATATATATATATAGAGAGAGAGAGAGAGGGGGGGAGAGAGAAATAAGATACATATGTAAATTTTAAGGAAAAAACAAATATATCCCAAATATGTATATATATTCTTTCTTTTCTCTCTCTCTCTCTATATATATATAGAGAGAGAGAGAGAGAAAAGAAAGAATATATATACATATTTGGGATATATTTGTTTTTTTGCGTGGAACATATATATATATATATATATATATATAGGTTAGCTAAGGTTATTTGGTTAAATGGCATATCAACACCAAGTCTTGCTTATAAATATGATTTTTAAGTGAATGCTTTGTAGATAACTTTATTTTTAAATGAATTAGAGTTCATTTGTTTGCACACAGTTACATGGTTTAAATCAAAGCATTAATCTTGTATGCTGTAGAAGTCACTATTCTAACGTGCAGAATAAATCACAAGAACAGAAACACTTACTAGTTCAGCAGCCCCAACTAGTGTCCAGCTGGCAGACAAAAAATAAAATGGGCAGTAACTAATTACTAAGCCCATAAGATAATTTACAAAGCTCTTTGCTTCGATGTGGCACAAGGCTAAATGAATGGGGCACCCAATGAGATGCAAACTCACTTGTGTAGGTTCGCTAGTCTAGCTTGCTAACCGTTACACCACCAGAGGTGCCCTTACTGAGCCCATAACAAGCAAGCCAGTGTATACACACACTAATATACCCATTCACTGGGCCAGCAACCAATCACTGTCCAGAGAATGGACTTAGCCACTTGAGAACAATGGAATGCCCCAATGTCCATATAATCTTGCCTCAAGTCATACTCATAGCTTTTACACAAATGAGTATTTACTCACAGCTAACGAGTATTACAAATAGTTCTACTTAACTCATACAGGAGACCCTAAGAGGTACTAATATCTCTGGGTCAAGGTAGACCTAAGAATAATGCTAATGATAGGTATACCATGTTCACCAAAACTCTAGAACTAGAAGCCTCACTATCAGATGTTTTGATGGCATATCCAGAATACTCATTGGGGTGAGAAGAGTCTCATCTCTTTGCAGAGATGTAGTCAGAGTATTCTACAGCCCCAACCAGAAGGGCATATATATATATTGATTATATATATGTCTATATTTATATATATATATATAGAATATATGAAAAGGCGTATACATATATATATATATATATACTTGGAATATATATAGATGTATATAAATGGTATATATATATATTTATATCTATCTATCTATGAATGGAAGATATATATATGGAACATATATATATTTACCTACCAATCCACACAAGTAGAACGTGACACAAGGTAAATTTTAAAGCAAAATTGAACAGGTTTCTTCAGTGTTTTCCTTCCTTTAGACCAGTTACCATACTAAGTTTAAAGAGCCAAGTCAGACCAACCCATAGCTGAAGGGAGAATAGTTGGATTCATGTCTTTCCTCAGGGTATTAGCACTATATGAAGTGCAAACAGTCTTGTCCAGGAATTGAAATTATGTTGTTATGTCCATTTTCTATGATGGTATCCATTACATCACAGATGCCTCCTATATATACATATATATATAAATAAATAGATAGATATTGATGGATTATATATATATATATATATATATATATATATATACAGAATAGATATATTTAATGCTCTGCACTATTCTTAGATTGACCTCCAAACACTGTGAAATCTTTGTATTGGGGGGACCTTGTATGAAAGCAGTATAACATTCCATTTTGAAATTTCTGGAAGAGTGAATTGTGTCACGGTGTGGCTTTCCACACAGACAATGCCTAACTGACTTTAGTTTGTTGCACAAAAGAAAAAACCTTTAAAAAAGTGCATTTACAATATTAATAATTGAAATTTACATATAGCACCTTGTATATGGAATGTATATATATATATATATATGTGGTGGGGGTGAAATAGCTCTCTCTCTCTCTATATATATATATATAATCCAAGGAAAGCAGTCTAAAGATTAGATATAATTATATATATATATATATATATATATATATATATATATATGGAATATGAATATATCTGTATGCAATATATCTTTCTCTATATATATAATAATGGAATATATACATATATATATATGGAATATATATATTAGATATATGCTCCTTCTCTGTAGGTGGTTGAGCACTCTCATGAAGGAATTAACAGTGGCCACTTGCATAATGCAAAACCCTTTTAAGGAATTGAGTACTTCGGAAACTGTTAGTGTAAATGTAAACAATAGAAAAATTAATACATATACATTAAAATCCCTTCACTTACGTTGAGAATGCCGATGGTTGTGAGGTATGTTATCAGGCTGACATAAAGTTAGCCGGGTTTCAATCCAAGCTTGAAGCATCTTGTGCGTCTAACCACACTGATGAATTGTGATACAACAAAACAGTCTGTCAGTGGATGACTATATATATATATATATACATCATGATCATCATAATCAAGTCACACTGAAAACATAGAGTTCCCTGAGTCTTTCTTGCTGTCCATCTCTATCATCCATTGCTCCTGGTTGATATTCTAGACTGCATCTAGTGTCTGCACAGAGCTGGTTTGCCAACATTGTCACGTCTGTACGTAGGAGTCCATAAGACTGTCACTTATGAGTTCATCTTTACTTCTTCACCAGTGCCCTACATGTTTTGCTCTAATTTGCGTGATTTGTATGATTAGAGGTAAGTGGCCCTATAACTGCTGTTTTGTGGGATGTTGCTTCCAGTTTTTGTTCAAACAGCAAATAACATTCCTGCATAGTTCCCAATTTAGCTTTTTCTTCATGCATTTCAAAAGCATCCATGTTGAGCATCTATACAGTAGTACTGACACAATCACAGCATGACTATTAGTGCTACGTGAAATGCATATATATATATATATATATATATATATGCATTT
>OY757908.1:67346269-67368675 GCA_963585895.1 Sepioteuthis lessoniana
TAAATACTTAATTTACTTAAAAGATAAGGAACTATATCAATTGTTAAAAAGTCAAGAATTTTATTCAAATTACTAGGTTGGTTTGACTCAATTTCATGAACTGATAAGGAAGAATGAATTTTCAGCAGCAGAGTTAGTTTTTTATGACCCCTTAATTGAATAATTATAAAATCCTGAACATTTGAATTAAGGAGGAATGAGATTTATCTTTTCAAGAATATGCTTGCTTATGCTCATTATCCTGAAGATGGAAGAAGTGAAATTCTGATTTTAAAGTAGAGGACTTTTTCTTCTTTGTTGTCTTTGAAATTTATTTTGTATCCAAGTGTTAATAATCTATTAAATACAGTCAATGCCACTTTTCAGTGAAGGTAAATCCTCCTTGTAGAGATACCTAATGACATTAACATGATTAGGAATAAAAAGAAAAAAATAAACGACAGGCATCTATAATCACTTAGTATTCCTAAAAATAAAACCTCAAATGAGGAAGAGTAGCATTCTTCAATTAAAATCCTTCTTCTTTTTCTTTTTTTTTCCTAATTGAAATTTCATAAAATAGTTCATTATGAAGTGCAACATAAATAATTATCTAACTATAATTCTGAAAAAGAAAAAAAATCCTTGAAAATATAATTTCAATAATTGATAATTAAGATATCTACAATTTTTTTTTTTAACTGAAAATTACAACTTGAATATCTGGTAATCTTCATGTATATTTTATAATTTCTAATCCTCAAAAGATAATAAGAATTGCTTTTTTGACTTATATAATCCAAGGATTAATGTAATGTTCTGCTGTTAATCATTGTATGTATTTTGTTCAGACTATTTTCTTTGTCTTTATTATTTAATTTTCACATCATTTCAGCCATATATCCTCAATGTTTTCTCATATATCTTTTGTGTCTTTGAGTTAAAAGATTTGATAATATTCCAGAACATTAAAGTTGAAAGATAGATGGTCAACATTCATACAGAATACAACTGACATTTGAAAAAGGGTGGAAAAAATGTAGCCAAATGTGGTTAGTTGGTTGGTTAGCTACTTTTACAACATGCCAATCTTTATTAGATCATTTTATTCTGATGTCAGTTTGATAATTATGGCCACAGTACACTTAATCATTCTAAACATGTAAACACTTCATTTTCTCAAACAGATCTCTTTGACTCATAAATGTGACCCTGTGAGGTACTACCAGCCTGAGTCATTATGCAGGGTGTAATGGCAATAAAGAAATTATTCCATAATTCCAAAAGCTCCAGAACTGAAGTTCCAGTAGCAAATGCTGTTTCTCATACCCAGGGCACTCTTCTTGTTTGTTTGGGAAAAGTCTTACCTCCCTGCAAAGGATATATTTTTATACTATATATAAAAGGAGATCATAATGGTTAAATTGATTTTGGTATAAAATAACCGAAGGGTTGATATGCCATAAAACCAACCAACTAACCATATAATTTTGTATAAATTATTAGCATTAGTTTGGAATACTTGAAATTATATAATTGTACAGATTATTTGTGATAATGATAGTTACTTGAAACTATAATTGTTTACAAATTATTATTAGGTTATTTTTTTTTATTTTGTTTTTTGTAATGACCCCATATGACTCTCAACTCATGCATGACAACCAAAATAAAATGATTTTGTGTCAAATGTGACTTAGCAGAATGTCAGAAACATGCCTTACTATTAGATTAGTTGCTTGAAATCATATAATTGCAAGCAAAAAAATTAATGACTTCGGCATTAGATATTTGAACAAAAGTTGACAGGCTGTAAAACCAACAAACTAAGGGGAGAGTCCACATGGAGTAGTGGCTAACATGCTGAACAGTGACATCATAGGAAGAGAGTTTGAACTCCAGTCACACAATGACATTCACTTTTGGACTAATACCTTTGGAAAAAGTATGAATTTCCTTATCCCCCAGTTATGGCTTAAATAGTACCACTACTATTCTTCTACAAGAATACTTTTGGCATTAAATAACCAACAAAGTTTTATATGACATTAAACAAAAAAACAACCCAAATCAACTCACTAACTAATGACCTGTTATAGTGGTTGTAGAAGAGAAAAATAAAATATAGCTCTCTTATTGAAGGTTGAAAACTGCTTATACTTTATTCAGAATGCAAGTCAAAAAACACAGAGAGAGAAAGAAGTAGAAAAATAAAGAACAACATATCCTAATTTCAAAATGACCACTTTCAAAGCAGAGAATATAGCTTTAGCATGAAATGCTGCAACAAATGGTTACTTTATATATGTTTCCAGGACTGAGTTTATGTCAGCATCTAGCAGTGATTTCTTTGTCACATGATTCCATAGCATGCTGGGATTTCTTTAACCTATTATTGTGTGGCCCTCACTGGCAAAGCAAAACCCTGATGGTGATTGTCTAATGAAGTGTTGATAGGAAACAAAAGACAGAAGCCCTGTTAAAAGTTTGGTTTGGTGTAGTTTGATTTCTTTGTATAATGACATATAAACCTTCATGGGTTATTTAATGTTAAAACCATCCTTGTAGAAGAACAGCATTGGCACTATTTAACTCATAACTGGAAGGATAAGAGGGTTCATACTTTTCCCAAGTTTGAAGGTGAATGTAATAGCATGACCAAACTTCAAACTTGCTTACTATGATGTTGCAGTCCAGCACAATGGCCAACACACTATGGAGAGTTTGCTTGTTGAAAGTTTATATAACTTTTATTTTTCTTACAAGGTTTAAGAAAGTTATATGACCCATTAAGAGCATGCTTATCATTTAATAGTTCTATTTGTTTATATTTCAATGTAATAACATGACTGGAGTTCAAACTTGCCTACTCCAAGTCTGCAGTTCAGCACTATAGCCATTATGCAACAGGGATTTCTCCCACTCTGCACATCTTGAGTGATGAATTTGACCAGTTGTCAACCAATAATTCACCTCATTACACTACCTACTGATTCTGAGTATATTCATTTTCACACAGTGGTAAAAAATCCATGGCAAAGATGGCTTCTGTATTTGTTTTTAGAGGCACGCTTAGTGTAATGGTTATCATTGTAGGAAATGGAATCAGCAACACGAGTTAAAATTCTGGATGAAGCTGTTTGCATTTTACTTTGTGGTAATGCCTTTGGCAAAGGGATGAATCTGTCTGTTCTCACCTTACCTATGGGTATAATAGTTGGGCAGATTGTGTTTTTAGCCTTAGTAAAGTAACCAACCTAGGAGAAGGAAAATTCTGAATTCAAACCAGCTTTACTCGACTTAGAAATTGACCTTGTATTATATCCTGCTCATGGCAGAGGCGTTAGGTAAATATATACTGTGCTTGGCTTCAATAAAACTATCATTGTATTATTTATAATTTGAATCAGGTTTTTTAAGCATTCTAACATACAAAGGATGCAGAGTATAGTCTTCAGTCTAGTTGTGAGAGTGTATTTGTCTCCCACTCAACCAATAGGTAAGGGTTTGATCCCATTATATTACCAAATATGTTTTCTTTGATCGAAAAAGCCATGACCTTCTATAAGTAAAAGTTGGCGACCGTAGTCAAAGGCTACCCAAAAGCTCCCTTTTCAATAGCTACTACACCAAGGCATTGGGGAGGGCGCTACTCCTTTCCCAGGATTGCTCCAATTTACCCTTGAAACGTACTTTATGATGCCAAGTGTTAAACAAGGAAGTATCAAGTATCATTTTTTGAGTCTTTAGTATGAGTTGACCTGGGATTGTTCGCCAGTGGCCCAGGGGACTAGGGTTCAATCTCAGGTCAAAAAAAGTACAACAAATTTTTGAATTTTTGCACTTTGCTTTTCAAAACAAGTTCACCAATTTAAGTTGTTTTGAATTTTAAATCATTTAGATTAAGAGATGCATACATATGAAGATCATTCAATAAGTTTCCAGACTTTTTTTGTATGGGCACTTTTGTTGATAGTACACACATGAAACTCAAGTCCCCTTCAAAGTAATCTCCTCCAGCTGCAATGCACTTGTTGTACCGTTCCAGCAACTTCTGGAAGGCCCCATGGAAGTCCTCTTGTGTGAGCATGCCAATGACCTTCATCACAGCCTCTTTCATCTCCTCAATTGTCTCATAATGACAGCTTCTGAGCTTAGGGAATAACCAAAAGTCATAGGGAGCAACGTCTGGACTATAGGGAGGCTGAGGAACTGTCTTGATGCCCATCTTGGTCAAATAGTCTGTGACAAGGATGGAGTTGTGGACTGGTGCATTGTCCTGCTGAAAATGCCACTGACCCGATTTGAAGAGTGCTGGCCTCTTCCCTAGGAATCTCTTCCTGAACTCCCTTAAAATTTCAACATAGTAACGCTAACCCTAACCCTTATCCAATCAACTCTAGTGTATTACCTTCCTTACTCCTCCCACACCTCTCATCATCCTTCACAGACTCCTTGACTTCCTTGAATCTCTTATGCCACTCAAAAACTGATGCTCAACTCATGCAAGCTGGTCGAAAAGCAGTCTGAAGCATTCCATACATTTCTGTGGCATTATTTCCATGTTTAAAACAGAATTTTATTGCATATCATTCTTCTAAAGTGTCCTCACGTCCAGATTGCATTTTTGAAATTCACCAGCCATGATAATCAGGCTTTAGTAGGGTGTATTCCAATTGCTGCTGTAGCTGTTCATTTGAACCTGAAATCATAAAATTGGTCAGTCATCTCATAAGATGTATAGCAATAACATACTGAATTTTCAAGAGTCTACTACAATTTTAAATGCCTGTTCAAAAAAAGTCTGGAAACTTATTGAATGCACCACATAAATAATATCAACATTTTTTTACTACTATGTAGGTAATCAAAATAAAATGTTTAAAGGTACACAGGACAATTGTTGGGTAGGAACAAATCCTGAAGTTAGTATCTATTCCCTTGGCTCTATACCATCAATATAATACCAGCAGACTCTATTTAAAGAGAAAAGAAAGTGGAAGAGAGTTCAACAGTATTAAGCACAATATTTGAGAGGCCAAAATTGGATTTAGAAAATTTGCACAATAGATAAGTAAAAAAAGGACAACCAGCATGAATAAAAAAAAAGGAGGCACAGATAGGAAATGGAATCAGTGACCCAAGCTCAAACTCTGAATGAGCTATTTGAAATTAAGTAAAAATGAAATTGAGAAAGAAGGTAAAGAGAGAGTCAAATGAAGTAAAGCCCTTGAGAAAGGCATTCATTCCTCTCATCTACCCTCCAGCTATGGGTAAATAGTTGAGCAGACTAGATTCTTTAGCCTTGGTTAGGTAACCAGTCTTAAAAATTGTCCTTGTGTCACATCCAAGAAAGTTAGGACAGCAACCAGTTTAGGAGAAGGAAAACTCTGAATTTAGACCACCTGTACTCTTTTTAAAAATTGACCTTGTATGATATCCTGTCTGTGGTGGAAGGGGTTGGGTAAATACAAACATATGATTAGAAAGAACCAAAAGAAAGAAAGTGAAATCTTCACAGAGATTTTAAAAGGCAGAAGGGAACTATCACAGACAAAATTATTGACATAGGACAAATGAAAAGAGAAACAGAATTTCATTTACTTTGACCTGGAGAAAATGCCAGAGTACCAATTATATCAAAACAAAATCAGAAAAATCTAAGTAAAACAGTCAATGTTGTTTTGGTAGAGAAAAAAATACATGTCATGTGATGACTTAAAACTTGATTGTAAACAATGATGGGTTTTATAAAATGAGTACAAAAGAAAGAGGGAGGAGTCCCTGTAATGCTGCAGGTAATATGCTCAAAGGCAACATCATAATGAGTGAGTTCAAACTTTGGTTGTGCTATTACATTCACATTTACTTATGAAAGATATGAACCCTTTAATCTCTCAGTTTTAGGTTAAATAGTACCACTGCTGTTCTTTAATCAGAAAGGCTTTGGCATCAAATAACCAACAAATGTTAATATGCTATTGAAACAAAGAAACTAAACCAATCAAACAAAAGATTATATCATTATTTTGTTTTTTCAACTAAAAAAAAAACAGGAAGATATCCCTCACCGGACAACTTTTGTTTCCATGTGCAATTTGCCAAATAACACATAATACAGAGTTAGCCTAAGGACTTGACAGTGTAGAAAGTTTTATTACAAAAAAAAAAAAGCAAAAAATAAACCAATGATAACAGTAACAGAAAATCTGAGACTTTTAATAGTAAACAAAACGCCAATAAATTTCATATACCAAATGGTATATAAATTAGTTGTACAATAGCTGGTTGGTTGGTTGGTTGTCTGGGTTTTAAGGCCTATCAACCTTTGTAGGTTATTTAAAGCCAGATCCATTTTTATACAAATAATCAGTTCTATTTCAAACAATTCAGCTTAGTCAAACAGTTCTAATTCAAACAATTCAGTTTTGCATTAGTATGCAATTTAATTCTATTTGACCCATAGATAGAACCCTATCAGGTGCTACCACTCCAGCCAAGAGTGGACCTGGGAGCAATGGGAATGAAGGGGTACTCCGCATTCCCCAAAGCTCAAGCATTAGTGGAACCTCACCATCAGATTGTTTTGTGTCATATTCAGAACAATTGTGGAGGGGGAGGGCTTACCCCTCTGCAGAGGTGCAGTCGGTGTATTCTACAGCCCCAGCCAACTGGATAAAAGATAGCTGGTGAGCAATTGTCAGATTTTACTACTGATGCTCAAGATTCCTTTATGGGACACAGAATTACAGTCACAAAAGGTTAATAATGGTGTTATGGTTTCTAAAAAAACAGGTTTTTATAGTTGGAGTGACTAGCTCTGTGCGCTCTGGTTTTAAATTCAGAATTTTTCTTTCTCTTAGACTGGTTTGCCTATCTACAAGCAATGATAATAGTAATAGAAAATCTTAAAATTTTAATAGTAAACAAAACACCAAGAAACAACAATTATGTTAAAGCAAAAGCAGAAAAAAATCACAGTAAAACAGTAAATGTTGTCTTTGGGGAGAAAAAAGATATGTAATATGATGACCTGATGTCATTAAATACAGATGTCATCATGTATTGACCTGGAAATGACCCTGATGTCATCGGTTGCAAATTGTCGAAGTGCAGTTGTTATTGAAAATGCCTGCAGAGAAGTTCAAGGTTAAAAAAGTATCTCATACCAGAAACTTTACAGACATAATTATAGGCCCTGCTTTCTAGGGAAAGAGACTGTCTTAAAAAATTTTCAAAAAGATTCTTTGCTCTTTTCCAGACAAGCAAGTTGAAAATCATCAATTCCAAACCACAAACAAATCTCTGAAAATGATAAAGTTTGGTTTGTTTAATGACATATCAACTCATCATGGATTATTTAATGCTGAAACTTGATTCACTTGCAAATACTCCATTACAACCATAACTATATTTTCAATTTTTCATTTTATTTTTTTAGAATTGCATTTTTTAAAATCTATCATCATTTGTTTGCACTCAGTTATATGTTTGAGATGGTTTGATTTGGTTTGGTTTCTTTGTTTAAGAGCATATCAACCTTTGTGGGTTACTTTAATGCCAAAGCTATCCTTGGAGAAGAACAGCAGTGATACTATTCAACCTAGAGCTAAGGAATGAGAGGGCTCAGTATTTGTCGCTGCCTCCCACCAGACACGACTTGACACAAGGTCAAAAGCCTGAAGGCCGATTAAAGTGGGGATAAAGGGGAGGGGAAGGTCGGGAACAAGCCGAGACTCGAACCCTGCTTGTCTGTGCTGCTCATCGGCTCACTTAGTGCAATGTGAGCCTGATGAGGCAAGCAGTTTCACGAACCCAAATGTGGGTCCGGGCACGTATGCCAGTTTGCGGCTTAAACTAGACGCATGGTCTAGTGCCGTCCAAGGGGGACAAAGGAGACAAAAATGCAGCTCGCCCACCCGAAGGTAGCCTAGTTGAAACTAGGTGCCTAATTAAAGGCCCCAAGTCTGCCATTGTTCCATTTCCAGGGCTACGCTCCGGACCAAAGTCCAGAACAGGCCCCGGGGCGCTCCCAGGAATGAGAGGGCTCAATTAGACTGAAAGTGAATGTTATAGTACAACTTGAGGTTTTACTTTGAGGCCACAGTTTTGCACTTTAGCTATTATACTACAGGGACCCCCTCAATTTTAGTTGATTTAAACCATACATGGGGGGATAAGGGAATTCATACCCTTCCTGACAGCGTTAGCCTGAAAGTGAATGTACTGGCACAACTGGAGATTTAATTCACTTTCTACAATGTTGCAGTCTAACACATTAGTCATTATGCTATAGGAACCCCCCCCCCGCCATATAGTATAATCTAATATAGATAAATTTCAAATAAATCTATTGGATGGGACAGGTACAACCACTTGATCAGATTAGACCTGAGAGTCAAAGTACTCCACACTCTGCAGATCTCCAGAACTGGAACCTGACCAACAAATGCTGTTTACAATAGCCAGCACATGAAAATAATAAAAGTTCTACAATTGTTTAGAAAATTTGGTATCACTGTTTTTTTCCTACAATGATCTGATCACTAAATGTCAGAATTTTCTTCTCTCATTTAAATTAAATGCTAAGCTCCATCACCCCCCCATATAGGTCCTATACTCTTCCTTTTATGTTATAGAAAAACATTTATCTATTATAGCAAACATTGATGTAGCAAAATCTTTTCTGTGTTTCTTTGGATGTATTAGCCCCTCCCTTCTTGCTGTGATGCACCTTGTGCAGTTATAGTATCTGTAGGTCCCATACAACTCTTCTTATTATGATAAAGAAATACTTCTGCACATTGTAAAGAAAATAAGAGTCTGTTATGTGTACATGTTAACTTCAAGACCATGTTTATCATTAATAACTATCCTTAATTTACTGAATAAAAAAGTAACTTCGTATAATGACCAGTAGTTTAAAACATTTCTTATTAGTTAGAATATACATGTTTTTTATGCATTCATTTAAGAGAGATACTACAAAGAAATTTAGCAAAAGAGAAGTAGAAAGAGATGATTTAACATTGAATATTGAAAAAGTATCCCGATCTAACCTGAGGAGCCAGAAATGCTTGGAACATGAAGATTAGATTTATGCACATAATAGTTGTTATTTACTAAACTTTGCTTAGTCTAAACCACAAACTTTTGGTTACTTTCAGTAGATGCTATTCGTAGCATAGTCATTAAAGATTGCTATGTTTGGTGAAGGCTGATCACTTGATAGGAAGAGGAAAACACAAAAATTCAACTTGCCTCAAGTGTTAGAACCTCTGTTATTTTTATGCAGAAATGCATAATCCTATTTACCAACCCCTCCACTCAGGCAGGATATGACACAAGGTCAATTTTTAAGCGGAGTTTAACAGGTTTGAATTCAGAGTTTTCCTTCTCCAAGGCTGAAGAACCCAGTCTGTCCTACTATTTACCCGTAGCTGGAGGGAGAACAATTGGATTCATACCTTTCCCAAGTGCTATGTGAAATGCAATCAGTCTTGTTCAGGATTTGAACTCGAGTAGAAATGCATAATAGACACAATGTGTTGGGTAGATTCTTCATTCTAATAAGAACCAATTCTTTGCATATTTTTGAGTGGCTCAGTTGCTCTTCATTCACACTACTGCTAGTCTCCTTGTATCTCCAGCTGCCAAAGAGAGAGAATTGAGAAACCCATCTTCATTTTCACTCATTCACACTTCCACTTTGCATGGGTGGCTTCATCTCACCAGTCCCCATCACCATTTAGATGGCCAATCGAGTCTGGTGACCTCAGCAAGTCCTAGTAAACTGCTGTTTTAAGTCAGAGCACTAGATCATGTATATCTTTTTACACCAAGCCTACTGGATGAGATTTTGAACATTGTCAACTTGTTTTGCTGCTGGCCTTTTTAAATAATCTATTTATTCTCACCCCAGTATCAACTGCTTATAATGTTACATGTTATGAAATAGTCACCTATCTAAGTACCAAGCAACCTCATCATTGCTTAACTTTGGTGTTTTTAATCAGGGTAGTTTGAGTATAAGTTTTATAATAGTTGTTGAGTTTGAATTGTCTTCATTTTTTATTTAACCACATCCCCTTGATGATATAGGACACATGGTCAGTATAATCAATGGTCCTAAGAACATACTTATAGTTAAGATCAAAAATATCCATAGCCCCTGCAACCATCATTACACAGGCTTCTGACTCCATTGACCTTCCCACTTTGAGGTAGTGGGGAAAGTCAGCTGCAAAGCTGGAATCTCTAGGACCAGAGTAACCGCAAATTTCGACTTACCTTATTCCAAGACAGGAAGAGAGAAATAGATACTACACTTTAATCTTAGTTTATATCATTTGAGAAAAGGAACAAAGATATGATTCAACATCACATGACTCATTGTTGTGTTGGCAAACTAGTCATTCACATATAAAAATGTCAAATACTTAATGTTAAATAAAGAGAGAAATTAGAAAATAGAAGAAGCACAGTGTTTCAATAAAATTGTGAAAAGAGAAAAGGAATCAGACCATTGTAAAGTAAAGGATAGAAAGAGATGGCTGGAGGAAGAGAAAGAGAGTGAGAGAGTATGACAAATAAAGAAAACATGAAATAGAGAGAGGAGGAGAAGAGAAAGACAAATTAAGTAAAAATGGAATAGAGAGAAGAGAAAGAGAGAGTTAAATGAAGTTAAAAATCAGACTAAGAAAAAGAAAAATGAATTATTTAACTTAATATTAGCATTTAGGTGTCAGGTAGAAATTATACATATTGGCATAAGAAAGAAAAAAGGAGAGAGAAAGCAAAAGGAAGAGAAAGAAAAAAAAGATCTTTAAAGGGAAAACTATAAAAAGGGCAAAAAAGTGAAGAAAGTGATGGAGAAAGAAATAAGAACTAGAAAAAGAGAAGCAACAGAGTTAAAAAAAATGACTGGCAGAATAAGAAAAAAAAATTGGCATCACATAACCCAAATAGATGTTGATGGAAAAATAGAGCTTTCAGTTTGAGGAACATGAGACAAGCATCAAAGTAGATAGATTGAAAGAGGTAAACAGGCAGTTTATATTATCATTATGAAAAGATAGATCCATAGATATAGATACACAGGAATAAACCCAGAAAGATAGACTGAAAGGGTGACAGAGATGAATAGAATATAAGTGATATATAAATGAGATCAGACATATATATATATATATATATATATATATATATATATATATATATATATATATATATATATTGAGAGAGAAACAGAGATAGAAAGGATATGCACACACTGAGATAAAGAGAAAGAAAAGGAAAGATTACAAAATCCAATAGTTTAAATGATAGACATAGATAGATAGATAGATAGATAGATAGATAGATTTGAAGAAAAGATGATTAGCACTTCTCACATCTTGTCAGTATCAGAATTGTTGAGCTGAAGCCTAAATGTAGAAGTAAAGGAAATATAATGATAAATGGCTACTGCTTTATAGTGTGTCTGGGTGCTAGGTCTGGGTCAGGGTCAGGTTCAGACTCCTATTCAACACTCTATACTGACCACTTCCCACTTCACTTTCCCAGCTTCTCTTAGCTTGAAGCAATATGGTTTATTGGTTAGGTAGTAATTTATCAATAGTTTTTAATCAGTTGATTAAAATTACTGCTTGAAATTCAAGCCAACCAACAACATTTTTTCTGATTATTCTAATTCCTGAACTTATTCACCTTTTTGTTTTGATCATTAATCTTCTTTTTCTTCTTCTTCTTCTTTTTCTTCTTCACTTGTAATTTCTTGCATTTCTTTTCTACTTTTACTGATTTTACCATTTCTTCTATCTTTTTTTTCTCCCCTTTTTATCTTCTTTTTCTTCTTCTTTTATTTTCATCTCTCATTATCATTATTTCATCTTTGTTTTTATGAGTATAATTCATTAAATACTTCTTCATTTATTTTGTCTCTTTTTATTTCTTTAACCTTCTTCTTTAATCTTTTTCTTCTCTTTTACTAAATTCTTCTTCTTCTTCTTCTTCTTCTTCTTCTTCTTCTTCTTCTTCTTCTTCTTCTTCTTCTTCTTTTTCTTCTTCTTCTTCTTCTTCTTCTTCTTCTTCTTCTTCTTCTTCTTCTTCTTCTTCTTCTTCTTCTTCTTCTTCTTCTATCATGAAGACAGTTACATGATGTTTTTAGAACTCTAAATAAATAAACAAAAATAACAAAAAAATCATCAGGGAGTAATTTTTCAACTGGATGCAACCAGTTTGATGGATAGACAGACATTTTTTTTCAATTCAAAAAATTCTTTATTCAAATTTATGCGTGGGTGTGAAAAAAAATATAGAGTGAGACAGAGATTCGAATAGAGGAATGGGGAGAAAGGTACAGAGAAAGTGGAGTAGGGAGAAAGTAGATATTATAAAAATAAACAGGAGTGGAAAGAGAAAGAAGAGAGATTAAAATACTCTCAGGAAAAAGTGAGAAAATCTTGAATTAAAAACAGTAAAGAAATAATTTAAAAAATAAAAAAGAGAAAATGAAAGTAAAATAAACAAAGAGGATGAAAAGAAAAAAAAGAAAAGCTATTTAAAGAGAGATTCAGAGGGAAAAGAAAAGGATATAGAAAAAGGGGTGAGAAAAAGAAACCGAAAAGGAAAAAGGGGAAATAAAGAGGAGAGGAAAAAAATAATAAGAGATCTAATAAAGTGAGAAATGAAAAGAAAGGTGAGAAAGAAAGAAAAAAGAGAAATTGAAAACAAGAGAAATAAAGAACAAAATGAAAAGAAGAAAAGCGACCGATTGATTGATTTTAATGGTATGTCAAATCATCAAGAGTTATTTCAGGTGTAGAGGTTAGGGAATCTTGTTCATTGTATGTTGATACATTTTTTTGTGTAGTTGTTTCTTGAGAGTTTTTTTTTTTTTTTTTGCACCCAGTCTAATCAAATATGAATAATTTTTAAACAGATTTATTGAATACATAAATGGGACCTTAACAGATACTACTACTCCAAGTTAGAAAGTATATGGTAGTAATGGCAACAAAGGGGTACTTCACCCTCCATAGATCTTTTGAACATCAGATGCAGTTTAGACACTTCACCTGAAACACTCAGGGATCAACTGAAGAGTGCCATCCTGCAGACATCTGAAGAGGTTCTGGGGATTACCACTAAGAAGAACAAAGACTGGTTCAACGAGAACAACCAAGAGATTCAGAAACTGCCAGCAAAGAAGAGATCATCCCACAAAGCCCACCTGACTCTGCTATCATGTCCTGTGAGGAAGGCTGCCTTTCATCTCATTTGCAGCATCCTCCAGTGCAAGCTTCGAGAGATCCAGCTCTTCAGACTTGAGGTCAGCTTGAAGAAGACTGAAGTCCTTCTCCAGCCTGCACCCCTAGAAAAGTACCACCCTCGCCACATCACCATCAGTGGAACTGAGCTGAAAGCAGTTCATCAGTTCACTTATCAGGGGTGTACCATTACATCAGATGTCAAGATTGACAGGGAGGTAGACTACAGACTGGTCATGGCAAACAGCGCTTTCGGCAGACTCTACAAAAGAGTATGGAACAACAAGCATCTGAAGAAAGGCACTAAGATCAGCGTTTATTGAGCCGTTGTACTCACCACCCTGCTGTACGACTCTGAGTCATGGATAACCAACCACCACCATCTATGACTCCTTGAGTGCTTCCATCAGTGCTGTCTCCGCATCATCCTCAACATTCACTCGAGTAACTACGTCTCTAATGTTGAGGTCCTTGATCAGGTAGAAATCACCAGCATAAAGGCCATGTTGCTGAACTCACAGCTACGATGGGCAGGGTATGTCTTCAGAATGGGGGGCCATCCTCCGCCCAAGATAGCCCTGTATGGTGAACTCTCCACTGACTACCATAACAAAAGGGGCACCAAAGAAATGTTTTAAAGACTCCCTCAAGAAAACCCTCAGTACCTGCCACATTTACCACCACCAGTGGTTGACACTTGCTGCTGACCGTCAGGTCTGGCACTGCACTGTCCACCAGGTCATCTCCACCTTTGAGGACTCCTGCAGAGCCAACCAAGGGGAAAAACGCCACAGCAGGAAGTGTGACAGTTGAAGGTCATTTCAGATCTTGGATTTCATTATACAAGAAAGTCACATGATCAAATGATACTAGAAAGTTAAGAAATTGATGTAAGTTAACTTCAGTCAGCAAAGTATTGCCAAAGTGAGCATATTTAATTTCCACCATGTTCTGATTGAACTGGCATCTCATAGAAGAGTGACCACTTAGTTACAGCAGGTATTCTATAAGCAGCCTATGTGTCTGATAAAGCAAAACTTAATAAATAACAAGAATCAAATGAAGTTTAAAATCTATCTATAAATTTTTTTTTTTAATTCTGAAAATGTTTTATGATATTTTTCATTATACATGACATTAAACTTCATATTAGATATGGTTTTAGTATTATTATTTTCAAATATCTTTGAATTTTACGGATTCCTTTTAAAGATAAACCATCAGAATTTGGTTTTGTTTCTTAGTTTAATGGCATATCAACCTTCATTGGTTATTTATATAATTAAAAAAGCCATCCAAATAGAAGAACAGTAGTGGTACTATTTAACCTGTAGCTTGAGAAAGTGAATGTAACAGCATGGCTGGAGTTTGAACATCCTTAATACTATGTCACAGTCCAGCATGTTAGCCATTATGCCATAGGAACTTCCCCTCAGAATTTGGGTAAAAAAAACAATCGGTAGTAATTTCAGATTAATGATTTTGACCATAAATGGCTGGTGAAAATTAAGTAATTAATGCAGAGGTTAGCAAACTTTAGAACAAGTAACACAAATTTAAAAAAATAATTTTTTGTATGATACATTACATTAATTGTCAAATCAAATATATAAAATCTATATAAAAAGAAATTCAATGAAAACTTCAGTTAAAACAAGGAAATAGAGAGGTGATTAAAGACAGAGAAAGAGAGACAGGGAAATAGAATGGCAAGATAGACGTAAATAGAGATTTACAAATTGATGAGAGGTGAGAGACAGAGAGAAAGAAACCAAGAGAAATAAAAGTCATTAAAGAAAGAGGGAGATAGATAGAAAAAGAGAATGTATTGATAAAAGTAAACAGAAATACATATACTGATATGATAGGAGAGAAAGACAGAGAGAAAATAACTGGAGAAATAATAAAGGTAATTAAAGAGAAAAAAGGATAGAAAAAGAGAATACAAAGAGAGAAGTAAATAAAGATACATAGATTGATAAGGTAGGTGACAAAGAGAAAAGGTAAATTAGGAAATAAGGGTGATCAAAGAAAGATATATAGAGTGATAGAGAGATAGAAAGGGAAGTGAGAAAAAAAGAGAATGCAAACAGAGAGAGAGAGAGAGAGAGAGAGAGAAGGGTTTGAGAGAGAAAAAGAGAATGTGAATAATGCAAATATAGAAGTAAATAGACAAAGAGAGATAGTAAAATAGAGAATAAAGATGATGAGAGAAAGAGAGTGAGCACAGAACTGAATAAAAATTCATAGTTTGATAAGACAGGTGAGAAATAGTGAGAGAGAAAGAGAAATTATTCTGGGAAATAAAAGTGATCAAGAGAGAGAAAGAGATAAGGAGAGAAAAAGAATTAAAAGATAGAAATGAAAAGCAAACATGGGGAGAGAGAGAGAGAGAGAGAGAGAGAGAGAGAGAGAGAGAGAGAGAGAGAGAGAGTGTGTGTGTGTGTGTGTGTGTGTGTGTGTGTGTGTGTACACTAGGAAATAAAGGTGATTAAAGGGAGAAAAAAGGAAAAGAATTTAAGAGAGAAAAAGAGAAAGCAAACATCGAAGAAATTAAAGAAAGAATAAACTGGGAAGTACAAAAGAATTATATATATATATATATATATATATATATATATATATATATATAAAGAGAAAGAAACAAATCAAAATAGAAAAAGAGAAAGCAAAGATAGGAGTAAACATTGATACATAGATTGATAAGTAGATGAAAAAGAGAGAAAGTAAACTGGGAAATAAAGGTAATTAAAAAGAGAGACAGAAAGATAGAAGAAAGAAAGCAAAGATAAGAATAAAGAGATATATAGATTGATAAGGTAGGTGAAAGAGAGAGGGAAAGTAAACTGGGAAATAAAGGTCATTAAAAAAAGAGATAGAGAAAGAGTGTGAATTATAAAGCTAGAGAAAAAGAAAGCTAAGCAAAAGGGCAGATAGCACAAACTGATGGAGCAGCAGACTAAAAGACAATCAAGAAAGATTCAAAGAGATGAGAAGTGCAAGCCAGACAGAAGCACAAATCCAATAAATTCTCCTTTGCAAATCATTTTTGTTTTAATTTTATGGTTAAAAGATTGTGAATTCATTCAATAAAAGATTAATTTTGTGTTGGAAATAAATGAACTGAGGAAGTGTGGGAGTAGAATAGAAACAAGTTCTAGCAACAACAACCAAAATTAATAATAGGCAAAGAATAAAATATTACTTTCATATCTTCAGTTTATTTCATTTTATTTTCTTCAATTTTATTTCATCTTATTTTGACTATTATTTGCCTCAGGTTGGAAGGTTGACAAAATCTAGCCAACCATATATGGCCATTTTGTGCTCAAGAGAAATATGAATTGCTTTCTTTGTCTTCAGTCTGGTGAATAGATTCTAGCAACAACCTATCCAAAGTATTATGATTACACATCAGATCTGAATGTATCTTCATAAAAGTATAGTCTTAGGGTGTCTGAAATAGAAACTATCTAAAAATTATATATATATATATATATATATATATGAACATATTATTAATATTTTTAATGAATTCACATACGAGGGTCAGCTGAAAAGTTCATACGCTAACCAAGATACTCTCATAGAACATGAACAAATAAGGCTTATTTTCTAACTACTCTCCCTTATAGCCCACACACTTCTTCCATCAGTATTGGAGTACTTGGATCCTATTGGGCAAAAAAGTCATCAACAGCAGATATGACAATGATATAAACTTTTCAGCTCACCTTTATATAGATGAGAATTATCAATATTCTTAATGTATGTACACACAGACACATACATGGGAAGTTCATTTTGGAGATGCTTGTGGTATAATGGTTATTGTTGTAGAAAATGGACATGATGACACAAGTTCAAATCCTGGACAATGCTGATTACACTTCACGTAGCACTAATACCCATAGGAAAGGTATGAATCCAATTATTTTACCTCCAAATATTTGTAAATAGTAGGGTAGACTGGGTTCTTTAGCTTTGGTTCAGCAACCAGTCTAGGAGAGGGAAAATCTGAATTCAAACCTGTTAAACTCCATTTAGAAATTGATCTTGTGTCACATCCTGCCTGTATGGAGGAGTTGGTTATTGCACACAAAAATATAGGAAGACAGAGATATAGAGTAAAGTTATATTCAAACCATAGTTAAACAATTTTATAAAAATCATTCGTAAAATACATTTAAAACAAGTTATTTAGCACAAGTTCTTAGCATTACTAACATAGCATGAGCTTTTAGTAATAGTAATATATCATATATGTTTAGTTGGGGGGTGTCCTCGTGGTGTAATGGTTAAAGCATTGGACTGCGGAATCGTAGTATGCGAGTTCATACTCCAGTCGCACTATTACGTTCACTTTCGGGCAAATACCCTTGGGAAAGGTATGAACCCCCTTATCCTCCCAGCTATGGGTTAAATAGTACCACTACTGTTTTTCTAGGAGAATGGATTTGGCATTAAATAACCTAAAAAGAGTTGATATGCCATTAAAAACAAAGAAAGAAAGAATATATGTTTAGTGTTAGTAATGTAATCCTGGCTGTTAACATAGAAACATAGCCCAAGTTCTTAGCATTAGTTACATATACAAATCTTTTAGTGTTAGTAACGTTGCTCAAACTCTTAGCATCAGTAGCCTAACCCATTATCATAATATGAGTAGCATAGCCTAAGCTTACTTTTGGTCATCCCATCCCAAATACGGGGAGGTATGTGTCAGGAAAAAATAATAATACAATACGCTGTATAATACGCACCCCTAACATTTGGGTTAAAAAATCTGGAAAAATAGTGCATCTTATACACAAATAATAACTATAGATAGATGGATATAGATGTAGACTATTTTCTTAAAAATAATGATTGAGACTGTTAGTTCATTTTGAATTCTGGCTCAGTGCTTAATATGCAAAACTTAAAGACTATTAAAGATTATTTTAATCTTCAACATATTTTTCAATATGAACGCTTTTAAGTTAAAAATTAAATTGTATTATTTTCTATGTTTGTTTTACATATATATATGTGTGCGTGTGTATGCATATATACATTAGTTTTTATGTGCATTAGCCAGGTTGATAAAGAGAATTAAACTGCAATTCTAACATCCATATGTAGGTCTGTGTGTATATGTTTACTCAATAGCTCTTAGCCAAATATTACTCATTTTCATCAGCACTGACTGACCAGAATATAATTTCTATTATTTTCATTTATTAATTCATTCCTAAATAGTTTTGGTTCTTGTTCTCAACATTTCAATTCAATTAACTCAACTCAAGCATGCATATGCCTATACTCTCTCTCTCTCTATATATATATATATATATATATATACATATATATATATATACCTATTTTATAAATTCTATACATTAAAATTGAATTGAGACACACACGCAAACACACATTATATGTGTGTTTGTATATATATATATATATATATATATATATATATATATACACACACACTAATAAAATTTTATTGCTTATTGTTACTTTAACCAAAACAAAAATCAAAAGAAATACCTTTCAGAAATCAATATTCTTAATCAATGCACTGATTATATATATATATATATATATATATATGCAGGTGCTCATGATGTAATGGTTATTGTCATGAAATAGATGTGGCAACTCAAGTTCAAATCTTTGATGAGGCTTTTTGCATTTCGCATTGTGCTAATACCCTTGGGAAAGGTATCAATCACATTTCCTTCAGTTTTGGGTAAATAGTTAGGCATATTGGGCTCTTTAACTTAAGTATAGCAACTGATCTTGAAGAAAGAAAACTCTGAATTTAAACCTGTTATACTCTGCTTAAAAACTGACTTTGTGTCACATCCTGCTCATACAAAGAGGTTTGACAAATACCCATGCACACATACACACACATATATATATGAGGGTTGTTCAAAAAGTTCTAAACCTCGCCCATATTTTAGATTTGTTGTACACCTCTAATTTTAGTATGAGCTTCACATGCTCAGAAATTAAAACAGAAATTATTTTTTCTAGTTTTTAAGAAGTGATAGTGTACTATCACATAAAAATTTGTTCAGTTATGGATCTTCTTTCTTGTTGAGGTTTAGAAATTTTTTGAATGAACCTTATGTGTGTGTATATATATATATATATATATGTGAGGTATTTTCTAAAGTATTGAGATTGAAACTATTTACAGGGACAGAAATGAACAATGAAGAAAATATTTTAGTTTAGGAATCTCTTGGACTAATACTCTTAGCTATGGGGTAAATAGTAACACTTCTGTTCTTCGACAAGGATGGCCTTGACATTAAATAATCAATGGAGGGTAATATGCTTTTAAACAAAGAAACCAAATCAAACAATTATATATATATATATATATATATATATAATGCAGTTTGCTATATTTATGAATAGAAAGTGCTCAATATCAGTGATAGAATATATGTACATCTATTTTAGAATAGTGCAGATACTGTCTCCAAGTGCCACTGACTCTGTGTCTATGCTATCCTAACATATATATATATATATATATATATATATATATATAGGAAGAAGCATATCATCAACTGAGAATGACATCAAAACATGACTAGCTAAGGCATGGACAGCTATCAATAGGCTATTGGTCATATGGAAGTCAGACCTGACCAATAAAATGAAATGCAGTTTTTTCAAGCAGCGGTCGTGTCGATACTGCTGTATGGCTACACTACATGGACGCTAACTAAACATATGGAGAAAAAGATTGATGGCAACTACACAAGAATGCTGCGAGCAATATTGAACAAGTCCTGGAGGCAGCACTCCACAAAGCAGCAGCTGTACAGCCACTTACCACCCATCATGAAAACTATCCAAATTAGACAAACCAGACATGCGAGACACTACTGGAGAAGTCAGGATGAAGTGACATACTCATGTGGACCCCTTCACATGGGCAAGTAAAAGCAGGACGATCAGCTAGAACCGACATACAACAGCTCTGTGCCAATACAGAAGTGATGGACGATAGAGAAGTGTGGCGGGAAAGGGTCAGGGAGATCTGTACTGATGGTGCGATATAATGATGATATATATATATATATACATTTATATATATATATATATTCAAGCTCTTATGCTACCCTATATATTTCATATTCAATACAAAAAAGAAAAACCTATAAAATATACAATAACAATACCAATAAAATGAAAAATAATAATATCAGAAGAATCATACTATCCACCAACTCAATAACCAAAAATCTCAATAATACACTACAGACCTCAGACATACAAATTATTAACAGCACATCAAAAATAATAAAAGATATAATTAAAAAAAAGTAAATTGCAATAAAAATCCCACTCTGGAAGCAGGAGTTTAGTTAATCAGATGTGCAACTTATGATAAACTATACATTGGAGAAACATCTGTACCTCTCAAAAAGAGTATTTATGAACACAAACATGCTCTCATAAAAAAATGACATTAGCTATGCCCTAGTCCTATGCAGAAACAAAGAAAAAATTTTGATCTAAAGGGAGCAAAAATTATACAACATATGCCCAATGAAGAGAAACAATTAGCCATGAAATCAGCAGTTATTCTTCTAACTGAATCAAAAATACTAAGACCTGGAGAATTTCATTTATCTCCAATTTTGGCTCAACTGATCATCACAGAAAGTAACAGTAACAAACTTTTATGTTAAATCAAACACAAACACTACATTGTTACCAACAACAACAAAACATAAAAACAAACATTCCTTTTTCACACCTACCACTGAAAATTCTTTATAATAGAATGAAACATGTTTGGTAAAAAATAAACACCTTTTACCAAAACTTTTTCCAGTTTGTCATTAATACTACACAACATATATATATATATATATATAATCATCCTGTTAGCTTTTTTTCTCAGTTTAATGCAGGATCCAAGCCTTCTACAAAGCTAGAGAGCCCAATCTGTTTCACTATTAACCCATACTTTGTAGTTAAAGTGAAAAGCAATCTCATTTAGAATTTGAAGGAGGCTTCTAAAAATCCTATTTTCCTTGATTCTGTTATGCTACCATTGCTTCCTATATGTGTGTATGTGTGTGTGTGTGTGTGTGTGTGTGTGTGTGTGTGTGTGTTTGAAGAATGCATTTAAAATATATATATATATATATATATATATATATATATATATATGTGTGTGTGTGTGCGCGTGTGTATCATGGTGTATGAATACAATGAGTGAAGCTATGTTGCATTTTTATATCACACAATAAAAATGTCAAAAATGATGTGGCCCATAAATAAATGTTTTATTGCAGGTAAAGTTCATTTATTGGATGAAAAGCTTTACTTATTAGAAGATTTTGAACAGTGAATTTTATAGCCCAAGTATTTTTCATTGACTTTACACTGTCAATTTCCACAAGTACTTTCATTGGTTGATTAAAGTTGTGTAAATTATATATATATATATATATATATATATATAAACCACTGTTCTTTCAAAAAAATTAGAATTTTCATTTAGATTATGTTATCATTCAAAATATATGTAAAATTTGCATCTATTTTGTAGGGAAATAAATCTGATGATATACATTCATTCAACCCCTCTGCTAGGGTTAGGAATCAGCATGAGGTCAGATTTTATGTAAAGTACAGCTAGTTTAAATTGATAGTTTTTCTTCTCAAAGACCAGTTGTTATACCATGGATAAAGAGCCCCAGTTTTTCCCTATTGTTCTTTTTGTTATATTATTTGGATTATGCTTCTGTACTGTCATCCAAATATTTTCCCTGAAATATTGTGGACTACTTTACCTATGTACTTAAATGTTCCCTGCCTTTATATCCTAGCATATTTGGCTCATTTATCAGCCAATCTATTTAAGATTACATTTTTCAATATACACACTCTCTCATATACATATATATTTGAATATATATATGAAATATTAAAATATTCACCATATTAAATAATTCCCAGTTTCACATACACTCTAATGATCATGCAGTTCATTGTATATGAAATTTAATATTGATTGATAGATTATTGATAGATTGATAGATTAACAGCATGTCAACTTGTCTAGGGTAATTTTATATCTCCAGGTTAGGAAATTGCATTTATTGTATATTCATGTTTACATTTTTTTGTTTA
>OY757908.1:67368875-67673875 GCA_963585895.1 Sepioteuthis lessoniana
CATATATATTCTTCTAAAGGATTGCAGTAACAATAATGAGAGTGGTCAATATCACACACACACACACACACGTATATATATATATATATATATATATATATATATATATATATATATATATATGAAGGTTTATCAAAAAGTATGCTCATATTCTAAAATCTCAACCCTTATTTTCATTATTCTTTCATTATCTTACATAGTGCCCTATCATAATACAAACCAGTGGTATATGTAGTCCTCTCTCAGAACCACTGCCAAAATATTAAATGGCTGGAAACAGAAAATCAGTTTCCTTAGACAGCTGGGAAATACTTACGTGGTATACCCAGCAGATAAGCTCCAGTTTATATATATATATATGTATATATATATATATATATATATATATATATCCACACACACACACACAAGGGTCATTCAATAAATTAGGTAAATTTTGCTTAAGGATTTGGCTATAGGAAATACTGTTTACAACTGCACATTTTTCAAAGAAATCAATAGTTATGGGTCCTTTCATATTCCTGTAGACTGTCAGCATGACCTTCTTTTCTGACAACTGTGCCATATTTTTTCTTTGGTGGAGAGTCAGTGGACTGTCATTTCAAATCTGGCTCATAGTGGCAAACGAATGTTTAGCCCATCTGTAAACATTTTTGTCTAAAACATGCTTTTCCATACACATTACATATTCTTTAGTAAATCTTATATGGCTAACACTTCTTAGCCACCAAAAGTTTAATGACAGACCTCTGCTCAAGGCTGGAGCACTCTGTTTTGCCACCATTTTGAATAGCATCAAAAGAAATAGTTTTGCAAAATTGAATATATTTTTGCTATTATCTAATTCCAAACAATATAGAGTTTACATTTATGGAAAATTAAGAAAAAAACAATTATTTTGCTTTTTTTACAAAATTCCCCAAATTTATTGAATTCTATATAAATATATATATATATATATATATATATATATATATATATATATATGAACATTTATTGAATTCTATATATATATATATATATATATATATATAAACATTTATTGAATTATATATATATATATATATATATATATATATATATATATATATATATATATATATATAAAAACATTTATTGAATTCTATATATATATATATATATATATATATATATATATAAACATTTATTGAATTCTATATATATATATATATATAAACATTTATTGAATTCTATATATATATATATATATATATATAAACATTTATTGAATTCTATATATATATATATATATATATATATATATATATATATATATATATATATATATATAAACATTTATTGAATTATATATATATATATATATATATATATATATATATATATATATATAAACATTTATTGAATTCTATATATATATATATATATATATATATAAACATTTATTGAATTTTATATATATATATATATATATATATATATATATATATATATATATAAACATTTACTGAATTCTATATATATATATATATATATATATATATAAACATTTATTGAATTCTATATATATATATATATATATATATATATAAACATTTATTGAATTCTATATATATATATATATATATATATATATATATATATATATAAACATTTATTGAATTCTATATATATATATATATATATATATATATATAAACATTTATTGAATTATATATATATATATATATATATATATATATAAACATTTACTGATTTATATATATATATATATATATATATATATATATATATATAAACATTTATTGAATTCTATATATATATATATATATATATATATATATATATATATATATATATAAATATTTATTGAATTTTATATATATATATATATATTTATATATATATATATATATATATATAAACATTTATTGAATTCTATATATATATATATATATATATATATATATAAACATTTATTGAATTCTATATATATATATATATATATATATATATATATATATATATATAAACATTTATTGAATTCTATATATATATATATATATATATATATATAAACATTTATTGAATTATATATATATATATATATATATATATATAAACATTTACTGATTATATATATATATATATATATATATATATATATATATATATATAAACATTTATTGAATTCTATATATATATATATATATATATATATATATATATATATAAATATTTATTGAATTTTATATATATATATATATTATATATATATATATATATATATATATAAACATTTATTGAATTCTATATATATATATATATATATATATATATAAACATTTATTGAATTCTATATATATATATATTATATATATATATATTATATATATATATATAAACATTTATTGAATTATATATATATATATATATATATATATATAAACATTTACTGATTTATATATATATATATATATATATATATATATATATATATATAAACATTTATTGAATTCTATATATATTATATATATATATATATATATATATATATATATAAATATTTATTGAATTTTATATATATATATATATTTATATATATATATATATATATATATAAACATTTATTGAATTCTATATATATATAATATATATATATATATATAAACATTTATTGAATTCTATATATATATATATATATATATATATAAACATACTCAAATGTTCATATGCATAGTTTCATGCTTTACATCATTATTAGACAAACATAAAGACAGATTTTAAGAATATATTTTAGTAGTTGTTAATTTTTTTACATACCAGTATTGATTGGTTTGGTTTGGTTTCTTTGTTTAATGGCATATCAACCTTTGTAAGGTTATTTAATGCCAAAGCCATTCGCCTAGAAGAACAGTAGTTGTACTATTTAACCCATAGCAGCGAGGATAAGGGGGTTCATACCTTTCCCAAGGGTAATTGCCCGAAAGTGAACGTAATAGCGCAACTGGAGTTCGAACTCGCTTACTACAATTCTGCAGTCCATCGCTTTAACCATTACACCACGAGGACAACCCCTGCCAGCCTTGATTCTACAAGTGTTTTTCAGTGGTAAACCCTTTCAGGACAAAACAGGCTCATTGCTATTTAAATTTGGTGAACTGGTAGGAAAATATGCTTTCGACTTGATCATAACTCAGTTATTTTGGTAGTTTCTCAACATTTAATTAATGATTAGGATCCCCTGTCAACAGGGTACACAATATGCTGACTGCATCCTCCTACTGAGGAGTAAGACTTCCAGAAAAAGAGGTGTCCTGGGTATGACATTAAACTGCATCCAGTGGTGAGGTTCCACTTCTTGGTGCTCAGGGGAGTGTAGAGTCACCCATTCATTGCCATTATTCCCAAGTCCACAGTGACATAGAGTGGTAGTATTTATTAGAGTTCCATCTTTGGATAATGTAGATCTATTTGAAAATTATTATTGCTAGATAGGAATACTTGTGCACAAATTATTTGAATTAAGAAAGGTTATTTGAAACTCTTCAACCAGGGACCCTAGTTCAAATTTTGATGAGACTGCTTTTCACTAATGCTAATATCCTAGGGAAAGCATGAATCCATCTATTCTATCTCCTACCCACCTAGATGAAAAACTTTGAATTCAAACCAGCTTTATTCAACTTAAAAGTAGATCTTGTGTTGTTGAATATTAACCGGAAGACCCCTTTTTTAACATGCCACGTAATTTACATGGGTGACTTAACAGGAAATAGACCTGTTTCCTAAAGTTAACATAACACAGGTGTTTCCTCAGCGGAAGTTCCACATTAGTTGCATGGGTGGCATGCTAGACAAAAGATGCATCCATGTGCAACACATTGGCTGGAAGCATAACCACAAGTGTTTGCATAAGTGTCCAGAAAAGTATATAAACCGGGGAAGATTTCAACCCCAGAGAAAGATGAGCGGAGAATGAAGAAAACTAGGTGAAGAGCTACTAGATGTTATACTGCTCTGGGCTCTGGGTGCTGGCCTTGCACCAGATTGCCCAGGGTTGAGAGGCAAAGAAAAGCCTGAGCGGACAAGAGAAGCGAGGAGAATCTAAGATGATTTGGTGCCTTGAGATGGCCCTGACGTGACTCAAAGAAGTAGAGATGCAAGTAGAAAGATGATTCGGTACATTGAGATGACCTTGAACAAGACTCATGAAAGTAAAGAAGCAAGGAGAATCTAAGATGAATTGGTGCCTTGAGATGGCCTTGACATAACTCGTGTAAGTAGAGAAGCGAGGAGAAAGATAAGTCAGTACCTTGAGATGGCCCAGTACGAGATTCACGAAAGTCAAGAAGCAAGGAGAAATTTAGATGGTTCAGTGCCTTGAGGTGATTCTGTACTAGTCTTGCAAAAGCAGAATGAAGAAGCTGTTCACTAAAGATTTTTATCTCCCTCTGTGTGTACACTTCAGCTGTCTTCAACTCTCTCCTTGCCATTTCATACATTTTGTAATAAAAGAAAAAGAAAAAGGCAGATGATATTTTTATACATCAGTGTTGTTGTTTTTCTTCCCTGTATACAATGGTGTCAAATCCTGCCCATGGTGGAGGGGTTGTGTAAATACATACTTGAAGTTCGAATTATTTAAAAATTATGATTACTTACTTGAAACCACATAATTGCTCACAAAAACAAACTGACTTCAGCATTAAATAACCTAACAAGGTTGGTTGGTTGGTTGTTTTATTTTACGACATATCGATCTTTTCAGGTCATTTAATACCAAATTAAATTTCAAACAATTCAGTTTAGTATAAGTATAGTTTTTTGTTTACAAACAGTTAAATGTCAAAACAGTTCTTTTTCAAACAATTCCGTTTAGTTCTATTTAAAAAGCAGTTCTATCTAACATAAGTACATAGTTTCAATGTCAGAAACAGTTCTATTTTAAACAATTCAGTCTAGCATAAGTACACTATATCCTATTAGGTGTTACCACTCCGGGTTAGAGTAGACCTGGGAGCAATGGCAATGTAGGGGTACTCTGCAAAGCTCCAGCATTACTGGAACCTCACCATCAGACTGTTTAGTGTCATATCCAGGACACTTGTTGGGTTGGGAGGTAGTTTTACCCTTCTGTAGAGAAGTAGTCAGTGTATTCTACAGCCCCAGCTGACTGGGCAAACCCAACAAGAGTTAGCATGCCATAAAACCAACCAAATAACCAAGTCGTTTATTACGTTCTTATTCATAACATCTGTATGCCATTATGGTAAACAAAATGATGAGAGGAATTCCTCTTTTACTTTGGTAAATTGTAAAAAGAGTTACTGAATATAAAACTATATTAATTTATTTACTTTTATCAGAGGAATTTAAGGAAAAAAAACTTTTTCTAAAGCAATAAAATAAAAGTTTTACTTTTACTACTGGTATCAATTGAAGTGACTCTTTCAGCTTGTAAATTTCTATCTATCTATCTATCTATCTATCTATCTATCTTATATACTTGTAGAGACATTCATAGATTCACAGAATCAATCTGTATACATGTATGCACTTTTAATATAATCTTCTAAAAAAGGAAAAAAAGTAAAGAATTAGAATCAGGAAAAAAAAGGAAAGGAAATTGTACTTATTTTTTTACATTTATATTTTTTCTTTTGCTTTGTTCTTTTATTATTACATCGAAAATGAATTCCTTCAAGAAAAACATTGAATAGAAAAAAAAAGTCTAATCCTGAAAATAGTCTCAACTCAATTTTAATAATGGCATTTGTAATTTCACAGAAAATTGAAATATGCAGATACAAGTCACATGTGGCCATTCCTATTAGATAATACTCTGCCAACCAGCTTCAGGTAAGCAGAATTTATAAGAAATTAGTGCTGATTTTCATGTTAAAAGATCTGAACAGATACTACCCATTGACTTTAGAGATATATATATGTTTTCATTTGAGAGGACTTCTATTTATATAAAAACATTTTTTCTGTCCTATCAATGAGCTTAGAATACACTAACTGTACCAACTGAAGATGGGTAAGACCCCACCCCACATTCCCTGAAAGTGATGCCCTGGATAAGACAGTAAACTGCATTTAAGAACAAGGCTACAGTTCTTGAGACCTCAAGAGTGTAGAGCACTGCTTCATTGCCATCACTTCCTGGTATACTCTGACCCACAGTCTTAATACCTATTTGGGTTCCAATCTATGAGTCAAATAGATCAGTCAAAAAATTATTTGTATTTAATAGGAATACTGAATGCCTTATAAATGTAAATTATTTGTATTAAGAATAGTTACTCGAAACTATAATTTTTTACAAAAGATCGGGTCATTGGCCTAATGAGTAGAGTGTTTGCCAATAGCCTGGGAGACCGGGGTTCAATCCTAGGTCGAGTCATACCAAAGACTCAAAAAATGGTACTTGATCCCGCCTTGCTTAACACTCAGCACTATAGGGTAAGGATCAAGGGTAAAGTGGAGCAATCCAGGGAATGGAGTTGCGCCCTCCCCTACACTTAGGTATAGTAGCTATAGAAAAGGGAGCCTTCGGGTCACCCTCAACTAAGGTCGCCAACTTTACTTACTTACTTTTATTATTAGTTACAGAAATTTATATAACTGCTTGCAAAAAAAATGACTGTTACTTAATAATTACTTGAAATATATAATTATTTGTATTAGACAGGAATACTTGAAACCATATAAATGTATATTAATTATTTGTATAAGAGAGGAATAATTGATATCATATAACTGCATGCAAAAAACTCTTTAGAAACAATGACACAAAAAATATAAACATAAACATTAAATGTGCACAATTTCTTAACCTCAAGACATGAAATAACCCCAAACTGGTTGATATGCCACTGAAGTCAATCAATCATTTTTTTTCTTCAGCAAACATGCTCCAAAAGTAATGCTTGCTATTGATTTCTATAATTGAATTAATTTTGTTAGAGTTTATTCAAGCAGACATTTTAGTTCTGAGAGCATTTTCCTATGTCTCACATGAATTAATTACATGCTTATAGAATTATTTTCCATTCTGTCTTAACACTGAATTTACTAAAGCTTTATTACTTTAATATCTGAAAATAGATCTATGTACAAGATTATTGTAAATAATATGCTAGCTATGTAGTCCATCTTTCATCATCTTAAAAAAGTGCTTGTGGTGTAATGGTTATCGTCACAGGATATGGACACAGCGACACGAGTTCAAGTCCTGGACTTGACTGATTGCATTTCACATAGCACTAATACCCTTGGGAAAGGTATGAATCCAAATATTCTCCCTCCAGCTATGGGTAAATAGTAGGGCAGACTAGGTTCTTCAGCCTTAATGAGGCAACTAGTCTAGGAGAAGGAAAACTCTGAATTTAAACCTGTTAGACTCTGCTTAAAAATTGACCTTGTGTCATATCCTGCCGAGCGGAGGGGTTCGCAAATATGATCTTAAAAAAATATTCATTTAAAAATGCATCTCTCTCTATTTTACCATAATTTTTCTGATGTTCAAATATAACCCATCAACTTATGTTTCTTGATGATTAAAGATGATCAAAAGAAATTAAAATCCCATGAATTTTGAAAACTTCTTCATAACTGTTTTTTTTTCTTGGCTTCTTTGTTTATGAATATCAACCTATGAAGGTTGATATTATTTAAAGCCAAAGCAATCCTTGCAAAAGAACAGTTGTGGTACTATTTAATCCATAGCTGGGGGTTAAGGGGTTTCATACTTTTCCCAAGAGTATTAGTTCAAAAGTGAATGTAATATCATGACTGGAGTTGAATTCATGAATAACAAAGTTGCAGTTCAGCATGTTAGCCACTGCATCTTGGAGACCCTTCATAACTGGTACCCCATGATGATAAAAACTTTTTTGCAAACAAGAAAATTTATTTAGAAAACAAAATTAATCTCATGTGCACAGCAGTTGATTGGGGTATTCTCCATTTCATTGTATAATAGTTTTGATATTTGTGGTTTGTAATTTGCATTACTGTTGTCACTGCTAAAATTCATTACTCACTACCTAATTGTGCTCACATTCACTATTTGAACTCTGTAAATGTTCAGCAAGTGTTGATGAATATCAATGGCTGCAATTGTTTTAGGATGGAAGAATTCAATGATATATATCTACTTTCATGTCAGATTCTATTTTGCCAAATTATCGGTAACAAATAAAAAAAAATAGGTTATTGATATAAAGATTCAGCACCTACTGCCATATTACCAACACCCACTTCTGATTTTGTAGGACACAATAATAAAATGGGAGGAATTACATATGAAGCAATACTCTTATAAACATAGCATACAAGCTCTTGTTCATTGCTAGCTAAAAATAAACTGCCAATGCTGGTAAAAATGTGTAAAAATAGTATTTCGTTGCAGAAAATTTGCTTTATCAAATAGTATTATTGTACCCCCTGTATCTGTTACTTTCCCTCATAATATTATGGTTGTTTGCCTGGTTAGTTGGTTTTATGGGATGTCAACTCTTCTTAGATTATCTGATGCCAAAGTCAATTTAACAATCATGGTCTTCAGGTATACGAGGGTAGGTCAAAAGTTTTGCCATATTTTGGTATATGTTAGTTTGCAGTATGTATATCAAATGATCAAAGAAGTAGAAGCCATGGAAGATACCTTCTGTGGTTGATAGTATTTTGGTAGTCAGTGCACTGGCATGTTTGGTATTGCTTCAATGCATGTGTGATATGAAAGCCACATAGATGAATGTGCAGCAAAGTCTAATTTAGGAACTTATGCTTTATGAGTTCAAAATGGGTCATAACATCACAGAAGCAACTGAAAAAAATTGTTATTTGAAAGGTGAAAGCACGGTTGATCACAGAAACCAGATAGTTCAAGGAATTTTGCAAGAACCTTAATGATCAGGCAAGCTCAGGTAGGCCTAAAACAATGGATTCTGTGTCTATGAAGGCAAATCTAGAGAGTAGCGTTTGGAGAATATCAAGCAAGTTTGGCATGTCATAACCCAGTGTGATTTGTCACCTTCACAAACTCACCAAAAGCTTCTAGAGCTGCAAAATCATGCCTAATATTATCAAAACATTGCAAAACTTTTGATTCACCCTAGTATAAGATACAATATTTATATCTCTCACAATCATTTTAAACAGTTAAACACTTCATTATCTCAAACAAATCCACTGATCAAACCCCAACAGATTAGAGTGGATCTGTTATAATGGCAACAAAGGGGGTGACACTATATCACCTGAACTCTAGAACTAGAGCTTCACCTTAGGATGCACTTTATTGTTGTACTCAAAAGACCTTTACTTTTAGTAGGGATCTTAACCCTATGCAAAGGATGTAGTTGGCATATTCTAGGCCCAGCTGACTGGGCATTAGGGTTTAGGGTACTGCTCACAAATTGGTGTATTATATTTGGATTTTCTCATGCAGTTAAATTTCTCCATACTTCTAGCTAGCACTTTATATTTTAAATTAGTTTGTTATGGTTTCTTTGTTTGATGGCATATCAACCTTCTTGGGTTATTTAATGCCAAAACCATCCTTGTAGAAGAATAGTGGTGGTGCTATTTAACCCATAGATGGAGGGATTAGGGGATTCATACCTTTCCCAATGTTTAGTTTGAAAGAGAAAATAATACTGGAGTTTGAATTCACTTACTTTGATGTCACAGTCCACCACTATATTTTTGAGTGAAAATAAATTCAAGGTATTTAGTTTTAACACAAACATAACTCTCGATAAAAATAGGTGATATCTTGAAGTATATTTAATGTTTGCTTTTGATTATTTATTATTTGCTTTTTTTGCAGGAATAATCAAACTTTAGCCATAATTAATCACTGTTTAATTCTTTATTTCAGATATGAAAAAGCCAAAACTCTAATTTCTGAAACAACTTACAGTATCAACCATAAATAGGTCCACCACTACCAATTTATTTTATGACAAAATTTAACTTATTACCAACATCTACAGAGTGGAAAGGAAGCCCCAACAAAATTATTATTTAGATACAAATTGAGCTGAAAAGTTAAAAGGAATTTAAGTATATTGCTCTTATGAAATATTCACTATGATGCACCATTTTGTTAGTTTATAATTACATATAACTACTAACAAAAGAGAGCATAAAATGCAACAATAAAATATCATAGTATCTACTTATGAGGTATTGATGGATCATTTAGAAGATGGGGTCTGATGTTGGAAGACACAAAACCTACTATGACTTTAGACAATTAAAATCACTTGGACACACCACTACACATGGGAAATGTATGTTATAATAGAAGTTAGATATTATTTATTACCAAACTATACACTACCCTATTGACAGGTCCTAGTATATGCCAACTGCAGTCTCAACAGAAGGGTATCCTGAGTATGACATTAAACTGCTTCAAGTAGAGAGGTTCTAATTTTGGAGCTTTAGAGAGTTTGGAGTTGTTCCTATATTGCTATTACCAATAGGTGTAATCTGTTATGGTCAGATCTATGGATCAAATGAATCTGTTTGAGATGATGAAGCATCTACCAGTTTAAAATGATTGAAGATGCATTTTTGTGCCATACATTTAGAGACCATGATTGTTAAACAGACTTGGGCATGAAATAGCCTAACAAGGATTGATATACCATAAAAACAAATGAACCAATAAGAAGCCAACTTAACAAACACTAAAACCCTGTAACCAAAAATAAAATTGCATGAATATATATAAGGGGGTATATGTATTTTGGACTGCAACATATTCATATCTTTTGTTAAAGAGTTTCAGTGCCAGGCATTGATTGATTGATTTCAATAGCATGTCAACCAATCTAGGGTTATTCTATGCCAAGAGGTTAGGGAATTATGTTCATTGTGCATTCATATTTACAATTTTGTGCAGTTGTTGCTTGAGGGTTTTTATTGCCCACACTTCTATTGAATATGAATGATTTTTAGATATAATTTTGGAGGGATCTTACCCTTCTGCTGGGGATACAGTCAGTATATTCTAAGCCCTACCAGCAAAGAGATCAATGCTGCAGAGTTTACTAATAAATAATACCTAATTACATTTGTTTTGAATGTATGATGTTCCATTTGAGATAATAGAATCTTGATATCTTTGATTTAGAAGGAAATTAACTTTTTTTCAGAAATTGTTGGGAATGTACTTATTTTTGAATGATACTGTATTATAATAATAATATCAATAATAAAAGTTTATTCTATATAATGATTTTTTTCCTTTTTCATTTCAGGGACAGTGGTAATAGAACATTTGGTTTCACCAAAGCCTGGATTAACCTACCCCTTCCAACCTCGCTCAGAGTATGCAGGTACCAGTGTGTGTTCTTTTGACAATTCTGCACACCTGTTTCTCTGTTGATCTCACCTACTATGTTGAAGAAGGTAAAAGTCCTGGCACCTCTCTAGGGGACATCACAACAGACACTCACCTCATGTACAATGTTCCACACAAGGACAGGAAGCTGATCACATTCAGTCAATTGCAGCAGGATGTTACAAGCAGTTCCCAGCTGTTCCGTGTCTCGAAGAACACAGGAAAACTTTACACTGCTCAAATGTTGGATGCCGAGGTTCTGTGCTCACACAAGTCCGAGTGCTTTAAAATTGTAGAAGTTGCTGTTAAAAAGGCAAAGTCTTTTATGAAAATCTTGGAAATCAAGGTGGTCATCCAGGATGTGAATGATCATCAGCCTGAGTTTCCAGAAAAAGTCGTTAATATAACATTTTCCGAAGGGGACAGAATTGGAATGAGGAAATCAATCCCCAATGCTATTGACAGAGATGTCGGCATAACAAATTCACAGATAAGCTACCAGCTAAAGAAAAATGTGAATGAACCTTTTACCCTGTCTGTCTCTCAAAATGCAGATGGCACATCAAAACTTAGCATCAATTTGGAAGGAAGCCTTGACAGAGAAATGAAAGACTCCTACCTGATCCAGGTGATTGCAAAAGACAGTGGCTCACCTCCAAAACAGAGCATCTTAAATGTTCACATATCAGTTACTGATATAAATGACAATGCGCCTATCTTCTCAAAGAAGGTATATAATGTGTCTATTGAAAATGAGGTGAGCGAAATGTCACCAGTGGCCATATTATTTGCGCGAGATTTAGATTCAGGGCAAATGGGGAAGATAACCTATCATTTCAGTTCTCAGACTTCAGACATTGTGAAGTCTCATTTTGAACTAGACAGAACAACAGGTGAAATATTCCTGCGTAAAAAATTCACTCTAGGACAGCAATTAACCTATGCCTTATATGTTGAAGCAACTGATGGTGGCAGCCCTCCACTGAGTTCCTTTGCAAAGGTTTTGGTGAACCTCATCAATCAGCAAAACAATGTTCCAACCATCGATGTGAACTTTGTCTCTGCATCAACAGAAAAGATGGCAACCATCTCTGAAGACATGGAAGTTGGAAGCTTCATTGCTTATGTGAAAGTCACTGACCACGATGCAGGTCAGAATGGAGAGGTAAACTGTGACCTTCATCATGACAAATTCCAGCTTCAGAGTCTTGGAGTAAAGAAATACAAAATAACCATAAAAAATCCAGTCGATCGAGAGATGGAAGATCACCATGATATTACAATCAACTGTCAAGATAAAGGGTCACCACCTCTCCATGCAGAGAGCAAGTTCTCCATTAAAGTGATGGACGTCAATGATGTACGACCAAAGTTCTCTAAAGAAACTTACAAATTCTGGATCTATGAAAACCAGGAACCAAAAATTTCAGTTGGGTTCATCAATGCTACAGACCCTGATCTGGGTCCAGGTGGTAGACTCACCTATTCTATGCTGACAAATAATAAACATTTCCTACCCTTCCAGATTGCAGACAATGGACTAATTTCTACTATTGTGTCACTAGACCATGAGTATCAAGATGTTTACAAGTTCCAGATTCTTGTAAAAGATAGCGGAACTCCATCTCTAAACGATACGGTAAATGTTGTTGTGGAAGTCAAGGATGAAAATGACAATGCTCCATACTTCACCTATCCCAGCGTTAACCCTTTTACCCTTGATGTTGTCTATTACCCACATCACTCAAATAATATCACGATACTCCGAGCGTCTGACAGCGACAGTAGGGAGAATGCTTTTCTCAAATATGAGATAACCGAAGGCAATGATAAACAATTGTTCATCATCAACCATTACACTGGACTCTTATCGTTCACACGTGTTGTGACACAGAACGATGCAGGATCCTATGAATTGCAGTTTGTTGTCAAAGATAGTGGTACACCACCACTCTCAGCAATGACAAGCCTGCTCCTAGTACTGACCATCAGTAACAAGACAAATGAAATACTGAATGCCGTTCATGTTCAAGCTGATGACAAGATTCATCTGAACATTGCAATTATCATTGTACTAGTCACGGTCACGCTATCTGTGGTAATCACAGCGTTCATGTCGATATGCATCCTTCGTTGCAATGATTGGTTAAACACATCCCACAAGGATAGACTGAACCCTTCAAACAGATGTTTCAGTGAGCAGAGACATTTGATGTGCCCATCATACAACACGGCCTCCTTGGCGGATATCTCTGTGACAGGTGAACGGTACAAGGCAAGACAGATTAATTCAAAAGGGTCAAAAAGTGAATCGTATCCAGAGGATGCTATGGATAATGGGGAGAAAGGTTTAGCTTCCCCACTTAAGCCACAGACCACCACAGACATTGCACACCAAGTAAGTATCCATTGATTTTAAGTGATTTTTCAAGAGCTACACTCACTCTTGAACCAATGTCAATGTCACGCACACCTCTTCCCTTGCCCTACTCTTCCACAACAAATGGATGCATTTCCTCTAATTTCTTACAATGAGACTCAGCTTATCTACCTCCCACCCATGACCCTCCGCTCTCTTCATCTCTTTCATCTCAAAACCACTCGGCTGACTTTGTCCACGACGCTCAGAAGCACTAAGAGCAATGCTTTTACTTACCAGTCTTTGTTTAATGCAACTCTAGATCATTCTAATAAATCTCAATATATCTACCTAATCTATTTTCCTCTACATCACCCCTCAACCAATAAAAGAGATACATAATATGCCACCGGTGTTGCCAAATACAAGCTCTGTGGTTTCAGTTCTTGCTAAGATCCACAAAAAATCTGTACATATATTTAAAAAATGTATAAATCAAAACAGTAATACAGACACATAAATTACAGAGGTTTATTAACACACCTGCATTCATGTATATATATATATATATATATATATATATATATATATATATATATATACATGGGGAGTGCAGAACTTTTCTTTGATGAACAAAACTCAAAATATTTTGGGGAATTGAAGAATTCAGTCTCTGTGAAACATTACAATATATTTACAAAAAACAACCGACATAGATACTGATCTTGAAAATCTTATATAAAAATATGTAAGTATGTACATATGTGTATGTATGTATATAAAAAGTGTACAATGATATCTACTTTGCTAAGAAAAAAATCAAGGAAAGTGGAAAAACAAAAAAAAAGATAGATTGTTCTCTAAACTGTCACACACACACACACACACACACACACACACACACACACACACACACACACACACACACACCTTTCTGTGTGTGCATATCTATATTCACAAGTATATGTGTGTATATAAACATGCATATAAATATATTCAGAGATATATTTGTATGTAAAATAAGTGACATAAATGAAACAACAAAAGGAGATTTACCCAGAACATAATCTTTAGGTATCCTTTGCTGTCAGTGTGAAGACAAAACCAACATGCCACTTCCTTCCAAACTAAAACCAACCATGAAACAACGAAGATAATTTCAATCAAGGTACCTACATTAGAAGTTTATCTATTTTTTACTTGTTTTTCATTTTATGTATTCACAATTAAAGTCCTGTGGTTATGCATGTCTTGATCTATATACAAGTTCTAAGCCTCACATAGAAAGAAGAGGCAAAGCTGAACATTTTATAATACGAGAAAAACTAATTCAGATTTTTATCTTAATTTCTGTGCAGGTGAGGCCCATACAAGTGTGAGAGGTGTGTGACAAATCTAAATTCTTGGTGAGGCTTAGAACTTTTTGAACGACCCTTGTAAAACACATTCACATTCTCATATTTGTTTGATTCTCTGTCTTTGTGCATCTGAATTTGTTCCTTCCAAAATAATATTTTTGACAAATACATCCCTTTCCAAACTCAAATTGCTAATTATTAGATATGATTTTAATATGATCATATATAAAAATGAACAATGGGTTTTTTTACATTTATATTTCTTTGTTTCTCTGTCCATCTTTTATATGAAACCAAACAAATACTCAGATGAGTTTGAAGTTTTGCAACATTTTAGTAGCGTGAGACACAATTTAGCAGCTCCAGATGCTTTTGCTGTGGTTGCAAAGATGATGAACTACACTGGACTGTAGGATACCAAGCTTGCCTGATACTCTCCAATTGTTACTCACCAGATTTGTTTCTATGGCTTGGAGCATAGCCTCAGAATCCATGATTCTTGGTAAAACTAACCTTGTCTAATCATTAAGGTTAATGCAACTCAAGCAGAATTTCTTGAACCATCAAGTTACTGTACTGTGATCAACTGTGCCTTCATATTTCACACAACAAATGTTTTCAGTTGCTTCTGTGTGAGTTCTTAAGTTAGACGACATTGCACATTCTTCTGTGTGGCTTTTAAATCATACTTAGATTGAAGCAATATACAATGTGTCAGTGCATCAACTATCACAAGACTACCAACCATAACAGCTACCTTCTATGACGTCAACCATATGATACACATGCCACAAACTAGCACATACCAAAATATTGCAAAACTTTTGACTCACCCAAGTATGTAAAATTAACAAGTGAATTCTGTTCTGATTAAAATACCTAATTTGAAGGTAACCTGACAAGTGACATATCAATTATGGCAACATTCTGCTTTTTGAACTACAAGATAAGGCAAAATACACAGATACTATACTGATCCCTGGAAGAATTCTTTTTAGCAGTTGCCATATCAGTACTAATGTCTGGTTGCACCATTTGTACTCTAAGAAAATGCTTGCAGGAAAATTTACATGAGAACAACACAAAGATGCTGTGCTGCTTTTAACAAATCCTGGAAGCAGCACCCTACAAAACAGCAATTATACAGTCGCTTACCTCCTATCATGTAAACCATCCTAATAGGGTGAGGAAGATATACTGGGCACTGCTTGGCAAGTAAGGATGAACTCATTTGAGATGTTCTCCAATGGACTTCTAAACATAGATACACCTGTGCTGACTGACCAGCAGAAACAGATTTATCTACTATATGAGGATGCTGGATGCCGTCAAGAGGACTCACCATGGGCAATGGCGGATAAAGTTAAATAGCAAGAGTAAGCCAAAAGAATCCATGCTGTTGGTATGCATTTGATCATGATCATGATGATGATGATGATACAGATCTGGAGCCAAAGTACTGATCTATTCATAATTAGTGCTGCTATTTGTTTTCTGGTTCTGTGCTAGTCTAAAGATAACTGACAAAAATATTAGAAAGGATTGCAGTTTCTTTAACTCTCCAATTCATCATCATCATCATCATCATCATCATCATCATCATCATCATCATCATCATCAGTAGTAGCATGTAATTGTCTTTTCTTGCTTTCTGAACTGATTCTAATATATGATAATCAAGAGTGTGACTTTTTCAGTATGTTTCCTTGTTTCTCTGTCCATAACTTCCGTCACACTAAAACAAACAGATGTATAAAATTAACAAGTGAATCCTGCCCTGATTCGAATGTGCATCTTGGAGATAAGCAGGCAAGTAGCATATACACTATGCCAACATTCTGTTGCTTTGAACAATATGACAAAAGAAAATATTGCCACAATCATTAGACTGAAACATTTTGCTGTCTTGTCTCATGATTGTGGAACTTGCTTATTACATTATTTCTTGTATATACACACATATATATGTGTGTGTGTGTGTGTGTGTGTGTGTGGATACAAAATACACACCAAAATAAAAGGTGCATATGGTGTAATAGTTATGATCATAAGAAATGAACTTAGTGAACCAAGTTCAACTCCTGAATGAGACTGTTTGCATTTCACTTCTTGCTAACATTTTTGGGAAAGGCATGGACCCATCTGTTCTCATAGTTATTTGTAAGTAGTAAGTAGAATGAACTCTTTAGCCTTGCTCTAGGAAATGGTATACTTTGAATTCAGAGCTGTATTGAGCTCTGAATTAGATTATGTCACATCATTCTGGAGAGGTTTTAGTAAATACATGTAATATTAAAAAAAAATCATTTAACAGTGTGAAAACAATAGCAATATTGAAACCATTTAACTGTGTGCAAAGAAATGAGCTCTAACTCATTTAAAGATAAAGTTACCTACAAACTATTCACTTGAAAATCATATATATATATATATATATATATATATATATATATATGTATGTATAAACAGGATTTTTAAATATCCGTTAATGATACACCGTTAAACCAAATTACCTAACCTAAATACATACATACCAAAAGAAAAAGACTGATAATATTCATGCACAACATTTTTATTTACAATCTATTTGAGGGATACTGTATTCCACAATTAGTTCAAAGTAATATCTAATAGTCAAAATAAGTTAACTAAAAGAAAAATTTCTTTATCATTTTCATTTAAGTTCAATTTTTAAAATAGTGACATTTGTGCCACCCTGAAAATGAATATATGTTTTCATGTATATGCATGTATGTATATATTTAACATTATACAACAATGTCAATTAATAAAAATAACAATTAAAAAGTAAAATTAACTTATCAGTAGTTTAAAAATTAAATTACTAATAATTTAACACCAACTTATTTAACTTGCTATTCAGATTTTCACTGTCTTCAGTAATCCTCAGGCAATTAAGAATACTATTTAAATTACCTGAAGATCATTAAAGTGTATGAAACTTTGTGTAGTAATTTAAAGGAATTTGTATCAAATTATGATAGACACATACACACATATATATTCAGTGAAGATATTTCTGTTGGTAATCAAAAAAGACATCAGAAAATGGAAGTTTATGGCGTAACAGTTATCATCTTATGAAATGGACTCAGTAATTTAAGTTCAAATACTAGAAAAAGCTATTTATATTTGTATAAGCAGAAGTACCTGGTCCATGACCAGCATGATTGGATTTTAGGAACACTAGTGAGGGAGATAGAAAATGAGATGAGAGAAGTAAACTAAGAATTAAGGATGTGTCCTTATTTGTAGTAGAAAGATTTTGCCTATTAATTCAAATGAAAAGTATTCTTTTATTCTATGAATTTTTACTCCTGGCGGCAACACCCCACAAGGCACCAACTATACGGCCACCTGCCTCCCATCATGAAAACTATCCAAGTTAGATGAACCAGACATGCAGGACACTGCTGGAGAAGCAAGGACGAGTTCATAAGTGATGTACTCCTATGGACCCCCGCATATGGCCAAGCAAAAGCAGGATGACCAGCTCGAACATACATATAGCAGCTATGTGAAGATACAGGATGTAGCCCTGAAGACCTGGCTGAGGTGATGAATGATAGGGAGAAGTGGCGAGAGAGGGTCAAGGATATCCGTGCAAGCAGCACAACATGATGATGATGATGATGATGAGTTTACATTTAAAATGATAAATGAAAATAAGCCCTATAAGTTTTAAAACATTTTCATGATTTTGTTTTTGGAGGGCAGTTTCCAATGAATTTTTATTTTTATAATCAGTGCGCAATTAGAACAAATCTTAGTTAATAATTTTCAAAAGGCATCATAGTTTTAATTTAAAGTTTTATTTACTCTCTAAAAAGTTAACAACCTAAGTATCAAAGAAGTCACATATAACAATATTTTCATTTTAGGAATCTTTTTAGTTTACATCTGAAATATTATTTTTTAAAAATATAACCCTAAACTTGTAAGTAGTTTAAAACATTATTATAATTCTATTTTTTAAAGATTTTTTTAGAATACTGCAAAAATTTAAATTCAGTTCTTAATTGCCTGTCGACTTACAGTGATAAAAAATTTATTTGTTTAATTTGTTTTCTTTTTACCCTATAAAAATGTAACAAATGTAAAAAGAAGCTAAGAATTAAAATTGTGTCCTTATGTTCAGGTGGAAAATTAAATATAAAAATTAAAATGAAAAAAATTTTTTAATTTTATAAATAGTTTATTTCTTTTTTGTATTCTTAAGCTTTTCAGGTACATTGATTAAAAATTAATATATTTTGTTCTAAGAAATATGAAGTGTGTTCATTTAAAAAATTAGTTTTTGAGTAATCCATAAACGATGCTTTTGACTAAATTTCATCATTTTTTCTCTTCCTACACCCGCTTTAAAAATGTAACATTATAGATAGGTGCTTTAAAAAGAAGATAATTAAAAATGTCTCCTTACAATAAAAAGAAGCTAAAAATAAAAATGTTGATTTTTTTGTATTCCTTTTCTTGATATTTAGAAAAACGTACATCTTAGTTTGAAATATTTTCATGATGATTTTTAGTTCCCCCAAAATGAAGCATTTTTTTACAATTGGTACTAAATTACAAAACAATAATTTTTGCAAAGGCATTAAATTCAAATTCTGCCAAGGGAATTTGTGTGATGTTTAAATATGGTGGATCCTATAAAAAAACTAAAGAGCTGCACATGTATTTTGTACTTACTCATAAAGAATTGTGAAGAGTTCCACAATTTGATTGATTTTTAATTACTGAATAATATCATTTAATCAGAAAAAAAAATCAAAAACTAAATTTTATGCTTTTCTTTATCATAAGCATATAAAAGTGTATGCATGATTTTAATGCTCAATGACATCACTTTTCTGAGTTATAAGATGACATGTACATACCAAAATAGGTATGACTCCTTTACATATAGATATAACAATAGAATTTTTCACTATTTTTTAGTGAGGCAAGTGGATATTAATCATAAAAATTAGAATCATTAATATATATCATATGAGATTATGAATTAAAATAACCATACAAAAGCATTAAAATTTGTACATTCTTTGTGCAATTTCTTCAGGCAGATCAGGATTACAAACAAGAAAATAGCTGAAATACCTGTCTAGTTATATATTCTTTTGTCTATTATGTATAGAGAGACATAGATTGATGTATATACATAAAACTGCTTATATATACATGCGCACACGCACACACACACACACACACACACATATATATATATATATATACACAAATGACGTACTCATGGTGTAATGGTTAATGTAATAGAAAATGGACACAGCAACTCAAGTTCGAATCCTGGATTAGGCTTTTCACATAACGCTAATACCCTAGGGAAAGCTACGAATCTGACTATTCTCCCTCAAGCTATGAGGAAATAGAGCTGGCTGGTATGGCAAAGAGTTTAGGAGAAGGAAATCTCTGAATTCAAACCTGTTACACTTTGCATAAAATATTGACCTCGAGCCACATCCTGCTTGTGCAGAGGAGTTAGTTAATACATGCAAACTAACATAAACACGAACACACACACACACACACACACACACACACACACACACACACACACACACACACACACATATATATATATACACACTTATGATTAAACTTTAATGTTAAAGTGTTTTTGATTAGTAAAATCTTTACGGAAATCTATGTACCACAATCCAGATCAATATTACAATATTTCAACAATGAAATAGGATAACAATAAAAGATAGGATAAAAGCTCATGACTGTGAGTTTCATGTAGCCAATCCTCAAGTGAGCTAGTATTAAACTCAAGCAAATATTTCAAACATGTCAAATACTGGTTCACTTGAGGAACAGAAACATGAAACTCAGAGACATGAGTTATTATTCTATTTTATTGTTACCCTATTTCATAGTTGAAAAATAATATATATATATATATATATATATATATATAAGCACAAACACACATACAGTATCACCCACAAATAAGTATATTCCTACCAATTTTTAATAAATTGTTCATTTTCTTCAAAATCAAAGGTACCAAGGTGTTATTACTTTTAATTGAAAATGATTCAATCAAAATCTAAATAATTATGTATTATTTATTACCAAATTCTACTGGATTGAAACTTTATAACCAAAGATATGAATACACAGAAAGTCCAAAAACTCATGGAATATACTAAAATGGAAAGAAGAAAAAAACAAGTATCCAACAAGACGGAATTGAAAAACTGCATGCTGTTCAAGTGGAATGTTATAAAGTTTGGAAATGAAGAAGCATTCAATAGAAATAATATAACCCTGATATTTTGGGTTGAGAAGAAAATTAACTTTTTATTAAAAATTGGTCAGGGTATACTTATTCATGGGTGATAGAGAATGTATCTCTATATTTAAACAAACATACTATTGGCAAATAATCTTAAATATACATGACTGCAAATATATATCTATATATATATATATATATATATATATATATATATATATATATTATATTATCCCATAACCTTTTCAGGTTTTGAGCTACCATGCAGTTAACCTACATGGAATCTCTCAGAGAAAGAGGATTGTTACTTGGTAGTGACCATATAATCAGCTCACATTTAGTTGGCTGTACTGGGTTACATGGTACCAATAGCAAAGAACAATCCTTTATTTGACTCAATGCAGCAAATTACTTTGTTAGGCAGATATGTGTTTGAATTCAATGTTCTCCTTCTCTATGACTAGTTTACCAACCTATAAGGTTATACGCAAAATAAAATTTCATTTCTGATGTTTAGTTTGGCTTGGTTTCTCTGTTTAATGGCATATCAACTTTAGTGGGTTATTTAATGCCAAAGCCATCCTTGTAGAAGAACAAGATGCGAGGATAAGGGGATTCATGACTTTCCCAATCATATTAGTCTAAAAGTGAATGTAATAATACAATTGGAATTCAAATTCTTTTACTATAATGTCACAGTCCAGCACATAAGCAACTATACCACAGAGACTCTCCCACCATTTCTGAAGCTATCTTTATAATATGTATTTATCCAACCCCTCTGCCATGAGCAGGATGCAGAACAAGGTTAGTTTTTTAAATGGAGTCCTGCAGGTTTGAATTTAGAGTTTTCCTAGATGTTACAGTACAAAGGCTAAACAGCCCAATCTGCCCTACTATTTACCTATGGAGATAAAAGAAAGATTCATACTTTTCCCAAGAACATTAGCATGAAGTAAAACAGCTGCAGCCAGAATTTTAACTCAGAACACCAAGTCTATTTATCTACAATGATAACCATCATAATAAGTGTGCCTCAGATATATGTAGTGGCATTAGTTAATTCATGATGATGTTTGCTTAAGATCTAAATGACATTGTCTTAATTTATATTTCTGCTAAATTATACACAAATTAAGCAAGAGTCTTGCTTTATCATTAAAAGAAAGTAAATGATTTAAACCTAGTAATATAATATTAATTTGCCAAAAATATCACAGTCGCTCCATTTGATTGACATTTTTATAAAAACAAAAATGTACACAAAAAGGGCTGATAAATTGATTTTAATGGCATGTCAACTTGTCAGATTTTTTTCATGGCTAGATTGGTTTGGTTTGTTTTTTTTTGTTTAATGGCAAACTTTGTGCATTATGTAATGTAAAAGCTCTCTTTGCAGAAAGACTGTAGTGGTAAAATTTAACCCATACCTGAGGGAGGATAAGGCAATTCATATCTTTCCCAAGGGTATTATTCCAATAGCACAACTGGAGTTCAAATTCACTTTCTACAATGTCATAGTCCAGCACATTAGCAACTATGTCACATCCCTTTCTGCTAAGAAGTTAGGGAAGAGTGTTCATATTTACATTTTTGTGTGTAGTTGTTTCTTAAGTGGTTTTTTTTTGCACATGGTTGTATCAAATATAAATGGGGGGGCTTCTGGTGTAATGGTTAAAATGATGGACTGCGAAATCGTAGTAAGCGAGTTCGAACTCCAGTTGCGCTATTATGTTCACTTTTGTACAAATACCCTTGGTAAGGGTATGAACCCCCGTAACCTCCCAGCTATGGGTTAAATAGTACCACTACTGTTCTTCTAGGAGAATGGCTTTGGCATTAAATAACCTACAAAGTTTGATATGTCAATAAACAAAGAAACCAAAACCAATCAAATATAAATGATCTTTAAACAGAACTATTTGACCCACAGATGAAACCCTAATAGATACAACCCCTTCAAGTCAGAGTGGACTAGGGAGTAATGGCAATAAAGGAGGTACTCCACACTCCCCAGACCTCCAGAACAGGAGTCTCACCATTATATGCAGTTTAGTGTTATACCCAGGATATTTTTGGGAGGGGTGTTTATTCTAAGCTCACTGACAGAGCAAAAAACAACAAAAGTTTTAAATACAGCATATATGTAATAACATTGCTCACTGATTCCAATGGGATTTTTTCTAAACATTCCACCACATTATTACAAAGATCATTTAGATTTGAAGAGTTATTTATTGGATGTTAGTTTCAAGCCTTTACTATATATTCTCGCTGGAGTTAAGGTTAAGAGATTGGGTTAGTCACCACAGTACATCATTTTTTCTGCCTTCCTTATAGATTTACACTGGCCTGGGGAAAGGCATTTTCAGATTGTTTCAACTGACCCATATAATTTTGATCATATAACCTCACTAGATATTTTTTTAGATAAGCCTGACTATTTACAATTCTCTTAATTTGATACAACAGACTAACAGTTTCCATGCCATGAGACTCCTGCCTCCATGTTTAATCACTGAGTAGGTGCTAATCTTCCACTACCCTTCTGACCACCAGACTCATTGTTGTTGAATTTTGATTTACCACAAGTTTAGACTATTTTTCCAAACTTTAATTTTTATGCTCTTTAGTGAATTTAATGCATACTTTCGAATTCTTTTAGGAAATGTGTCCCTTTTGGCAGGCTGCATATCCAATAAAAACTGATTGCATGAGTCATTGTTCAATGCATTCCATGACGATCTTTACTTAGTCTCAATACTGTTATGTACTATCAAATAACTTACAATACTCTACATTAGTTGGAGATGCCTGAATATATAATTCTACAATAAAATGTATAATCAAATTGATAATATCCTGGACACCAGGCTCAATAGTTTAAATTTTTCAATTACAATGCAATTTTTTTGTTTTTTGACTACCAAGGATATACAGTTTTATACACTAAAAGAAGGAGGATCTGGGCTTGATATAGATGTCTGAGTCACCTCAAAAGGGAAAAATACTGATAGAGCTGAGTTATTTTTGGCACTATACACATATGTTGGAGAGTCCCCAAAGTAAACAATCTCATTCCAGACAATTGGTAGGAGCTTAATTAAATATATATACACTAGTATAGTATCTGTTAAAAATAATAGGATTATTTATGGATTAGCATTTCTGGTTCAAATCAGAGTAGCTGTGTTATTTCAAGCATTCTACTGAGGATCAGGATGTAGTACTTGTGCATCTTGCTTTGGATCAAAGTGTTACTCCCTGGTACTCCTGTCAAGGATCAAAATGTGGTACCCTTCACACACACGCATATACATACATATATAAGAATATACATGGTATTTCATATGGATGCATATTCAATGCTCACCAACAAATAAATAAGAACTTACATGGTGCATTTAATAAGTTTCCAGACTTATTTTGTACAGGCATTTAAAATTGTCGTAGACTCTTGAAAATTCAATTTTATGATTTCACCTTCAAATGAACAGCTACAGCAGGAATTGGAATACACTCTACTAAAGCCTGATTGTCACATCTGGTGAATTTCAAAAATGCAATCTGACACTTTACAAGAACGATATGCAATAAAATTCTGTTTTAAACTTGGAAAAAATGCCAAAGAAACATATGGAATTCTTCAGACTGCTTTTGGATCATCTTACATGAGTTGAGCATCAGTTTTTGAGTGACATAAGAGATTCAAGGAAGGCAGGGAGTCTGTGAAGGATGATGAGAGGTGTGGGAGGAGTAAGGAAGTCAATACACCACAGTTGATTGGCCAAAGGGTTAGGGTTAGGGTTACTATGTCAGTGGTATTTCCATGAGAACAATGCACCAGTCCACAACTCCATTCTTATCACAGACTATTTGACCAAGATGGGCTTCAAGACAGTTCCTCAGCCTCCCTACAGCCCAGACCTTGCTCCTTGTGACTTTTGGTTATTCCCTAAGCTCAGAGGCTGTCATTGTTAGACAATTGAGGAGATGAAAGAGGCTGGGATGAAGGTCATTGATATGCTCACACAAGAGGACTTCCATCGGGCCTTCCAGAAGTTGTTGGAACGGTACAACAAGTGCATTGCAGCCGGAGGAGATTACTTCAAAGGGGAATAGAGTTTCATGTGTGTACTATCAATAAAAGTGCCCATACGAAAAAAGTCTGGAAACTTATCTAATGATCCTCGTATATATAAACACACACACACACACACACACATGCACGCATATATATTTGCCCAGTCGGCTGGGGCTTTAGAATACACCAACTGCTTCTCTACAGAGGGGTAAGACCCTACCCAAAGAGTGTCCCGGATATGACACTAAACAATCTGATAGTGAGGTTTCAGTAATGCTGGAGCTTTGAGAAACACAGAATACCCCTTCATTACCATCATTCCCAGGTTCACTCTGGCCTGGAATGATAGCACAGGATATGACACAAGGTCAATTTTAAGCAAAGTTTTTATCAGGCTTGAATTCAGAGTTTTCTTTTCAGTTGCCATACCAAGTTTAAACAACTTAGTCTGCCCACCATTTATCCATAGGTGGAGGGACCGGGCCATTGGCCTTATGAGTAGAGTGTTTGCCGATCGTCTAGGAGACCAGGGTTTAATCTTAAGTCGAGTCATCATCATCATCATCATGTCGTGCCACCAGCACAGATATCCCTGACTCTCTCTTACCACTTCTCCCTATTGTTCAACACCTCTGTCAGGTTTTCAGGGATGCATCCTGTATCCTCACATAGCTGCTATATGTATGTTCGAGCTGGTCGTCCTGCTTTTGCTCAGCCATATGTGGGGGTCTATAGGAGAACATCACTTATGAGCTCGTCCCTGCTTCTCCAGCAGTGTTTTGCGTGTCTGGTTTGTCTAACTTGGATAGTTTTTGTGATGGGAGGCAGGTGGCCGTATAGTTGGTGCCTTGTGGGGTGTTGCCGCCAGGACTTGTTCAATATTACTCACAACATTCTTGTGTAATTGCCGTCTAGCTTCTTTCCAGCCGTTTTCTTATTGTCCAAGTAGTGCATCTATACAGCAGTATCGACATGACCGCTGCTTGGAAGAAACTGCATTTCATTTTATCGGTCAGTTCTGACTTCCATATGATCGATAGCTTATTGATAGCTGTCCATGCTTCGTTGGAGGCCAATGCTGGCGGCGGCTCATTCCAAACAATATAGTCGTGTTTTGGCTTGGTTGGGTGTATTTGCCAGAATCACTATGTCATCGGTGTAGTCGGCGTCGGTAATTGTTTTTGCGGGGTACCTTCTGCTTCTTTTCTTTGTCAGCTTATAGCTGTTTTCTTTGATTATGTTCGAAGCACGTAATCTAGACAGATGATAAAGAGTTATGGGGCTAGCGTGTCCCCTTGTAGTACTCCTGCTACAATGCCGAAGTATTCTATGTCTCCATCCAGTGAATGTACTTTCACTTTGGTGTTTCTATAGAGAATCTTTATTGCTGTTACGGTCTCTTTTGGTAGGCTGTATGCTAGTAGGATTTGTTCCATCTTCCCTCTGTAAATGGAATCAAAGGCCTTGGTAAAGTCAACAAATAGTATTGTCGCCTGTAGGTTTTTTGCCTGTACACCTTCAAGGATTCTACGGATGGCCAATATTTGTGAGGTCGTGGATCTATTACTTCAGAAGCCATTTTGGTTTTTCCTAAGGATGTTGTCAATTTTGGGTTCTATACTGTTTCGTAGTAGGGCATCGTAAATTTTGGCTGCTATGGATGTAAGTGTTATACCTCAGTAGTTCTTGGCTAATCCGAGGTCACCCTTTTTAGGGAAGTGGAGGATGCATCCCTTCATCTATCTGTCTATCGGATTTTGATTATAGACTGCGTTGCAGTGTCGGAGCAGTATGTCGTCGAATTGTCTGGTCTTCCATACTTCTGGGGGAATCTCGTCAAGCCCTGCGGCTTTCCTATTTTTAATTTTTCTAAGAACTGAGTCGAGTTCTTCTTGAGTGAACGGTCCTAGTTTAATGTCCAATTGCTTACTAATAATTCTGGTGATTGGTTCATGCATAACTTTTGATGGGTTTCCTAGTAGATTTTCAAAATGCTGTTTCCACAGTTTTATTCTTTCTTGTTGGTTTGTAGCTTTCAATTTTGCTTTGGCTGTGCTCTTCCTTCTACTCACTTCGTTTATTGTTTGCCAGGCTATCCTAGATTGCCTATCTTCCACTGAGTCTCTAATCTTATCTATCTGATTTTGTATGTATTCTGTCTGTTCTTTTCTTGCTAATTGATATTGTGCCTTTTTTAGTTTTCGGGCATTTGTGTTTGCTGGATTCTTCCTACCGCTTTTGGAGGCAGTCTTCACGTGTGCACGTTTTTCTATAACCACTAACATTTCCCATGGAACTCTATAATTAGTTCTAGGTTTTGTTGGAATACACTTTGCTGCTGCCTTGAGGTGTGCGTTGACAAAATTATCATATTCGTCATTTGGGGTACCTTTTTCTGTCTTCTCTTGTAGTGTCTCGAATCTGTTTCTCAATTCTAATACATATTTATCTCTAATATCTCTGTTGTTAAGAAGGGCCCAGTCATAGTGTTTGGTGGTCACTGTTCGTGTGGTGTTTTTTCATCGGCTTAGTTGTATTTTTGCCGTGACTATTCGGTGATTGGAGGACACACCCTCGAAAGAGGAGTATGCCTCGCAATTCATTGCACTATTTTTCTATCTGTTAGTCTATCTATTAGTCTATCTGTGCTTTATTATTGTTCGCATATGTGTAGGTCCATAATTTTCCCTCCCTTTTTTGATAGTTTGTATTGAGGCATGCTAATCTATTTTCTATCATGAAATCTGTTAGATGTTGTCCATTCCTATTTGACGTGTTGTGGAGGCTGTATTTGTTGTTTCCGTTTTTCCCGATTTGGGCATTCATGTCTCCACCAATGACTAGCATGTTGTGTTTCGGAATGCTACACACTAGAGAGGATAGCTCATCATAGAAGGTGACTAGTTCAGTTTCTTCACTAACATTGGTAGGGCTGTAGCAGGAGATGATTGTTGCTCTGGGATGGCCATTAAAAGTTGCTGCCATCATCCTAGTTAGTATTCTCTCAATGCTATTGAGTGTTTTATCGCTCTTGGTACTATAAGCATTCCAACAGCTCCTACACCTCCTACCGTGGCATTGGCAGAGTTTTTCCATGCTGATACAGTTGCTAACGTCCATCCATTGCCAGTATCGTGATATTTGATATCCTCAGTGTGCATGTATCTGTGTTCTTGTATGTATATTATGTCTATGTTATGTTCTACGGTTGATGCAGTCAGCTCCAGTAGTTGACCTATTCTATTTAAGGTTCTAACGTTAAATGTCGCTATTTGTATTGTTTGTTTGCATTTTAGTAGTTTTTGTTGTTTGAGCTCTGTATCTGGGCTCCAACCTCAGCAGTATGCGCCCCTTTTTTACCCGTGTGAAGACCGATGTGGTTTATGTATGTGGTTTGAGTGAGGCTGTTTTTATTCTCATCTATAGAAGCCCCTCTTATAGATGAGCAGCAGTACTTCCCTGATCAAACTGCAATCCTGAGCATTGAGCCGCGAGACTCATACATCCAGGACCAGGTTAGGCATTGCGTTTGGCCGTCAGAGGGTTTATTCGCATACCCTTACATTCATCATGCTGCTTCCCATGTGTACATAAAAAAAAGGGGCCTTTCTTTTCCCATAAGTTTTAACTTGGTTAAAGTTCAAGACTAATGTGTATTTATAAAAGTTTTTTGATATATTTTCACCTGTCTTCTGATACTGGCCCCAACATGTGTTTTTGTTTTTTTTTTTGGTATTGGGGACTTCCTTTACTTAACCTGTTTTTTTTGTTTGTTTATTTTTTTCTTTCTTTTCTAAACTACTATGTGGGGGTGTTCAGTGGGCATTCTAAGCTTTTAGAAAAGACTCAAACATGTACTGAGCATGCTAGCATCTTTGACCAGGGTCATATATTCAATTTGGATTTACGGTAAAAGTGTCTTTACATTTAAAACACACTGTACAAGTGGCATTTTACAAAGAATAAAACAACATACAATTTTGTAAAATTTTTCGGCATTTTAAATTATTAAGACTTAAAGACATTATACTAACCAGTATTGGACCCTTTTGTTTTCTGGTGGCACATGTTAGATCTTTATCTCTGCTGTTGTCCTCTAATGTTTAGTCATTAATAAATTTAAATAAAATTTGGGAAGGTCTACTACTTGGGGAGGGGGACAATAGTCATTTCGTCATTTTTTGGGGTTTTTTTTTTTTTTCGTTTTTTTTTCGTTTTTTTTGGTGACACTGGGACTTTCTTTACTTAGGCTGTGTGTGTTTTAGTTTTTTTTCTTCTAAACTACTATGGTGGGGTGTTCAGTGGGCATTCTAAGCTTTTAGAAAAGACTCTCGAGTCATAACAAAGACTAAAAAAATGGTACTTGATGCTATAAGGTGAAGATCAAGGGTAAAGTGGAGTAATCCAGTGAATGGAGTAGCGCTTTGCCCTACACCTCAGTGTAGTAGCTATTGAAAAGGAAGCCTTTGGGTTACCCTCAACTATGTTTGCCAACTTTACTTATTCGTGCTATGTAAAATGCAGTCTTGTTCATACTTATAGCTATCATCACACCATATATATATATATATATATATATAAACACACACACACATTGACTGTCTTTTAGGGATCATATTGATCTTGATTAAAATTGTTTGTTGATCCTAATCCTATCCAAGATAGAAAAATTATTATGAATTGCAAAGAAATTGCCTTCTGCGAATGTCTGGTTAGCTATTGGTTGTTTCATTATCATAATGGTTGTAAGTTGATACCATCTTGTTTCATTGTGAAAATGCGAAATGCAAAATGGGAATTCTTGTAGAACAAAAGAATGATTATATTTTTCCTTTCTTTGTTTAAGGCTGTGTTAAATGAGAATGAAAATTTAGTGTTCTCTTTTGTGCAGATCTTAAAGATAATTGCTTCAGCTATGTTTTTAAATATTACTTAATAAACACACTGCAATCACTCTAATCTATTAAAAATGGATATTGAATTCCAGAAAAAATTCTGAGTATGATCTATGGCTAGATACAAAGACAGAAGACATCTCTATAACACAATACTCTGTTTACTCAGAGATTGAGATTGAATGAGATGTTGGAACATTATTAATAATTGTCACTAACTATTTCTTAAAGTGATGTAGCTTTTTGTATTTATGTTTTTTTCTTTTTAATGAAAACATATATACTCTTACTATCAAATATGTATACACAAATGAATATATATGTATACATATTTATTTTGGAAAATAAAATTTAATCTCAGATAAAGCTATCCTTATAGTATGTATTTTCCAGACCCCTTGATGATAAGTATGATGCCACATCAGATACGTTTTCTTAAGTTGAATATAGCTGGTTTGATTTTAGAGTTTTCCTTTTCCAAGAGATTACCCTACTATTTACCCATTAGCAAAGAGAGAAAAGAATGATTCATGCCTTTTCCAAGGTAATTAGTATGAAGTGAAATATAAATAGCCCAAGCCAGGATTTGAATTCAGATTATAGTGTTGATTTTGCATGACGTTAAATTTGATGGTACATGCAACTCCTTATCCTATCCAGAAACAGGAATTCCATTTCTTATACCATTGTGTTTAATTCCAAACCTTACACACACAAACACATATACATATTTGATTATATACACACACATACATATTTGACAACTATCTATAGGTTATCAGTCGTATAGAAGCCAGACCTATTTGATAAAATAAAATGCTGCAGTTGTATCAATACAACTATATGGATACACCACATTGACATTGACTAAGCATATGGAGAAAAGGCTTGATGGTGATTACACAAAAATGCTATGAGCTATATTAAAAAAATGCTGGAGGTATCATCCCTCAAAACAGCAGCTACATGGCCACCGACCACCCATCTTGAAAACCATCCAAATTAGACAAACAAGACATGTGGGACACTGCTGGAGAAGTAAAGACAAACTCATAAGTGATGTTCCCCAATGGACCCCTTCACATGGATGAGCAAGTATTAGATGGCCAGCTCAAACTTATCTATAACAGCTCTGTACAGACACAGGATGTCGCCTGAAAGACCAGCCAGAAGCGATAGACAATAGAGACGAATGGCAAGACTGGATCAGGAAAATCTGAGCTAGCGGCAAAACAACATCATCATGATATATATATATATATATATATATATATATATATATGAGGATCATTAAATTTTTTCGTATGGGCACTTTTATTGATAGTACACATATGAAACTTTAGTCCACTTCAAAGTAATCTCCTCTGGCTGCAATGCACTTATTGTACCGTTCCAACAACTTCTGGAAGGCTTCATTGAAGTCCTCTTGTGTGAGCATGTCAATGACCTTTGTCACAGCCTCTTTCATCTCCTCAATTGTCTCATAACGACAGCCTCTGAGCTTAGAGAATAAGCAAAACTCACAGGGAGCAAGGTCTGGACTATAGGGAGGCTGAAGAACTGTCTTGATGCCCATCTTGGTCAAATAGTTGGTGACAAGAATGGAGTTGTGGACTGGTGCATTGTCCTCATGGAAATACCACTGACCCGATTTGAAGAGTGCTGGCCTCTTCCGATGGAATCTCTTCCTGAACTCCCTTAAAACCTCAACATAGTAACTCTAACCCTAACCCTAACCCTTTGGCCAATTAACTCTGGTGTATTGACTTCCTTACTCCTCCCACACCTCTCATCATCCCTCACAGACTCCCTGCCTTCCTTGAATCTCTTATGCCACTCAAAAACTAATGCTCAATTCATGCAAGATGATCCAAAAGCAGTCTGAAGAATTCCATATGTTTCTTTGGCATTTTTTCCAAGTTTAAAACAGAATTTTATTGCATATCGTTCTTGTAAAGTATCAGATTGCATTTTTGAAATTCACCAGATGTGACAATTAGGCTTTAGTAGGGTGTATTCCAATTGCTGCTGTAGCTGTTCCTTTGAAGCTGAAATCATAAAAATTGGTCAGTCATCTGATAAGATGTATAGCAATAACATACTGAATTTTCAATCCCTGTACAAAATAAGTCTGGAAAATTATTGAATGCACCACATATATATATATATATATATATATACGTATACATGTATATTTGTTTATATCATATATATTGATAAAGAATTTAATCATATAAAAATTCTGTAGAAAATAGATACTTATAAAACATACATGTGTGCATACATGGCAGTGTGTGTATATTATATATATATATATATATATATATGTATATATATATATATATATAATCAGGTATTTTTATATTCACAGGAACAAATACAGTATATATATATGCATATATATATATATATATATATATATATATATATATATTTATAAAATTCAGTTTGGTGTATTTATAAATAAAGAGTACTCAATATTAGTGATAGAGCATATGTACATAGAAGGATCTACAAATATTCTCGGTCTGTGATCACATGAGCAAAAAATTGACAAAATCATGGACTCTGCCTATGCTATCCTAACATATATATATATATATATATATAAACTTTCAGTTCTTAATATATTTAATACATGAAAAAAATTCCAAAAGGCTTGTTAATCTTTAAATAATAAATAAGACATGTGAGTTGTGATGAAAAGTTATCAAGACTCAATCTTTAATTTTTTAGAATGTTGAAGTTGAAAAAATTGAATGAAGATTTGTGGACAGCTGAGCAACTTATAAAATAACTTTCAGACTAATACACTTAGGAAAGCTATGAATCCCATTATTATCCCAGCTATTGATTAAATAGCGCCACTATTGTTCTTCTAGAAGGATGGTTTTGGCATTAAATAATGCACTAAAGTTGATAATTATTTTTGGTACTTTTTGTTCAGTATTTTTGGTAAAACACATGATTATACAAGTACTGGACTACACCTAGCTCTGTGCAAGTCTTTCACATTTCCCAAACTAAAATTTCCTCTCAGTGGTAAGATTTGAGGATATGGAGGTCATTGAAAGAAATATGACAACTCAATTTGCGATGATAGCTTTCTAAGAGATTTTCAGAGTGAGTGAGTTAAATGTGTGGACAGATCATCGAGATCTTCAGCAGTTATTAAAGATGGCCAGTCTGAACTCTTTTGATCCTGTACACTCTGAATGACATGAAATTTGTCAACCAAATGCAAATTGTCAACTTGCTGAGAAGCATAGAGTGGGGAAAATTTTACATTAGATTCTCACTTAGTTGTAAGATTTATATCAGAAATACATTAATCCTTGGAAAAGTGACATAGTTGACAAATCTCAAAGGAACGGATGCTCAAATAAGATTAGCACATGATGCAATCATTTCAACCTCTAAATATTGCTGTTATGGAGTATAAAGATGCCACATAATATTATAGAATGAAATTTATACGCAAATAAATTTCTTCCTTCTTTTCCCTTGGGTTGAATCATTAATGAAACACATTATATAAATATATATATACATATATGTTATAAAATGTGTGTGTGTGTGTGTAAATATATATATATAATAGTAAAGTTGGTGAATGTAGTCAAGGGTGACCCGAAGGCTCCTTTTTCAATAGCTACAAAACCAAGGTGTAGGGGAGAGCGCAACTCCTTTCCTTGGATTGCTCCATTTTACCCTTGATACATATCTTATAATGCTGTGTTAAGCAAGGAGGTATCAAGTACCATTTTTTGAGCCTTTGGTATGACTTGATCTAGGACTGAACCCTGAATTCCTGGGCCATTGGCAAACACTCTACTCACGAGACCAATGGGCCGGTATACACAAACACACACATATATATATATATATATATATATATATATATATATCTATATATATATATATATATATATATATATATATATATATATATATATATATATATATATATATATATATATATATTTCATAGCAATCAGTTTGTAAAAACTATTTTAAAATCTTTCTAAGAAAACTTCTTCAAAAAAATCTTTTCTCTTGATGATAATCCAAGGTTTAAACTAGTTGAGAACAATAAAAAATAAACAACTACAAAGAAATATTCCTATTTTTCTTATCAATCTCTCTCTCTCTCTCTCTCTCTCTCTCTCTCTCTCTCTCTCTCTCTCTCTCTTTGCATATATACATGCTTCATTTTTTTTTTCTGTTGTTTAAAGATTGTTGTATTGAAACTTATAATTTCATTTGCAGACTTATTTAACATTAATATCTTTTGATTTTATATCAGCTCTGTTTTGGTTTAGGAGCATTAAGCAATATATATATATATATATATATATATATATATATATATATATATATATATATATATATATATATATATATATGTTATAATCTGTTGAGTAATTGTAACAATTATTTTCTATTATATAAAACAAGAATATTTTAAAGTCATGCATATGCATATATATATATATATATATATATATATATATATATATATATATATATATATATAAACATAGATAATAGCAAAATGGAAATGGAAAACACCTTGAATTTATACTGAGGTTTGGTTAAGTTATGAACCCATATCCCTGAGCTCTGTCCCATTACCAGTCACCTTGAATAAAATTTCATTGCTGGCATGTCATGATCATTGACATAGAACAGAATGAGTGAGTGAGGGAACACTTGGGAAAATAACTCTTCTATATCTCTACCCACACAAGCCATAAAAGGCTGCTGTACTCATTGTCAGCTTTGCCAATGACCAGTCAGTCAAGTCATTAAAAGAACCATGTGCTGCATATTTGTATATGTACATTACACTTGCATGCACACACATGCAGATGCTACTGAGAAGAAAACTTTATACTTTTCATGTGTCACAGTCTTATATGTGGTCATTGTTTTTTCAGACAGGGAGGGGGGCTCTTATTTAAATTTTTTTTTCCCTTTGAAAGGAAACATCTTTTATGAATCATTCATTGACAAAGGTTTCATCTCAAGCTCTGTGTCGATATACAAGGTTACAAATCACTGAATTTGCTGAATCTATCTTATATTGATATAAGCCTGGTACCTATTTAATCTATGATCAAAAGTTGTGGTGCCCATTATTCTGAAATGTTTATTATAGTATGTTTCTTATAATGTTCTGAACTCCTTCCACTCTAATGACCATATACTGAATAGATATCCTTTCTATCGATTGGATACTGAATAGATAGTTATTGATAATCTATTCCCATGCCAAGCTGATGATTCTTTATATGGTAGCAGTTCAAGGCTCAACTTACCAATGGTCATCTTTTAAATAATCTTTTATACAATCCAATGTAGTAGCCTTCTTAATGAAGTCATTGCTTGGTGCATTATACTCTAACATTATCACATTTAAGAGTTAGCAATGTTATCTGTACAATTTTCAGAAGTAATTTAATTATCAATAATTTTTTATTTTTCATAATTTAAACAACATAACAATTTTGGTTAGCAAAGAAATAAAAGTAACAATAAGTTGGTTGGTTGGTTTTTGCAGCATGTCAAATAAATATTCTATAATATTTCAGAAAATTAGATTAAGGGGAATTGATTGACTTAAAAAACATTTCAACAATTTTTTCTTGCAAAATATTCTTTTCACAAATTCATCCACTCTGAATTTATTCATACAACTTCACAACATGAAACAAACAGCTCTTGTCACTCTCCCATTATCCAGTGCCAAAATCAAGACAAACTAGCTGAAAGGGTGTGCAGTGCTATTTCAGAACAACTGCCAAAATATTAAATAAAGTTAGGTTCCTTTGATGATTATATTTAAGAGTGAGCTTGATAGTTATGATAAATTCATCATATTTGGTTGATCTGGGATGCTCATCTAGCATACCAAAAATATATATCCCTACCACTCACTTGGTTTCAACTTTGAAGTACTATTTCAAAGGAGACATTGAAACTAGGTATAGATTTGTTGGTGGGTTGTTTAACTGGTTTCATAGCAAAAATTGTTAGGTTATTTCATGCCAATGTGAATTTAACAATTTGTCATCATCATCAAGTTGCACTGCTAGCATGGATCTCCCTGGCTCTCTCTCTCTCTCTCTCTCTCTCTCTCTCTCCATCTGTCCCTATCACCCATCACTCCTGGAAAGTCTTCCAGACTACATCCTGTGTCCATGCAGAGCTGTTTTAGGAAAGTTCTTGTTGGTCAGCCAACACTGGTGTGATCACATGAAGGGGTCCATAGGAGAACATCATTTATAAGTTTGTCCTTGCTTCTCCAGCAGTGTCCTACATATCTTGTTAGTCTTACTTGGATGACTTTTAAGTGGCTGTATAGCTATTGTTTCATGGGGTATCGCTTCCAGAATTTGTTCAAAATTGCTCATAGCATTCTTGTGCACTTCCCATCTAGCTTTTCCTCTATGCATTTTGCCAGTGTCCATGTCGTGCATTCAAACAGTACAACTGACACCACCACTGCTTGGAAGAAATCACATTTTATTTTATTGGATAGATCAGACTTTTATATGACTGATAGCCTATCAATAAAATTCCACTCCTTTGCTTGGCACATATTGACATCACTATCAGTAGATGAGACACTGCTGTCAAGGTATGTGAATGTCTACTAATTTCAGAAGACAGCCATTTAAAGTGGAGGTGGCTCTTTCTCAATTAAAACACATGTACTCCATTTTGTTAGGTGTTCATGTGGAGACCAATGCCTCCTGTTGCCTGCTCCAGCTTATAAAGCAGGGATTCATCTTTGGTAGGTGTTTTTGCAAGAAGCATGATGCCATCTGTGTCTGTCATAGTTTCTGTGGGATATCGTCTGCTTCCTGCTTTTTTAGTCTAAAGCCATTTTCTTTTATTAGATCTATCAACGTTCAAAGTATGTAATCTAGGCTGATTATAAAGAGATACAGTGTTAATGTATCTCCTAGCAGAACTCCAGCAACAATGTCAAAATCCATATCTCCATCCAGTTTCTATAGAACACCATTATAGCAATAACAGTTTCTTTGGGGAAACCATAAGCTAGAAGTATTTGCTCCATCTTTCCTTTGTGTATGGAATCAAATCCCTTGTAAAAACCTACAAACAATAATGTTGCCTCAAGATTTTTTGCACAAACTCCTTCAATGATTTGACAGATTGTAAGAATCTCTATCTAATGTTTTAGATTGATTTCTCCAAAAACCATTCTGATTTTTCTTAAGAATTTTTTCAATTTCAGGTTCAATGTGATTGAGAAGCAGAGCATTATAAACCTTTAGCCACTATAGAAGAGTTAAGCCTCTGTAGTTCTTGGTGATTCCGATGTCACCTTTCTTAGGGAAGGGGAGAATGCAGCCTTTTGTCTATCTCTCTTTTGTATTCTGTTTATATACGGTGCGGCAAAATCAAAGAACTAAATCATCAAATTTCCTTGGTTATATATTTAATATAGAAAGTTGAGGAAGGAATCTTTGTTGTCACATGACCAACTCTTAGAATAAAGCAGATGTTTAACAATTATGGTGTCTAATTATGATATGGTACAAAAATGTATCTTCACAATCATTTTAAATGGGTAAACATTTTATACTTTAAACATTATCTCCAAGAGCGGAGTCTTCATGGTGTAGTGGCTAACATGTTGAACTGTGACATAGTAGTAAGTGAGTTCAAGCACAAGTTGTGTTTTTTCATTCACTTTCAGACTAATACTCTTAGGAAAGGTATGAATACCATTAATATTCTTCAACAAGAATTGTTTTGGCATTAAATAACCCTCGAATGTTGATATGTCATTAAAAAAAAGAAACCAAAACTAAAACTGGACCTCAAAGAGATCTATTTGAACCATTTATGATACACTAACTCGTGGGATGGAGTGACTCAATGGAGAATGGATCAGGAAGTAATGGCAAAGAAGGGTTGACTCCACACTCTCCACTGTCCCTGAACTGGAACCACATCACTAGATAAAATTTTGTGTCATACACAGGACATAATCACAAGTGCATTAGGTTTGAACACTGCATATGTATTAGAATTTTACATTCATACAAGTTAAAAAAAAGAAACTTTCAATGACATATCATATACATATATAATTGTGATTAAAATTTAATGATCAAAGCACTTTTAATCAGTAAAATCTTTACAGTGTTCAATGCACCACAATGTAGTACAATATCCCTATATTTTCAACTTTAAAATAGAATATCAATGAAAACAGGCTAAAAACTCACAACTCTTGAGTTTCATATTGCTAATTCTCGGGTGAGCCAGTATCAGCACAGGCATTTTTGGTATAATGGTAATTCTCATCAGAAATGTACCTGGTAACCCAAGTTCAAAACCTGGATGAGGCTGTTTGCATTTTACCTCACACTAACACTCTTAGAAAAGGTATGAATCCATCTATGCTTCCTCCAGCTCTGAATAAATAGTTGGGAAAACAGGGATCTTTGACTTTGGTATGGCAAATGGTCAAGGAGAAGGAAACTCTGAATTCAAACCTGTTAAACTCTGCTTAAAATCTTGAGCTTGTCTGGAGGGGTGAGTAAATATATTTATTGTTTGTATTATTATTCTCTTTTATAGTTGAAAATACTATTATATATATATATATATATATATATATATATATATATTATATATATATATATGCAGATAAAACAGAGACATTTTCACTCTAAATAGCAGTCTTCTGAAATTAGTCGACAGGTTCACATACCATGGCAGCAGTGTCTCATCTAGTGATTGTGATGTCAATATATGCCTAGTAAAGGAGTGGACTGTTGTTGATAAGTTATCAATCATATAAAAGTCTAATCTATCCAATAAAATAAAATGTGATTTCTTCCAAGCAGTGGTGGTGTCAATAGTACTCTATGGATGCACAACATGGATATTGACAAAATGCATAGAGAAAAAGCTTGACAGGAACTGCACAAGAATGCTATGAGCTATTTTGAACAAATTCTGGAAGCAACACCCCATGAAACAACAGCTGTACAGGTACTTACTTCTCATCTTTAAAGCTATCCAAATAAGATGAACAAGACATGCAGGACACTGCTGGAGAAGCTGGGAAAAACTCATTAGTGATTTTCTCCTATGGACCCCTACATGTGATCACACCAGTGTTGGCTGACCAACAAGAACTTACCTAAAACAGCTCTGCATGGACACAGGATATAGTCTGGAATGATGGATGATAGGGACAGATGGAGAGAGAGAGAGTCAAGAAAATCCATGCTAGCAGTGCGACTAGATGATGATGATGATGATGATGATGATGATATATATGTATACAGAGAGAGACAGATAGATTTAGAATTCAAAATACAACTTGTTTTCTTTCTAATACAGGGCTCAATATCAAGAGATAGAGCCCAGTTCATGTGTTAAACCTTTAAAATCTCATTAAAACTAATGCCTATTTAATAAATACTGTCTCCAATTACATGTGGTACAAAAATTTATCTTCACAACTATTTTAGACAGATAAACATTAAAACTGTTGATAAACAGCAACTATTGCACCTCTAACTCGGTGGAGGGGTAACAGGGTTGGTGCTAGCAAGATATAAATAGGAATAGAAGCTGAATGCAACTTTCGAAAGGAATCAAATTATGCCTGATGATCGAGAATACTTCATTCAACTAGCAGTAACATGAAGAAAATATTTGTATATGAAGATCTAATTCATTTTTATTGATTGTTTTAATGGGATTTGAAGGGTTTAACATACACATCTATTTTAATGGAATTTTAAGGTTTTTACACACACACACACACTCCCTCTCTTATATATATATTATGAGTTACTTATTGTATAATGTTTATCATCATAGAAAATAGACACAGTGACTTAAGTTCAAACCTAGACAAGGCTGTTTGCATTTAACATAGCACTAATACCCTTGGAAAAGGTATGAATCCAACTATTTCCCCAGCCCCCAGCTATGGTTAAATAGTTAACATTTTAAACTCCACCTATAAAATTGACCTTGTGTCACATCCTGTTCATGTGATGGGGTTGTTGTGTATATATATATAAACAGTTAACAGTTTCATATTTTTGAGATAATCCACTGATACAATTGGACTGTGGCCTCAAAGTAAGGAAGTTCAAACTCCAATTGAGCTATCATATTCATTTTCAGGCTAATACCCTAAGGAAAGGTATGAACTTCACTTATCCCCCCACCTGAGCAATGGGTTAAATAGTATCACTGGTGTTCTTTTACAAGGATGGCTTTGGCATTAAATACTCCACAAAGGTTGATATGCCATTAAACAAAGAAACCAATACTACATTCTGAATAATTGTGAGTATTTCTGGAGAGTGATATATGAAAGTGATGGAATTGGATTTATATTACCAAAAATCCAAAAGTATACAAAACCATAGATTTAACACCATGGGATAAAGCGGGTTATCAGGTAGAAAAAACTCTATAGAGTCAACATTATTGATTTTGCATTTTCATCAGTGATAAACAAGAGTCTGCATGACATTACTATGAAGTGGCCCACTCAGAGAGTAATGCTCCCTATTTTATTGTATCATCCCACAATAGCAGATGCTGTTGGTATAACAGTAGGCATAGTTGAATGATTGTTGCTGCTGCTGCTGATGATGATAATGATGATATATAGTGTTATCCAAAGATTGAGAAAATTTCAAGAGATCTGTTCATCAGTCAAGTCTACCAGACACACAGAGAAATAGACATGCAGAGGCATGCAATAACAAACAAACACACCCACCCCACCCAGATATATACAAAAATATATTCAGATACAAACACCCAGACATATCCACACTGACACTGATATACACACTCACACACATAATCATACACAAAATTAAAGCCTAATAAGGTCCACCATGTTTTATCAAAATCAATGCATGTCTTATCTGTCTTATACTTAATTTTTGTTACTTTTTCACTTCTGGAACTGCAGCTGCAAATGTAATGAAATATCCAGAAATTTTTCTCACTCAGCCTTTAATACATCTGTACACTTTACACTTATTGACACACAAAAAAAGTACATCAATCTCTGTCTATTTCTCTTGTTTCTCTTTTTTCTCTACCACCTTTCCTGACTGCTTTTTTATTGAATACTTACTTCAACACTTTCACACAACCACAATGCATACATGCAAAAATTCTTTATTCTCATTATATATATATATATATATATATATATATATATATATATATATATATATATATATATATATATATAAGGCTATATTTTTATTTTACTGCATTGAGATTGAACTCCTGATTAATTGCATATGCAGCATGTGAGCTAACTGCTGCGTTACAAACAAGTCAATCAGCATTTAAATGAATATTTGTTATCTGTCTTTATTTTCCTGCAAGTCTTTGCTTTGGTTTCCTTCTTCTCTTCTCTTATCAATTGCCTTTAATTGGCTACTGGGCTTACATTTATCCATGTACAAATACCCATCGTCTATATATATATATATATATATATAACTCAATGGAGGCGCTTGTGGAGTAATGGTTATTTTCATAGAAAATGGACTAGGCAAACCAAAACACATGTTGAGAGGTTGGCCAATACGCACATATAAAAACCCTAGAATACAATGTTAGTGTATGTGTGTGTGTTTATATAAACAACAAAAGAGAAAAAAAACTAGGCAAAAAAAAAACAATAGTTTAAGAAGATTTGATGAAAATGAAGTTTCAGATGCCAGCAAGCAGAGCAATATAAAACTAAAATAGTTATTACCCCCACCTTCCTTAGCACATCTGTAACTCTTAGTTTTCATTTGGCTTTAAAAAAATACAGAAAAAGCACAATCACCAGACAAGATAAAAATATATATATATATTTATATATAAACTCTCATGTTGTGAATGATAAAATGAGTGCCCAACAGTTCAATTAAAGATATGGGACACAGATGATTTTTATTTATAGCGGTGAAGGCTTGTGTAGAACTATACATACTTTCCGGATAAGCTAATAAAAGAAAAATGGTGCACTAGGTGGACTACAGATTCTCCAAACAACACTAATCAGGTTTTGAATTAAAAGATTTTCCTTCTCTTAGACTGGTTGCCAAACCATACTATAATATACTATGTGGCATTATATATATCTATTGGTCATGCAACCTGATTTCACTACAGTGTAATGAGAAATTTCATTATGGTGGACACAAGACAATACTTGACCTATTCTAAATAGTATTTTCGTTTTCTTTTTGTAAAAAGTGCATTAAAAAAAAGTTGAACATATCAGTAATTTTTATAGGTAATAACTACATAAACAACACTACTTGCTTTTTTAACTTTTTTCTTTATTTGTTTCCCCCCAACTACAGATTTATATACTACAGTCTTCTCTCTCTTTCACATCACTTTGTATTCTTTCTCTCTAAAATCTTTCTTTCCTTCATATATTTTGTTCTTTATTTCTAACATATTCATTTCTTTCTTTCTAACCTGGTCATCACTTTTTTTTTCTTTCTTTTATCTGTTTTCTCATGCGATTTAAATGGATTTCAGTTTGACCAATTTTCATGCCAACTAAAATTGGCCACATCTTAAATCCCTAGACCAGCAGATGTACTGACCTCATCATTAATGATGGAATACATATATATATATATATATAGAGAGAGAGAGAGAGAGAGACAGAGAGAGAAAATAACCCAAGAAGGGTTAACATGGTGTAAAACCAACCAACAAACCATATATATATATATATATATATATATATGCATGTATATTACTTTAGAATAAATACAATTAAAAACTAAAACAGCAATGCTAACAGTAACCAATAAGATAGTGCTCAATATGAAAAATATAGCACAAACCAATATAATAATATAATCAAGAAGAAATCACCCAACTCACAATTCTAAGTTTCATAATTTCTTGATTATCAGGTAAGCTAATGATGATCAAGAGATTGTGAAATTTAGAATTAACTTGGAAATTTTCTTTTTTCCTTTATTATGATAATAATAATAATAATAATAGTAGTAGTAGTACTTGGGTGAGTCAAAAGTTTTGCAATATTTTAGTAAGGTACAATTTGGCAGGTCCAGATGCTTTTACCAAAGCTGTGAAGGTGACAAACCACACAGGACTGTGAGATACCAAGCTACGAGTACTACTCACTGGATTTGCCTTTATGACTTATAGCATGGCCTCAGAATCCACATTTTTTGGCCTTCCTGATTTTGCCTAATCATCAAGGTTCTTGCAATCTAAGCAAGATTTCTTCAATTAAATAGTTACTATACTGCACCATTACCTTTTACTCAACAAATGTTTTTAGTTGCTTCCAGTGTTATGGCTTAGTTTGAACTCATAAAGCATAAGTTCCCAAATTAGATTACATTACACATTCATCGGTGTGGTTTTAAATCCCACATGGAGTGAAGCAGTGCATGTGTCAGTGTATCAACTACCACAATACTACCAACCACAGTGAGTACCTCCACAGCTTGAGCTGCTTCAGTGATGTGATATCATCATCATCATCATCATCATGTCGCACCGCCAGCACGGATATCCCTGACCCTCTCTCGCCACTTCTCCCTATCATTCATAGCCTCCGGCAGGTCTTCAGGGTTACATCCTGTGTCCTCACATAGTTGCTGTATGTAAGTTCGTGCTGGTCGTCCTGCTTTTGCACATCCATATGTGGGGGTCCACAGGAGTACATCGCTTATGAGCTCGTCCTTGCTTCTCCAGCAGTGTCCCGCGTGTCTGGTTTGTCTAACTTGTATAGTTTTTGTGATGGGGGGCAAGTGTCTGTATAGTTGGTGTCTCGTGGGGTGTTGTCGCCAGGACTTGTTCAATACTTCTCTCAGCATTCTTTTGTAGTTTCCGTCTAGTTTCCTCTCCAGCCGCTTAGTTAGCGTCCATGTGGTGCATCCATATAGCAGTATCGACACAACCGCTGCCTGGAAGAAACTGCGTTTCATTTTATCGGTTAGGTCCGACTTCCATATGATCGAGAGCCTATCGATAGCTGTCCATGCCTTCGTCAGTCGTGTGTCAATGTCTTTTTCGGTTGATGAGACGCTACTTCCTAGGTAGGTGAATTTGTCTACTAGTTTCAGAGAGGCTTCGTCTAGTGTGGCAATGTTGCCCGTTTATGCTGCAAACTAGCATGTACCAAAATATTGCAAAACACTTGACTCACCCGAGTAATAATAATACTTTAAGTGAGAAACTAAGGAAATTGCTCATAAAATGAATTGGATATGGCTAAAAATGGGAAATTTGAAAATTTGCTGTTGACAGCAGCACAGAATAAGGCCATGAGGACCAACTATATGAAAACAAAAAAATGATAATATGCAAAAGAATATCAAATGTAGGTTATATAGAGATCAAGATGAAATGGTTAATCGCATAAGTGAATGAAGCAAACAAGTACAAAAGGAATTCAAGAGTAGGCATAGGCATGACCAGGTAGAAAAGTTGACCCATCAAGAATTGTGCAAGAAATTAAAATTTGATGGTATTATCAAATGATATATATACAAACCAGAATCTATCCTAGAGAATGAAATGCATAAAATTCTTTGGAATTTTGAGAGACAAATGGACCACCAAATCCTAGCTAGAGGACCAGACCTAGTTTTGATTAGCAAGAAAAAAACAACTTGTCATCTGGTGGATTTTGATGTTCCAGTGGAACATAAAGTGAAAATAAATGAAAGCAAAATGATAGACAAATACTTTGATCATGCTGAAGAGCTAAAACAGATGTGGAACATGAAATTGACTGTAATACCAACTGTAGTTGGTATCCTTGGAACAGTCCTCAAAGACTTGGAAAAGAGACAGGGGGAACTGAAAATGAGAGGAAGAATTAAGGCCATCAACCAGAATAATTATAAGAGTCCTGGAGACATGCTAAAATTGGTGTGAAAATCTTGCATAATAATAATCATAATGATAATAATTTTTCATAATAAATGTTAAGAGTAGAATGTAAACATAAATGTCTGTATGTAAAAGTATAAATATATATATATATATACACACACACATACAAGTCTATATATGTATGCATATATGTGCATATATCTTTTGAAAAATCAAGACCATCCAAACCACAGTACTGTTAGGATCATCTACAATACTGAGAATAGTCCTGGAGACTTACTGTCACTCAAGCTTTAATGAAAAATCAACAGTTAAAACTGGTGCAAAAAACTTATTTGCAGAGTGAACCAAAGAATACAATAAATATCTATCTTATCTAATATAATAATATAAAAACAGCAGTGAATTATTTTTGCAATGTAGAATCTGTTCTGGAAGAGCTCTAATGGTGTTTCTGTAGATTGACAAATCTGTCTTAGAAATACCATAATTTTTTTCTATTTTTTTTAGGTATCAGTTGTGTTCTGCTTCCCTGCATTGGAAAATTAACTTGCATGCAATGCTTCCAAATCTTTTCACCTGTTCTTTGTCCATTAATTATGAAGTCAATTTTTCTCACTCTTCTACTTACTTTCATCTCTGATTATAGAAGTTTGCAACTTGAGCACTAAATCTGATCACTGTATTCAGTGCATTTATGTCAAGAGTAGAACTGGCATGAATACGCTTTAGCTGTAAAAATTCAGGCTATGTACACGCTATACCAAAATATGTTTTACCTTTATTAATGATATAAGTAGGTATGACGCCTTTGACAGCATGCTCTCATATGGAGCACATGTTAGTTTTGCATTTAAATTCGCTTTGCATTTTTATTTACCCTTTCCTATAGATTATACATACAAGGGAAAAATGTAAGTAACAAACATGGCAATTTTAATTTGAATAAAAATCACGAAAATACCTTCACTGTCTCCTCTCATAAATATCAAACCATATTCCCAAAGGCATCAAAGATAAGAAAAAAAATAATAAAGATAAGCACAAAAAAAATGATAAAGAAAAGAAAAAGAAAAGAAAAATAATCTCTTTATATTAAAGCGAATAACAGGCATTCTGTATGAAAATTCCAACTTGAATTATATATTTCTTTTATATTTATCTTTTTTTTTTTGGCTTTTAATCTCTTCATTTTGTTTCTCCATTTTGTTTTTTTACTTTTTCTTCTTCTTCTCCTTCCTACAACCAGTTTTCATACTTTATCTTCATTTCATGGCTTTGACTTGCAGAGAAGCAGGCACAATCAAAATAATTAAATGTAGTCGACAGATAATCCGCTCGGCAAACACAAACCACATCCCTCTTCTCAATGTTCCTCCTCCTCTTACTCTTCTCTACCCTACACACTCCCAGCCTCCCTGGATCGATTTCGTGCTGTAGAATGAACGTTGATAAAGGCTGAACGTACTTTATCATTTTGAAAAGGTAATTAAACTTATAATTTCTAACGAGCTTCCAACCCCCTAGGCCATTTCGGCTAGTGAGTCTTCATCGTTCACAAATATTAAAACATTTCCTGCAAGAAGCAGGGGGGAAAGAAAGAAAAGAAAATATTTGAATGCATGATGAGTGTGCATATATATATATATATATATATATAACTTCACAGATTTGTGTGTGTATATGTGTGCATATTTTTTAAAAATGGTTCTTGCATATATGCATGCTGCTATACACATATATATATATATTTATTCATTTGCACATGAATTTCTCTCTCTGTTGAATTGAGTAGTGAATATGATTAAATATGATAGAGAGTTGCTTAGATAACAAAGTGGTTAAGAGAATAGTGAGTACAGCATGGATACTTTTACCTTTCTATGTGAGTCAAGGTGTTTTTCATGTTTGTATGTACCCAACCTCTCTCATGAGCAGGATGCAACCAAAAGTCAATTTTTTAGCAAGGTGCAACTGGGTTGAATTCAGAGTTTTCCTTCTTCAGGGCCAGTGGCCAAACCAAGGCCAAAGAACTCAATCTGCATTACTATTTACCTATAGCTGGTTGGAGAAGAGAAAGATTCATGCTTTTCCCTAGGGAATTAGTATGAAGTGAAATGCAAAAAGCCTTGAACAGGATTTGAACTTTGGGTGCCCATTCAATTTCCTATGATCATACCATTATGCTAAGCACACCAGCAGAAGTCTCCAAGTCTAATGCACAAGTCTGGGACATCATAGTCAATGACTCCAGTCACACTATCATGTTCCCTTTTAGACTAATATAAACCCTTTATCCCTCACCAGCTATCTATCTATCTATAAAGTAAAGTTGATGACCAAAGTTGAGGGTGACCAGAAGGATCACTTTTCAATAGCTACAACACCGAGGTATAGGCGAGAGCGCTACTCCATTCCCTTGATTGTTCCACTTTACCCTTGATCCTTGCCTTATAATGCTGAGTGTTAAGCAAGTCAAGTACTATTTTTTGAGTTTTTGGTATGACTCGACCTGGGATTGAACCCCGATCTCCCAGACAATTGGCGAACACTCTACTCATTAGGCCAATAGCCTGGTCTACTCTGATTTTGGTAGTTCTTTAACACAATCTTGAAACACATCCAATTTATAGAATTTATATTATGAATTATGAATAGATACATAAGGGAAAATACCCCATACTTAGCATTTAATAGTTATCTAACCAGAAAAATTAAAATAATCAGAGTGAGCATTAATGCAAACCACACACTAAACTTATTAAACAGCAAATTGGATGGGAAATTGTTTTATTCTCAAATTTGGAGCATTTTAATACCATTGCGCTGAAAAAATCTCAATATATTGTACCATTTTTAGTATGTTATAGTTCCTCTTTTAACAGAGGTCGATGTTGATATTAATGTTTCTATTTAGGAAGGAGTAAAGGGTTCAATTTCATAGTCATCTCCGTTATATTAAGAACTTGGATAATTAAAAAAGGATGTTCAATATAAATACAGAACCCCTCACATACAAACAAAAAGAATTTTCATTAATTTGCAAATTTGAATGGAAATTACTATTGTGTGCCAATTTACTTGGATCATGGTTGTATACATACAAACATAATCAGAATTTTAATCCTATATAGACAGATAACAAATAACTATATATATATATGTGTGTGTGTGTGTGTGTGTGTGTGTGTGTGTGTGTGTGTGTGTATATATATATATATATATATATATATATATATATATATATATATATATATATAAGTTTGACAAATGAATAAAACCAAATTTCTCTCATTCAAAGCAAAGAAAATGAAAAATTCAAATTTAATTCAGTCATTCTTAAAAAGGAGAAAAGAAAAAATTCAACAATTTTGATTTGGTATTTTGAAATGTCATAATTTGAATGATTAAAAAACTATATGCAACATGAATACAGACCCTACCAGAAAAAAAATTCATTTGAAAATTTGATTGGAATTTTCTTTATTCTTAAAGTTAGAGCTATCATGTGCCATTTTGATCCACTATTTTGAAATGTCTGTGTTACACATACATATGGTTGTAGGCAAAGATATAACTTTTACTTCATAGATATTTTAGCATAGATGTACTTTTTGAGTTCGCACACATGTCAACATACATTTCTATGAGTATGTTATTGCAGTTTTCAGGTACATAAATGTTATCACTGCATGAAATCCAGAGTGAGTTATCTCAAAAGTTTAAATATGTACCAAATACATATGAACCAATATGATTAGTTAGAAGTACTAACTTTCATCTAAAGATTTGCAATATCCATTTTATACTAAACGAGTTCAAATTAATACATGCGTGTATGTTATACATATGAGAAGTTCCCAGGGAGAACCTACCTCACTAGCAATGGTTTGCTAGCCAAACCTTATAACTATTACTTCACTGATGATAGCCAAGTTCACAAATGTAATCAGCATTTTATTTGAGGTAGTTGAAAAACTTAAGGTTACCCTAGAGTGACATCAAAATTATATTAAACTGCATCTAGTGGTGAAACTCCAGTCCTTCACTGCCATTACTCCCAGTTCCATTATCACCTGGACTAGTCATACCTGCTGGAGTTCTATCTAAAAGTTAATACATCTGTTTGAGATGTTTAAAATAATGATGTTTTAAAATGATTGTGAACTACATTTTCTCTTGTACTTGTCTTTAATTGGAATCATTTTGAGATGAGGCTTCTAAATCTGAGAATTAATTTTTATTTATTGCGGACTTTTCTTCCTCATCTTCGGGGCCCGTGGCACAGCGGATAGAGGCGTTGAGTCTCTACGGTTCCAGGTGAGCATTGTCAGAAGATAGTGGTTTCAAATCCTACCCAAGCCGGCCAGAGGTTTACTTGGTCAAAAAACGTGGTGCGATAGACCACAACTATGGAAGGCAGTAATTACTGGGGATACAGTTACAAGACTCAGCATTCCTATCCAAAGTTGTGGTAAATCACCTGAAGAAGGCCAGAGGTGAAATTTGGTCGAAACGTAGTGAAAGAAGAAACAACACAAAAACTACCAAGATGAGGAAGAAAAGTTCGCAATAAATAAAAATTAATTCTTACATTTTCTCTTAAAAAATGTTACTAATCATCAATTGTTGATTTGTTTAAAATAATTGTGAAGCACATTTAATCATTTGTAAATCATTAGTATTAGATAAGAATACTTGAAAACATAGAACTGTATAGGAGTTAATTGTTTAGTTTTATTTGATATTTTTGTTTAAAAGCATCTCTGCTTTCATGGGTTATTAAATGCCAAAGTCATCCTTGTAGAGGAACAATAGTGGTACTATTTAACACATAGCTGGGAAGTATGCATGTGAGGGTTCATACTTTTTCCAAAAGAATTTATCTGAAAGTGAATGTATTATGGATTGGAGTTCAAACTTTCATACTACTATGTTCCCGTCTGACACATGAACCACAACATGGAGACAGACCTAAATTATTTGTATTAATAGGAAAAAATTAATCAAAGCTATTTGATGTTAGCTGAAAAGTTCATTGGCTAACCAAGATACTATCATGGAATGGGACCAAATGAGGCTTATTTTTCAACAAAGCCTCTCCTTGTATGTCACACATTTCTTCCATAGGTGTTGTTTGGATCGCATTAGATCACATTGTTTGGATCATATTAGCAGATATGATATCATCATATAAACTTTTCTGTGTACTCTCCCAAAGGCTTGTAAGTTATTAGCATTAGATAAGAAGAGTTAATTGAAGATATATCATTGTTTGTAAATTATTATTAAATAGGAAGTTATCTGAAACCATAACAGTGTGCAAATGATCATTATTAAGAGTCGTTACTTAAAGCTTATTTTGTAAATGATTATTATTAAATAGGAATATCTACTTGAAACCGTATAATTCTTTGTAATGACCAAAAAATAGATTTGTCATTAAATAATGCAACTAATGACCTCACCATAGATGCCTGCTCATAAGCTTGAGGAAATTATGCTATACCAACATGACCCATGAAAGAAAACTTTTTTCACCGGTAAGTAAGTAAAGTTGGCGACTGTAGTCGAGATTAACCTGAAGGATCCCTTTTCGATAGCTATTACACCGAGGTGTAGGAGAGGGTGCTACTCCTTTCCCTGGATTGCTCCACTTTACCCTTGATAGTACCTGAGTGTTAAGTAAAATAGCATCAAGTACCATTTTTTGAGTCTTTGGTATGACTCAACCTGGGATTGAACCCTGATCTCCCGGGCCAGTAAGTCATGAATATCTACCAGAACTATGTTACAGTGGATATACATACTGTTATGCATGCATGCTCTTTAGGATGATAAAAAAGGCTATGTAACAAGAATGATAAAAAAAAAGATTTAGTCCCAGATTTAAAGGAAAAAAAATTAAACAAAGAAAAGCAAGAGAAGGGAACTCCTTCTCAAGGTGCCATTAAAAACAAGAGAAGAGAAGCAATAAACACACTTGCAAAAAACACAGAAGACAACACAAGTTAAAAGTTTTAAATATAGCAAGGTTTATTTACATAAATACGGGAAGGAAAATCTAGAATAAAAGAACAGAACTTAATGGGGGAAAGGAATATTAATATATATGTATATTCAATCAGTGAGCGAAGAATAAATTTATACAGACAATAATAGTTTATGAGAAAACAAGAAAAGGGGTTAACTTACAATAGTTTGAAGAAATAAATTTGAACTGTAACTCAAAATTTGGTCAGACAGAGTTCGATATATAAGAAAGTTATTTTCATAGATGAATGTCGACAAAATGAATTCAAGTCATTTGTGAACACATACAAAGTTCAAATGAGTACACGATGAAATTGTTCTAAGCTTTCATTCAGAGTAGATGCTACAAGACCTTCCTCAGGATAAATGGAACTTGGGTATCCTAATGGCTTTTTCTCAGGTGCAGACATCAGGTGATGATTCTTGATATGAGGTGATAACATTTGTGGAATTAAGCGGAATACAAAAATTTGATGTTTTTTTTTTGTGTGTGCTGGTTATTCAACAAGTTGACAAGATTCTCTTTTTATCTGTGGCTTTCTTTCTTTTTTTCCTTCTAAATGACAAAGCCATTCTTCTTTTTTTCTTCCTTCTCCTTCTTGGAGACAAAATCAACACTTTTTATCAAGCAGCCCATTGCTGGTATTCTGTGTGGTGGACTTAAATTTGCAGGAATCTTTTGTTGGTCACATGTTTGATTTTCATAAGCATATACATTTGGTTTACATGATGTATGCTGCTGATGTCATAGGTCTCATATACTTTGTTTAGGTTTGGTTTCTTGGCATATCAACTCTTTTTTGGTTATTTAATGCCAAATCCATTCTCCTAGAAGAACAGTAGAGGTACTATTTAACCCATAGCTGGGAGGAGAAGGGGGTTCATACCTTTCCCAAGGGTATTTGCCCGAAAGTGAACATAATAGCGCGACTGGAGTACGAACTCACGTACTACAATTCCGCAGTCCATCGATTTAACCATTACACCAAGAGGACACCCCCCCATATACTTTGTATAATGGTGTGAGGTTTGACCTAGAGCAAAAGCAAACAGAACTTACTTCAGATGAAATTTGGTGGGAGTTTGAAATTAGGGAGAAGAAAGATATATATTTTAGCATGCTGATAGATATTACTAAAGACTTTTTCCCTTAATCATAAAATGAAAAACGGAAAATTAAAAAAAATGCATTTCTACTCGCTGGTACTTGTTTTTTCTTACTAGCTTGTAAAATCTGAAGCTGGGATTTAAAATATTGATATTACATCACAATATGTATATCCTATTTACCAACCCCTCCGCTCAGGCAGGATATGACACAAGGTCAATTTTTAAGCAGAGTTTAACAGGTTTGAATTCAGAGTTTTCCTTCTCCTAGACTAGTTGCCTAACCAAGGCTGAAGAACCTAGTCTGTCCTACTATTTACCCATAGCTGGAGGGAGAATAATTGGATTCATACCTTTCCCAAGGGTATTAGGGCTATGTGAAATGCAACCAGTCTTGTCCAGGATTTGAACTCATGTCGCCGTGTTCATTTGCAACGACGATAACCATTACACCACGGGCACCTCCAATCACAATATGTATATAGATAGGTGTGTTGTGGAGCCAATAAGCATGTCAACCCCGCAAATTATTTTTGAGTTAAGCATGTGAATAGTTGACAGCCAAAGAACAATGAAGGAAACAAAAATGAGATAGCAGTATAACAAATAACAATTTATTTGTCATAGGTTACAGAACCAATAATGTTCAATTGGTACTATTTACCCAACCCCTCCGCTCGGGCAGGATATGACACAAGGTCAATTTTTAAGCGGAGTTTAACAGGTTTGAATTCAGAGTTTTCCTTCTCCTATACTAGTTGCCTCACCTAGGCTGAAGAACCTAGTCTGTCCTACTATTTACCCATAGCTGGAGGGAGAATAATTGGATTCATACCTTCCCCAAGGGTATTAGTGCTATGTGAAATGCAATCAGTCTCGTCCAGGATTTGAACTCAAGTCGCCGTGTTCATTTCCCTACGACGATAACGACTACACCACGGGCACCTCCAATAATGTTCAATTGGTGTGTGTTGACATTGTTGGTGTAGTCAACTGGATGATCAATATCAGTAGCTGGAATGGTTGTTGTTGGTAGAGAGAGACAGCTGGATGATAAATGTTGGTACTTGGTATGGTCATAGTTGGTAAAGAGAGACAGCTGGATGATCGATGTTAGTAGCTGGTATGGTTGTAGTTGGTAAAGAGACAGCTAGATGATCAATGTGGACAGCTGGTATGGTCATCGTTGTAATTGGTGTGTTGCCATTGTTGGTATGTTAAGACTATCATGTCTTAACTCTGTAAAGTCAATCGAATGGACAGGGAACTGATAGCTAAGGTTGCACTACCTTAGTGCTGCGCAGCCAAGCAAACAGACAGAGAACTGATAGCTAAGGTTGCTGTACCTTAGCGCATGCAAAGCTGAGTGAACCAGACCGAGAACCGATAACTAAGGTTGCCATACCTTAGTGCATGTGAAGCCAAGTGAACCAGACAGTGAACAGATAGCTGAGGTTGCCGTACCTTAGCCCTGTGCAGCCGTGCAAACAGACAGGGAACCAATAGCTAAAGTTGCTGTACCTTAGTGCTGTGAAGATGAATAAATGGACAGGAAACTGAGACTAAGATTTACCATATCTTAGCACTGCGAAGTTGAGCAAACAGACTGGGAAGCTGATAGCTAAGGTTGCTGTACCTTAGTGCCGCGTGGGTGAGTGAATGAACAGATAGGGAAACCAACCGAAATGGTTAAGACTGGGTGGTCTTAGAGTCCTCTTCGTATTTGCCTCCAGGCTGTCTGCTTCGATGAGTTCATAAGGACTGTTAGAGATACACCAACCCGAAGAAGGAGACCTCTAATGGTCCTTAAAAGAACCTTTTTGCATGTCTATGTAGAAGTAAGGTGAATGTGACCACGAGATGTAGAATTACACCTTTAAGAGCTTCACTACGAGAAAACGTGCATACTGATTTGACAACTAAAAAGGGGCTTGTTTATACAAGGCAACAGCTATGTCACACTGTTGAGCTATTTAGACAGAAAGTTCATCTATAAAAAAGAGAAGTGGAAATACAGTCCTTCTTTAGTCTGAGATAGGTTATAGAAGATAATGTACTTTATTTTAATTGAGTTACTTTTGAAAGACGGGCTCTATTCATGTTGTAAAAATGTAAGTTATTCTCTTTTTTAGCCATTAAGGCGGGTCAGGGCTACTGATGTTTTCATCATTTCTGGTCGTAGCCGGATGTAGCGTTTTTAAGGGTTTGAATGATCTGATTTGTTTACGTTTTTCAACAGGTCACAACAGGTGTGTTTCTATGTGGGAGCACCTGTATACAAGAGTGCCTTCTACACGTGTGCACATTTAATCAATGAATAATGTTGCATTTATATTTGCATATCTATTATATGCATTTTTATTTACATATCTATTATATGCATTTGTATTTTTATATTTATTATGTGGATTTGTATTTGCATATATATTAAACGCATCTGTATTTGCATATCTATTATCAGAGTTATGGTAATCTTTCTGATAATAGACATACATCTACTGAAAAGTATATCAATATGCGTCTAGCAAAGGCATGGACTGCTATCAATAGGTTATTGATTATATTGAAGTCTAATCTATCTGATTAAATAAAATGCAATTTCTTCCAAGCAGCAGTTCTGAGAATTCTACTGTATGGATGCACCACATGGACGTTGGCGAAAAGTTTAGAGAAAAAGCTACACAGGAACTGCACAAGAATGCTATGAGCTATATTGAACAAATCCTAGAAGCAACATCCCACAAAACAACAGTTGTACGGCCATCTACCTCCTATCTCTAAAAGACAAACAAGGCACGCAGGACACTGGAGAAGCAAGGAAGAACTCATAAGTGATGTTCTCCAATTAACCCCTTCATATAGACATGCTTGTGTTGGCTGTCCAAGAAGAACATACCTACAACAGCTCTGTATGGACATGGAATGTAGTCTGGAAGACCTGCCAGGACCAATGAATGACAGGGACAAATGGCAAAAGAGTCAGGGAAGTCCATGCTAGCTAAGTGACTTGATGAATGAAGATGATATCTATTATATACATTTGTATCTTCATATTTATTATAGGCATTTATATATATTTGGTCATTTTACATGGTGAAAATGTACATGTTATTTTTTTCTTTAGAACCCTGTATTTTTAACTCTTTTGATGTGGTACATTTGGCAATGAATTTATTGCTGGAATGCATTTTTTATCATGAAATAAAAAACTTGCTTCAAATCTTTTGATCAGAAAGAAATATGACACACAAGTGAGTCAATTTGAATCAAGCCACTACTAAAACATGACACTTCAAACCCTAACATAACAAAATTTCTCTATACTCTATACAGAAGCATTTTAGATATTAAAACAACAGTAGTGAAAAAAGTACTTGTCTAAATAGGTTTTATGATTTTTTATATGTTTTTCATATATATTTTGGGTATGGAAGTCTTCTAACATTATAAATCCTAAGGGCAATAACCCTACTCTTTCAATAAGTAACCAGCTGACTGATAAAATGTGTTTATTATCTGCTGTGAAAAGTTGTCTGTGTATATTCTTTTTACACATTTAAGTTTTATTTCTTTTTTGGCAAGAAATACTTTCCTCTTTTTTTTTTTAACTTAATACAGAAGATATACCATGCAAGAGGCATAATCCTTAAACATGTATGTGTTCTATGCAAAGATATTTAATTTTTTTCTGGCTGATATGAGAAGATAGTAAAAAGTAGAGATGCTAAAGCAGGCATAACAAACAAATAATAATAATAATAATAATAATAATAATAAGATTAATAATAATGATAATAATAATAATAATAATAAGAAGAAGAAGAAGAAGAAGAAGAAGACTCAAAATATGATAAAGATTATTATCCTTTTTTGATTTCTATACTTTTGAACATAGGAGGCATGTATAAACTGAGTCATCCAATGTATTGCCAAAGTAATGTAAACAAAACTGCAAAAACTGACCAATTAACAAGCCAGTTTAGGTTATAATAGATGAAAGCAGGTTTTTGATTTTTAGACAGAAATTTCAGATTGTTTCTTTCTTGAAAAAAAAAAAAAGAAAAGAAAAATCTTAAGAGCAATATGCTTATGTTTTTAATTTATATCTTAAATATAGGCTGTTGAAGTTTCTAATGAAAAAAAAGTATCTCTTTTTCTTCATACTTAATATAAGTATGCATCAACATTTCTCTACTTATCTTAATGTGTATGTTTATGTACATAGCCATATCTGCTTTAGAGCATGTGTATTTGTGTGCACATGCACATACTAACATGCATGGACGTGGATATTCATAAAAGTACATCTGTGTACGCATATATAAATCTATGTATGTCGGTATATCATCATGTATCCATATATCTATGTATACAAGTATAACCCAAAAGTGCTGGGAACTTGAATGCACAAGATGGCTTCCTCACAGAGAAAAAAAATTGAAAGAAAACCAGTTTCTGTATTTGCTGGAAAATACTAAGTAACTTTCTGATGAGAAAATTTATCAATCTATCAAAGACAGTCGTTTTTGTTTTTTCAGAATACATCATTTAAAAATTTATCTTCTTTTTTATCCTCTAAATATAAGATGCTATCAAAAAGTGAGTGAAACTTAAATGCAAAATGGCTTCCTGAAAGGAAAAAAATTATGGGAAATGAGTTTTTCAAGTCTTCAGTTTGGGATTACAGTGTAGTATCTCTTTCTCTCCTTCCTTTTGGTCTTCAAATGGAATGCTACAAAAAGACAAAACAAAAAACAAGGCAAGACTTTTCTTTATATTAACACTTTCCCCATTGCACCAAGGTGGGAGAGTTATAGTTCAATACCTTTTTGTCACTAGTTGAAGAACCAGGAATAGTTTGGCTTTGTCCATATATATATAAATATACATGGGTTCCAGGAGGCATCCTTAATGTAATGGTTATTATTGAAGAAAGTAGGATTGGTAACCTGAGTTCAAATCCTTGACAAGGCTCTTTGTATTTCATTTCATGTTAATAACCTTGAGAAAGACATGAATCCATATTTTCTCCTTGCAGCTATTGTTAAATAGAAGAACAGACTGGGTTCTTTAGCCTTGGTTAGGAACCAGTCTCACAGAAGGAAAAGTCTGAATTCAAATGAGCTTTATTTCATTTAAAAAATTGACAGTGTCACATCTTGTCTAGGGTGAAGGGGTTGGGTAAATATATACATGGATCCTGGTCATTAAATTGACCCTGTATTACTTATAACACCAAAAAGAATGTTATTAAATAGAAAAAAATGAAGGTTTTTTTTCTTAATTTGTAGGTGGATCAATTTCAAAGATACATTGGGTTATGTGGCGGATGAACAGTTCAAATTCCCTAGCACCTCTTATTAATGTGTACAATGGGATGCTTAAAAGTTTCAGGACCAACAAAGAAGAGGATAAAACTATCAGGCATGCATACTTATTCACATATCCCTTCTTGAAAAAAAAAGTCACTCTCAGTTGAGCTGAGAAATGTTCAGAACCCTCTTCTATATGTATATTTGTAGAGATAGAAATATATATAATAGTGGATAGTTGGTTGATTGGCTGAGTGTCACTAATGTACATTTGATGCAAAGGCTCCAGTGATGGAGCTTTGGAGAGTTTGGGGTATCACTTCATTGTGATTACTCCCAGGTACACTCTGATCTGGAGTGGTAGTACCTGTTTGTGATCCATCTGTGGGTTAAATAGATCTGTTTGAAAATTATTAGTATTGAATAGGAATACTTGAAACCATATAACTGTGTACAAATCATTTGTATTAGATAGGATACTTGATATCATATAACCATGTGTGAACAAATTATTATTATTATCAAATAGGAAAAAATACTTTAAACCATGTGATTGTCAATAAATTATTTGTATAAAATTTTGATATCAAATAACCCATAAGGGGTTTATATGCCATTAAACAAATAAACCAAGACATTGGTTGATTGATTTTAATTCATATCAACCCTCATTAGGTTATTAGGTATTTTTTCAAGCAATTATATGATTTCAAGTAATTAATGATTTTAATCTTTTGTAGTTTTAAGTAAATATTCTTAATATTAATAATTTGTAAATAATTATGTGATCTCAAGTCACTATTCATAATTAATGATATTTTTTTGCATAGAATTATATGGTTTGAAGTATTCCTATAAAATACTAATAATTTTCAAACAGAACTTTTTGACAGGTACTACCACTCCAGAGTGGACCTGGTAGTAATAACAATGAAAGGGTACTCCATACTCCCCATAGTTTCAGAACTGGAACCTCATTACTGGATGCAATTTAGTGTCATACTTAGAAAACTCTTTTTATGGTGGAGGTAGGAGATGCAGTTAGTGTATACTAACCCTCAGGAGGTCTTATCTGTCTGCAAAGGATACAGTCAGTGTATTCTAAGCCCTGTTAACATGGCATATTATTGTGGGTCTTTTTATATGCTTATATAATCTGAAAAAAAATACATACATTGTATTGTTGAGTGTGCACATGGCTGGATGTATGCTTGTATAATTGTGTATTTACATGCGTATGAGCAATTATGCTCAGGAATTTTGGCTGCAAGGGAAAACTACCTTTTCAGCAACACAGTAAATTAATACTTTCTCCCAGTTAATAACAACAATGATTATTATCAAAATTCCATGATTCCCTGTGAAATTTTACAGTTTATTTATGCCAGGTTCCACTCAGGAGTGGCCTTCTAGCTATCTTGCTATTTATTGAGAAATAGCTATCTTGTGAACAGCAAGCAAATTGCATGAGTTAGAAACTCACTTGTCTTTGTACCAAACTAAACTAATATTGATAAAAAAAAAATTATTGAAAGACAATTAAATTCAAAGGTAAGAACAGGCTTAGATAGATAGATAGATATGAACAAAACTTCTAGATGGATAGATATAAATGAATATAAGTAGATAAATTAAATATCGCAGAGGAAAATAATTATTTGTCTTCTATCATTTCAAATTGTACACATTTTAAGAATGATTGCCCATGTCTGTTTTTTTCTGACAATTTAGGAAAGGTAAGGAAAGAAAGCATTTGTAACAGAATATCTAAGAAGGTAATTTTTTTCTTTTCTATTTATTTAGCTGCTACTCAAAAAATTATCAACAAGAAGGAAGCAAATATATAGATACATTGGAAATAAATAAATGGATCTGTATATCAAGTTCTGATACAAAGATGTCTACGTGGGTTATATAAAAACTCATGATATTTTTTATTTTGACTAATGTATTTTATATACAGTATCACCTATGAATTGGCATATCCCTAACAATTTTTAATAAAACATTAATTTTCTTCTAAACCAAAGATACCAGGATTATGTTTTTCTAGTGGAACATTATACAATACAAATCAATATAGTATATAGCCTGATGATCATGAAAATGTAAAACTATTGGTCACAATATATGAATTGTGATTGTTGGGTTACACTAGCCGATATACCCTGAGAACATATCAAACACTAAATTTCTAAATACAACAACCTTTAAAAGCAGTATATAAGTATTCTGTACTTTGCTTGAAGCATTGCACAAATTATTCTAGTTTATTGTATTATATTAATTTAGAGGGCTATTGCAATGTGAAATAATGATTATTTGAGTCTAATTAATTTCAAAGTAAAAACTTCATTGTCAGAGATTTTTTAAAAATGAACTAGGTGTTGTATGTTCAAATTTTTTTAGCCATTGTAAACATGGTGTCAAATGGGGTTCTTAGAATGCCATGATGGGTATTGTAACTATGGTGCCATGTGGAATTGATGTGACTGCAGTTGTCCAAATCAATTTCATTTTATTTTTATTTTATTTCATTTTTATTTTATTTTTTTAAATTTAAATATGTATTTGAAATGTGCATGTTAATTAATGATATATTCAGTATTCAATTCTAACCTATTGTTAATCTGAGGGTGTAACTTAGCTATTAATAAAGCTTCCTTAATTCTGAGATTACCAACATTACATAGTATTGCTTCTATTTTAATGGAAAAATTATCATCATTATTTCTGCAATTAATTAAATGTTTATGGAATGAGGATGCACATGTGTTGAGGTGTTCTTTAATTCTGATATGGAGGGGTCCAGTTGTACTTCCTAAAATACCATAATATAAAAATGCTATAATGTTTATAGAGGAAATATCTGTACAGTTGTTTTTCTTCCCATTTCTGCTTCCAAGTTATTGTTCTGTTAATCATTGTGTTGTTTGTGTTGCTTCTGGTCACTGTATTTAGTCTCTCTTTTTTATGTAGTCTTCAAGTCCTTGTATTGATGCAATTATGCTATCTTCACTGTTGCTGAGTCCTCTTGCTCCTTCTTTTCTTGACACATACTTTGCCTATTTCCTCTTTTGGATGTAAGGCCTTATGCATCATCATTAGTTTTCTTCTTCTCTGGTCCATTTGTTGAAGTTCTCTCATCCATTTCAAGAATGGTCTCAAATATCTTACAAGAGAAACAGGTAGTATTTATTCTTTTGATGAGATTCCTGCTATAGAGTTTGGTTTCAAGAAGTTTTCTTATTCACCTGAGATTCTCTTTTTTAATTTTTTCTTTTATCTCCACTTGTTTAATGGTGTCCACTTCCAATATTCCAAAGTACTTGTAAGTTTCCTTTTCTTCAAGTGTTTTGACTTTTTCTTGTACAATAAGTTGTTAATCTTTTCTTGCAGTTTAGTAAATGTGTAGGCTTCGGTGCATTTCCTAAGTATGTGATCAAGTGGCATTATTGCTATTACAAATAGTAATGGTAACAGCAATATACCACTCTGGATTTTCCCCTCAGCTAAAATTTTTCCCCCTGCTGTCAACTCCACTTTCCAGTTTTTCATGGTTTCCATGATAAACTTTATGACTTTGTCTGATATCTTGTATCTTTTGAGACAGTCAATCACCAAGCTTTGTGGGATCATATCATATGCCTTTTTGTAGTCAAGTTATGCCATATCTACATTTTTCTATCTCATTTTGCCTTCCTTGAGGATGTGTTGTTCAATGTTTTTTAGATCATCTGTTCCTCTTGTTTCCTTGTGGCATCTTTTCTGTTCTTTGGGCACAATCCCTGGCTTATTAGCAAGTAATAAATCTCCTCCCAAATCTATGCTGTTAATATTTTCACATCATAAGTAGGTCTGTTATCAGTCTAGTTATTGGGGGTGATTCCCTCTTGGGAGTCTTTTTGGATCAGGGTGGTCTTTCCACTGGTCATCAATTTGGGTATATTGGTTTCTTCTAAGGATCTATTCATTCCGGGAGCCAATATATTATGGATGGAAGGGAACTTTTTAAACCAGAATCCATGTATGCCCTCATGGCCTGATCTTTTTCAGTTTGGTACTTTTTTGAGCGTTGCTCTGAGTAAATCCAGGAGTATTTTCATCTTAGGGCTTTATCCACATCTGAGTAATTCTTTTTCTATGTTATTTATCCATTTGCATATTTTACACCAAAATTGTTTTGCTTCCTTTGTATCTGGTTGTTGATATGTCTTCATGCATTCTCCACCTGCTTGCTAGTAGAGTTTTCTCTTGTTGTTTTGGTATGTCCAGTTTTGTCTGTATTGCTTGACCCTGTTTCAGTATAATTTAAGTCTCCATTCTTCCATCAATACCTTTTGATTTATTATCTCAAGTTGTATTGTTTGTTTTGCCTGCTGTTTTGCTTTTCTGTTTTCATCCCAACATATTCCTGTGGTTTTTTTTTTCTTCCTTAGCATTTTTACTTGTCATAAATTCTTTATCTGTGTTTCCTGTCTAGTTTCTTATTCAGGTTTTGAATTTATGTTTGTGTTCCCTAGGGCAACACTGATTTTATCACAAACTAATTTTGCTCCTGCATAGATCAGTTCATTTAATACAGTGATGTTGTTCTTTGAGATATTTGTCAATAATTTGTAGTTTTTTTTCAGTTTTTGCCATGATTGCTTTCCAGTTTTGGTTCCTAAGAGGTGTTAATGTGGTCGTAAAGGCTGACTTTAGCATTAAATAACCTAATGAGAGTTGACAAGCTGACCAATAATTTACAAGCTTTATATATATATATATATATATATTGTCAAAGTTCTGTCATATAGACAGTGAGTTAGCACTCAGTTGTATTACACACAGAAATCAACCCAGAACCTAGGAAAGGAAAGGAAAGGTCTTATGGCCACCAGGTCATTCCATCATGCACACATGGTTGATTCCATTCCCTGGCCAGCGATTGGTCATTAGCCCAGGAGTTGCTATATCAGCATAAATATATACCGGCCTGTTTAGTGTGGTCGATCTTATTTTTTGTCTGCCAACTGGACACTAGACTGGGACTGCTGAGCTGGTGAGTGTTGTTATTGTTGTTTGTTAGCTGACTTTTACATCTCCCCTCTACCCCCATGTGTAGGCCTGGTTGTACAAGGCCTGTGCATTTCTTTGAGGTCTGGCCTGTTATGTGGTAGTAGCCTAGATAGAACTCAAGGAATTTTAGATGACCGAGGGCGTAGTGATGTATGTGTGGTTTGTTTATGGGTTTCAATTGCTGTATGTGTGTCATTACATGAGTTGTTGCCAGAAAATGTTGGGGGATCAGAATGTAAAAGTGGAGCATTAATCATATAAGTTATTGGTGCAGGTATTGCACTTGGTATCGGTGTTGGTGCGGCCTTGAATTCGCACTTTCTTAGAAAACGATGGTTCCTAAGTGTGATTCTTCCTGATCCATCAACCCTGGTTTGGTATTGGCAGTCTGGTAGGACAGTAATGATCTTTCCTGTAGTGCTCCATTGGTGATTGAGTGGGCTTTGGATAGCTACTGTGTCACCAGCTCAAAATGGGGAAAGGTTGTGAGTATATCTATTGTACCTTTTAACTATTTTGGCATTGCAGTGGTGGAGGAGTTCTTCACTGAGTTGTGCTGCCATTACCCATTCAGGGTGGGGCTTATAGAGGATTGGTTGTGAGGGGATGGAATCATGGAGTTGCCTGTGAAGTAGGCTTTCATTCCATAAAAAGGGTGTATTTTTTTTACTAGATCTCGGAATGGTAACATAATAGGGCTTAAAGAATATGCCCATGCTACTTGGTTGACTAGCCTGAACCAAGACCTTGCATCCATGATATTCTTTGGAGTTGGGAAGTTGGAAATTGCATTGAGTAAATTTTCAGATGGTGTCACTCCTAATGATGCTATTTCAAGGCCTCCAAATTGAACTACATCCTGAAAAAATTGGAATTTATCCTTGTTTAGTACAATTCCATTATTTTCACATAGTGACAGATAGTCTAGAGTATGGTAGAATGCAGTCTCTATGTCTTGGTCATAGAGTAGTATATCATCGACTACTTTTACTTTTCAGGGGACATCTTTAATTATTTCGTCATACCTACATGTGTAGGCATCACCAAAGGCTAAGTATCCTTGGGGCATTCTGAGATACATGAAACAACTCCACTCTGTGATAAAGGTTGTAAGGGGTTATGATTCCTCATCTAGATGGATTGAATAGTACTCATCCACAGCATGTAGGGCTGTTTTTTTGTGTTTGGTGGTACTTGCATTGACTGTTGGAATGGCGAGCTGGTGTGATGTGTTTCCTGTTTAGATGTTGGTAGTCCTCCGTTCTTCTTAGCTTCCCATTTTTCTTTGCAGAAATAACCATAGTACTGCACTAATTAGTGGGGGTACCAATTGGTACGGGATCAACGATTCCACTTTTGACATCATCCCAAAGAGCTTTCTTTACTTCTTCCTTGAAGTGGTTCAGTACTGAAATAGGGTTGTGTTTAGCTTTGGGGATTGCACCTTCTTTGAGGTGAATGTGAGCTGAGGAGCCGGACATTGTTAGGAATTTCCCACTATTATCAAATACTGTGGTGGCAAATTGATCCAATAGCCATTCCTTAAGTTTTTGTATGTTATCACTGGTTGGTGGACACAGAAGGTGTCTTAGGATAGTTGAACTTAGTTTTATTTGTAGGAGGGTCAATCTTGTGATGTATGGCATTGCATGTTGCTAACGACAGTGATATCATGGGCTTGGGAAAGCATGGAGGTAATATACTAACGTTGATACAGGCTGCTTTACTGAAGTATATTACCTGTACCTTGCTGCATATGTATAGTGCCTGCTTCATGGATATTTCCCCAATTTTGAATGTAACTGGCAGCTAATCTTGACACACTAAGAAAAATCTTCCAACAGTGCACACTTTTTTCCTAGAAGGATCCAAGTTTCTTTCTGAGAGTCCAATGTGTTGCAAGTGCTTCAATCCACCAAGGCATATGGTCGCACTACTAAATTTTGAGTCTGGTGGAGTGGGCAATGGGGATGTCTCTGGCCTGTCTTGGATTCAGGTATGGGGAGAATGGAATCAATGTTGCCTCTACCTCTTTGCAGCCATTGTTATTGTCCTGCTTGTAGGTGTCTGTTACTGGGTCAAATACCACATGCACAATAAGTGTGTACATAGCAGGTTCCTCATCTTCAATACGTATTGCACCTTGTTGCATTTTGACTGGCAGACCTCTCAAAGTGGTTTTGCTTGCCACACACTTTGCATGTCTGACCCCACACAGGGCACATCAGAAACTTGATCCAGCTTCACTATGCGGGTGGCTACCGCAACTTCTACACGCATTCTGGCAGGGTTTCATTCTCATCATGGTCCTTTTGTGTTTGTGGGTCAGGATTGATTGGGCTATGTTTTGGGCCTGTCTTTGTCAGGGATATGCTGACATCTGAAGCCCTGCTATGTCCAAAGCACCAAATATTTCATTTTGATCTCTCATAGCCATTTCAAACGCTTCAGCATGGCTTATATTCTGCTCCAGGGTCTTCAGCAACCTTGCTTTGGCCAGCATGTCTACCTGCAGGGCCTTGTCAGCTATGCCCAGGATGTATTGGTCCTTGATATATACATTGGACAGATCATGATTAAAGTTGGGGCATATGAAGCAACAATCCTGTGCCACTGACCGCAGCTGAACTACGTAATTTTGAATGGACTCATTTCCGCTTTGAACAATCAATGAAAATGAGATCCAGTGAACCATGGGATTTGACTTTTGTGTGACTAGGACCTCGAGCATGTCAAGTAGTTTGTTAGGGCTTGTGTTGAAAAACTCAGGATAGGTATTGATGATGGAATTCTGGACGGCTTTGCTAGCACAATCATATAGCTGGATATTGGTCTGTGCAGTGGGGAGGTTGAACATCTTTGTGAATATATCCCAGTCTATCCTGAACTTCTGGAAGTGTTGTGAGGTCATTTCCAAGCTTAGTTGAAGAAGTTTTGTGGTTGGTAGTCTTATGAAACTAGCTGGTGGTACTGAAGGTTCTTTAGTCAACTTGAGTTTGGCGAGCACATTGCCCATAGTCCTGATGCCCAGTTCCTTGAGCAACATACAGTCCAGCAGACTGTCCCTTATGATCTCCTTGCCAGAGAATGTCTGTGTGTAAATCTTGGTAGAGGTAACAGATATGCCTGCTTCGAGGAACATGCTCTCCCAGCCAGGCAGGTTGTATCCTGTTTGCAGCACCATGTTGAAGTTCTATCATATAGTCAGTGAGTCAGCACCCAGTTGCATTACATGCAGAAAACAACCCAGAAGTGAGGAAGGGAAAGGTCTTATGGCCACTGGGGCATTTCATTATGCGCACGTGGCTGAGTCCATTTCTTGAGCAGTGATTGGTTGCTAGCCCAGGAGTGGCTATATCAGAATAAATATATACTGACCGATTTAGTATGGTCCATCTTATTTTTCATCTAGCCAGCTGGATACTAGACTGGGAATGCCGAGCTGGTAAGTGTTGTTATTATTGTTGTTTGTTAGCTGAGATTTCTACATATATAAAAGTGTTATAAAATTTTTCAAGATTTAATCTTTAAATATTCAAAATTTTAAATCTAAATGAAGATGTGATTATATGACTTATAAGATAGAATAATTATAATAATTAAACGCACATGGTGTAATGGTTATCATCTTAGGAAATGAACATGGTGACCAAAGTTCAATTCCTGGATGAGGCTATTTGCATTTCATAGAGCACTAATGCTCTTGGGAAAGGTATGCATCTAATTATTTTCTCGTCAGCTCTGGGTAAATAATAGGGTAGATTGAGCTCTTTAACCTTGGTCTGACAATCAGTCTTGAAAACTCTGAATTCAAACCTGTTAAACTCTTCTTAAAAAACTTACTTTTTGTCACATCCCGCTCATGCAGAAGGCTTCATAAATACATATATTAGAGTGCCTTTGTTTACTGTCATGGTTGAAAACATGCTGTTAGAGGCTATGAAAATTGGGAAATATTTCTACAATTTTTTTCTAATTTTTTCTATGAATAGCTTATGGAGTGTCAGCAATAGATGTATGAGTTCAAGACTTAAGTAATGTTCATAAGCCCAATTTTTAATCTTTTTTATTCCTCTCTTTTTAAAGTTTTATAACTATAGGTGTTTCTAATTACATTGCCATGACAACCTCATTAATAGTTGTGAAATTCCCTTATATTTTCCTAAAATTTTATTTTTTTCCAAATCATTATCTAATGAAGGTCATACAATATGAAATATATGATAATTATGATACATATATAAACTCACTAAAACATTAGTTTTCACATCTTATTTCTTTTCCATTCTATCATATATTTCATATATATATATATATATATATATACCCAACTCCTACTAGACTAATTGCCATACCAAGCTAAAAAACCTATTCTGACCTACTATTTACCCATATCTGAAGGGAGAATAGTTGGAGGCATACCTTTCCAAGGGTATTAGTGCTACCTAAAATGCAAACAGCCTCACCCAGGATTTGAACTTGAGTCACTATGTCAATTTCCTACAACATTAACCATTACACCACAAGCACCTCCATTATATATATATATATATATATATAAATAATTTTACTACTATAGACAAAGATTCAAATGCTTGGTGACTGTCAGTTTCTCACCAACACCAAATCAAGAAACTGACAGCACCATTGCCTCTGTGTCTTCGCAGTTAAAACTTAGATCTACATATGCTTTATCAATGATATAAAAACTCCTTATTTATAAATATACCAAACAATATCATCATCATCATAATCTTGTCGTGCCACTAGCACGGATATCCCTGACCCTCTCTCGCCACTCCTCCCTATCGTTCATCGCTTCTGGCAGGTCCTCAGGGCTACATCCCGTATCCTCACGGACATGCTGTTTGTATGTTTGAGCTGGTTGCCCTACTTTTGCTTGGCCATGTGAAGGGGTCCTTTGGAGTACATCACTTATGAGCTTGTCCCTGCTTCTCCAGCAGTATCCTGCATATCTAGTCCATCTAACTTTGATAGTTTTCGTGATGGGAGGTAGGTGGTCATACAGCTGCTGCTTTGTGGGGTGTTGCCTCCAGGTGCTTGTTCAATATTGCTCGCAGCATTCTTGTGTAGTTGCTGTCAAGTTTTTTCTCCATCCATTTAGTCAGCATCCATGTAGTGCATCCATATAGCAGTATTGACACGACCGCTGTTTGGAAGAAACTGCGTTTCCTTTTATCATTCAGGTCTGACTTCCATATGAATGATAGCCTATTGATAGCTGTCCATGCCTTTGTTAGTCGCATGTTGATGTCTGTCTTGGTCAATGAGACACTGCTTCCTAGGTGGGTGAACTTGTCTACTAGTTTCAGAGAGCTACCGTTTAGTGTGGAAATGTCGCCTGTTTGATTCTTTTTTATGTGCATTGACATGGGGGTCAATGCCTGCAGCGGCTATTTCCAGACTCTGCAGTAGGGTTTCGGCTTGGGCGGGTGCATTTTCCAGAATTGCTATGTCATCAGCGTAGTCAGTGTCGGTAATTGTTTTTGTGGGCACTTTCTGCTTCTTTTCTTTGTCAGCTCAAAACTGTTTTCTTTGATTTTATCAATTGATGTTCTAAGCACGTAGTCTAGACAGATGATAAAGAGGTATGGGGTAAGTGTGTCTCCTTGCAGTACTCCTGCTACAATGTCAAAGTAATCTGCGTCTCTATCCGGAGAATGTACTTTCACTTTGGTGTTTCTATACAGAATCATTATGGCTGTAACTGTATCTTTTGGCAGGCCGCATGCGAGTAGAATTTGTTCCATCTTCCCTCTGTGAATGGAATCAATGGCATTGGTAAAGTCAACATATAGTATTGTTGCCTGTAGGTTTTTTACCTGTACGCTTTCAAGGATTCTATGGATAGTCAATATTTGTGATGTCGTGGATCTATTTCTTCGAAAGCCATTTTGGTTCTTTCTAAGAATGTCATCAATTTTGGGTTCTATGCAGTTGCATAGTAGGGCAGTGTATATTTTGGCTAATCTGGGGTCTCCCTTTTTAGGGAAAGGGAGGATGCATCCCTTCATCCATCTGTCTATAGGATTTTGATTATAAAGTGCATTACAGTGTCAGAGCAGGATGTTATCAAATTGTCTGATCTTCCATACTTCTGGGGGAATTTCATCAAACCCTGCAGCTTTTCTATTGTTAATTTTTCTAAGTACTGAGTCAAATTCTTCTAGAGTAAATGGTCCTAGTTTGATATCTAATTGCTTACTAAGGAGTCTCGTGATTGATTCATGTGTAACTTTCGGTGGGTTTCCTAGTGTTTCCACAGTTTTATTCGTTCTTGTTGGTTTGTAGCTTTCAATTTAGCTTTGGCTGTGCTCTTCCTTCTGCTCACTTCGTTTATCATTTGCCACACTATCTTAGATTGCCTATCTTCCACTGAGTTTCTAATCTTATCTATCTGATTTTGTATGTATTCTGTCTGTTCTTTTGGATATATACTTGCTAATTCATTTTGTGCCTTTTTTAGTTTCAGGGCATTTGTGTTCGTTGGGTGCTTCCTATTGCATTTGGAGGCAGTTTTCACATCTGCACGTTTTTCTCTAACTGCTAATGTCTCCCATGGGACTCTAGATTTAGTTCTAAGTTTTGTTGGTATGTATTTCGCTGCTGCTTCTGGGTGGGCATTGATGAAATTCTCATATTCGTCATTCGGGGTATGTATTTTTGTCTTGTTTCGAATTTGTTTCTTTAACAATAATAAGTAAATATATATTAGATTTTATATATTTAAGGCCATGGAAGTTTTTCTGTGACCTTAGGTTTCCTGAAGTTTTACAAGAAACTATCATCAGGCACATAACAAAAGAAAACGAAGAAATCAGAAAAATCAAAAATTTTGTGAATGTCCACACACAATAATACATAACTATAACCCACTCAAACACACACACACACACACACACACACTCAGAAGCACACATAAAGATTTATACACAATTATAATAGTTTTTGAATGTATTTTTCAATTTTTCCTAAGGTCACAGATAAGCTTCCATGGCATTAAATATATAAAATCTAATATATATTTATTCATTATTATTATATATAAAAGCTCTATCACAGATATTGAACACTCTCCAAATCATATCGCACTTAGTTTGCCACAAACCCACAAAGTGAATTAGTGACAACTAACACTGTTACAATATATATATATGTATATACACACACACTTCATTACTAAGCTACACTTTTTTCGTACACAAGAGTAGTATTATGGGATACCCAATGAGAGAATTGAACTTACTATTAATTTTCTGCTTGCCAAGCTCACTTGTTACACCTCTCAAGTTACTATATATATATATATATATATATATATATTACACACATACAGATGATAGAAAAGAAAAATTCTGAAGATTAAATATGAAGAGATAATGATAGACAGATGTTTAAGAATGCATTATCTGCAGATTTCTTTATCAAATAATCTTTGCCCAAATGTTTGAGTTTAACCTGACAATTCAAACTGCTTCTATCTTTGTATGCATGTCTGCAAGATAAAGAATTATTAAACTCTTTCTTTATCTTGCCTCAACCCCTAACTCTCCACATAAACAAATATCATCTCATCTTCAGTGGGTGGGGAATATAAACAAATGAGAGTGGAAAAAGATTTTTCAATTTATTTTCTCTTTCAATGGTATCTTACCATTTATAAAGGTAAGCAGATGGTAGGATTTGACCATTCAACTGAATGGCTCCAAAATTATATGTGAAGAGAAGTATGTGTGTGTGTGTGTGTGTGCGTGTTGATGAGTGTATGCGTGTGTGTGTGTGTGTGTGTGTTGTGCATACTAATGAGTGTATGTGTCGTGTGAATTGATATTTGTGTGCATGTATGTATGTATTATGTATAGCAACAAATACGTATACATATACATAAATACACATATTTTAAATGCAGCTATTTGAATTTTTATATAGACACTTATGGTGTAGCAGTTTCTGTCATAGGAAATTGAAATGGCAACCTGAGTTCAAATCTTGGACAAGGCTGTTCATATTTCACATATTGTTAACACTATTGGGAAAGATATGAATCAAACTATTCTCCCCACAGCAATGGATAAACAGTAGTGCAGACTGGGTTCTTTAGTTTTGGTTAGGCAACTAGTCTATGAGAAGTAAAACTCTGAACTCAAACTAGTTGTATTCTGTTTAAAAATAGACTTTGAGTCACATTCTGCTTACTGTAGAGGTTACGGGTAAATACATATATGAATTTCTTAAAATAATCACAAACAAGATTTTGAATCAAAGAAATATGCATATAGGTATATATAGTGTACGTTTAAAAAAATATTAAGTCAGAAGCTATATATACTAAGACAGAAATGAATAATGAATGAAGTATAAATTTTTCTTCAAAACTGTCGCCTTGGCATTCAACATAGTTATTGGAACAAATTCTTCTTTTAATCAAAACTTCTCAAAATTTCTTTTTATTTGGTTTTAATTTGTACCATTAGATTTCTTTTAATTTACTCCATTTATTTTAAAACTTACCCATGATATGAATTTCCTGTTTTGGTCTGGTGTTTCACCAACAACTGCAGTTCAAAATGTGTTAAGATTGCTGATCAGAAGGTTCTTTTTAGATTGCAATCTACATGCTTAGATATCATTATTTTATTATCTATGTTTTTACCAACATCTCCACATGAGCAGGATTTGAACTCAGATTGCTTTGTTCATTTCCTCTGATAACTGTTACAACACAAGTGCCTCCAATCTGACAATCTATAGAAGTGGTGTCAAGCAGTATATAAACTTGATTGGTTGGTTGGTTAGTTGGGTGTGTTTTACAGCATATCAACCCTTATAGGTTATCTATTGCCAAATCTTGTTTCAACACACACACACACACATATATATATATATATATATATTGTAAATGAATAGTTTATAGGTAAAAATTTCTAAACAAGCCAGTGTTCATTTATTTTTACACAGTTGAATGGTTTTAAGTATTTCTATCTAACACTATAGAGTACAGAAGCAAAATTAGGAATATTCTTGTATAATAATAAATGGTTCTATTATAGAACAAGATTAATTCTTATTTTAGAAAATAAACAAAAAAATAAAAAGGTAGACATAAAACAATAAATTTATTCAATATGACCGTAATTTTTATCTGTTACTGTATCAACATGCCTTCAAAATAAACTCTTCAAACATTTTATTCCATTCCTCCAAAATAGCAGTCTTAAGCAAACCAATATTTGGATGGGAAGTTGGATTTGTTTTGTTTTCTAAAATGCCCCATATAGGATAATCAAGGGGGTTACGGTCTGAGTTTGATGGAGGCCAAAAAGAAACTCCATTTATTTTGGAAGTATTTTTGGCTTGGTTTCAGTGTTAAGCAAATCATAGATTCTTTGTTGTTGTTTTTTTCTCACTCATATTGGGCTGAATTTTAATGAAAAAGTACTTAAATAATAGAGCTAATCATGAAAATTTAGATTTATCAATTTTTTTTCAGAAATTAGACTAATCAGGCTAAAAATAATGTTTTAAAAATTATTTCATATTTTGCTTCCACACCACGTAATAGTTTTAGTTGTATACCATTAAATGGTTTAATGTATCAGTATTTAACACTGATAGTTTGATTTGCACATAGTTAAATGGTTTGAAGTATTGTTATCTAATATTAATCATTCTATTTGCACACAGTTAAATGGTTTTAAACATAGTAAACAGTTATATTTGACCAATAGATGGGACTCTAACAGGTACTTCCACTCCATCTGGAGTGGCGTGGGAGTGATGGAAATAAAAAGCATACTCCACATTCCCAAAGATCCAGATGTTTTCGTGTCCTATCCAAGACACATGTTGGGGTGTATCAACTCAGTACAGCAGTGAAATGTGACATTAAGATTTAAGCTATGAAGTAAAAGATTATACTGTGTGTGAAGTAAAATATTCTTATTAATAAATTATTATTTAATAGTACATCAAAATTAGTGAATGTTGAGGATAAGTTTTTGTTTTGCTAAACATTTAACCTATGTCAAATTAATTGGAAGATTGTTTTCTTTTGATATCAATCTTGCCAGAAAAAAAAGATATATGCAAATAAAATCTGGGTCATTATCTGATTGTTTGATACAATGACATTACAATGGATTCCTTAAGTTTCAATTATTTTTTAATTTTCATTTTGCTTCTCAAGTAACATGCAAGCCATGTTATAAATATACACATACACCTCTAAATCAGTTTTCACATTTTATTACTTTTCTCTACATATGTTTATACCCTACTCCTGCAAAGAAAAAATCTGCAATAAATGAAATGTTGATACTTGAAGCCATTTTTCATCTTTCCTAATCATAAACATGTGACAAGATTTTAAAAAGCAGTAACATTACAGAATGAATTTCAGTTATCAAAAACAAAAGTTCTATTGGATTTTAAAGAAAAAAATAACATCTTGATTATATCCTTTAAAATGACCAATAATAGCAGAAAGTGTTCAGGCAGAAAATCTCTATCCTGATAGCAAAATATTTCAATTTAACTTTCAGCATTATCTTCCTTATATATATATATATATATATATACATATTTCATAAAAGAGCAGAATAATTTTTTTCCAAGAATATTTTTCCATAAATAGGAAATCTACATTGTTGGGAATTGTTTTCAAACAAAAATAATTTTAATCTTTCAAATAAAACATCGTACTTAAGGCTTGGAGAGATCTGTCTTCAAGTTTTCAGCAGTTGAAAAATGCAAACCATGTGAAATAATTTGAAGGACATGAGATATGTCCAAAGTATGTTTTAAACAAAAAAATGTTTACAAATGGGTTAAATGTAGGTTTAAATTATGAGCTTATGGTTTCTTTGTTTAATGGCATATCAACCTTTGTAGGTTATTTAATGCCAAAGCCATTCTCCAAGAAGAACAGTAGTGGTACTATTTAACCCATAGCTGGGGAGATAAGGGGGTTCATACCTTCCCAAAGGGTATTTGCCCAAAAGTGAATGTAATAGCGTGACTAGAGTACGAACTCGCGTACTACGAATCCGCATTCCATCGCTTTAACCATGACACCACGAGGACACCCCCAATTATGAGCTTAAATCAAAAAGATAGTCTGTGAAGTGGAAATACATATGGATGCTCCAGTAAAGTTGCAGACACCACAGTCATTAAAGAAGGTGATACTGACCATTTCTGGGACATGAAAGAAGTCGTCACTACTGTTTTCCTTGAAAAAGGTGCAACTGTAAACAATGCTTCCTATTGCCAACTCCTTTGGTAAAATTCACCTTATTTATTAAATGACCATTTTAATTATAATTTATCACAAAAAAACAGTCAAATATGTAAAATATAGTGTTCCATATACAAAAATGTAGAGATATATCATGATATTCCAACTTCAAAATGAAAAACAAAGTAAAACTCACATGCTCAATTTTTAGGTGAGCTTGTTTTGTATATATATATATATATATATGTATGTATGTAGAAAAACTGATAACAACTATCCAAGTGGAAGGAATGATTTATTAACGGGTCGACACTATAGTGTTTCGGTTCTACTGAACCATCATCAGGACCATGAGGGGTGATATTAACAATTTTAAGTTAACGATGGATGTTTAGAAATGTTAAATACAAAAACCTACGGGAAAATATGTATAGTAAGAAAAAGTTGGCTGTTTAACTGGCAAATCAGCGTTTGATGTTTAAATTACGTCATTTGACTTATTAGGAATATTGTATAGAATTTACGTACATTGTTTAACAAGAAAGTTCATGAAAAATTTCATATATATATATATATATATATATATATATATATGAACTTTTTTGGTTTGGTTTGGTTTGGTTTCTTTATTTAATAGCATATCAACTTTTGTAGGTTATTTATTGCCAAAGCCATACTTGTAGAAAAATAGTAGTGATAATATCTAACCAATAGCTAGAAGGATAAGGGGATTCCTCTTTCCCGAGGGTATTAGTCTGAAACTGAATGTTATCATGCAACTTGAGCTCAAACTTGTTTACTATGATGTTGCAGTCTAGCATGTGAGACACTATTCCATGGGTACTCACCCCATGAACTTTCGTAGAGGGTATGATTTGTATTACCTTCAACTGTTTTTTGGAAGGTAAGAGGATGTGAGTTTGAGTCTCTCTGAGAGTTTTTGATATTTCCAGTCTATGCTGTTATTCACTGTTATAGAGTGATGACTCATGATAATGGGTAACTAGAAATTAAAGTTGAAAGAAAATACTCATCAGAACTGTGGTTTTGTAAAGCATCATTCAAAATATTTTAAGTAATGCATTAAACTTCTCAATTTGCATCCCAAACAAAATTTCTCAAGGGGATAAGCCAGACATTTGATCTCTAAGAAACAATGCAAAATAATATCTTTCAACCATTAACATTTTGACATGTATTTAAGTATTTAACAAGAACAGTATTTGCTAAATCTTCTTCAAATACACCTTCATCCTTCCTTGAAATTCAACATGGCTGTCTGGGTTGTTTAATATTCTTGGGTCTCATTTCATCTGTGCAAACAATTGATTTTTTATTACATTTTAATTCAGGCCATTTCTTTTGTTTGAATAATTTTATTTCCACAGAATTAATTATTGATCTTTTAATTCAAAACTTTGAGCTTTTCCTTTTGATTGTATCTAATTCTCCCCTTGGGTGGGAGGGGGTAAGTTAGATTTCATTAAGCTTTTCTTTTAAAATCAAATTTGTTAGATTAACTTCATAAATTGTTCGTAATTTTTTACCCCCACCCCCTCATCACCATCACTATAATCTTTTTCAGTATCCATGCCTGAAAATAATTAATAATTCTTTCTTTTTTTTGTTCCTCCTCTACCTATGCTAATTTCTTTTTAGTTTTAGCTCAGGTTTCTATTTGACTTCAAACCAAATTTAACAAACATGATAGGCTTAAACTTGTTTTTTTTTTTTTGTTTTGTTTTTTTTTGGCTCATTTTTACGGTGTAGTTAGATTACTAGACTGAAAGCTCTTATAGTTTGTGGTTTACTGGTTGGAATATAATCCCTGATTTCAGGAAAAGATTTGAAAAAAGTTTTATTTAATTAAATTTATTTATTTTTTACATTTTATATATGAAAATTGTTTGTTAAATACAAATAAAAATGAATTAGGTTGGCCAAAAAGTTTGTTCTTTTTTATCATTAGATGGCAAATGGGAAGGTTAAGTTTTGATCAATTTCATTCGATAAGATCGCTTTTGATTTTATTTGGTTGGCCAAAAAGTTTGTTCTCTTTTTATCATTAGATAGCATTAGGAGAATTTAGTTTTAACTTATTTGATTCAAAAGGATTGCTTTTGACTATCCTGTGATAGCTCCCATATCAATAGAGCTCTAGGTGGAGTAAATTGTAATGAAAAACGGAACTGGTGAGCAGAGTTCAAATTCTGGTCCAGGTTATTTACCTTTACTTTGCATGAATCAATCTCTTCTCCTCCTAGCCATGGGTAAAATAGTAGGATAGACTAGTATCTCTAGCTCTAGCAGGCAACCAGTTTAGGAGTAGCACAATTTCCTGTAGAAGTGGCTAGATGAAAAATTTATGTATATATATTTATTTGTAACCAAATAAACGGTTATAGGCGTTGGTTCCCTAAGCTTCTAAGGAGACAATCATCTGGAGATTGCAGGTTCAATCCTGACTGCAGGCAAGTAACAATACAGGAATACTTAACACTTGTACCTGGTTATGGCTAACGGAATCAGAACAGACGACCCCTGTGGATTCAATAAAGGACATAGTTCGAAGTTCCGTGAAGGTTCCCGAGTTCGACAAACACCTGAAGAAGGCCGGAGGACATATCAGCCAAAATGTTGTGGAAATAACAATAAAGATGAAGACAATAGTCCGAAAACCCTTAATGATAAAAATCAACAAGCTTTGTCTCAGAAATTTAGACAGTTGTGATGTAATGTTTGAAACTTTCCTTGTAAAACTAACTTGTTTCTAAGCCTCTGTGAACCATCATCATCCTCATCAAGGTGTGCCAACAGCACAGATTCCTTTTATTCTCTCTCATCATCTGTCCCTATTGGTCATTGGTCTTGGCAATTCCTCAAGACAGCATCCAGTGACTGCATAGAGCTGAGTAATGTAAGTTTTGCTAGTTGGCCAACACCAGTATGTCTATATGTAAGAATCCAAAGGAGAATATCATTTATGAGTTTTTTCTCACTTCTCTAGCAATGCTCAACATGCTTTGCTCATCTTACTTCGATAGTTTGTGTGATGAGATGTAAGTGGCCATACAGTAACTCTTTTGTAGTGTTCTGCTCTCAGGAATCATTAAAAACAGCATGTTCCGATCTAGCTTTTTCTTCAGGCACGTTGTTGGAGTTCATGTGGTGCAACCTTACCATAGTAGTGACACAGCTATGGGACCAGTTTATATATATCTCATCTACTGAGAGACATGAATTGCCATTGATAGGTTATTAACCATATGGGAATTCTTCCGCTGTGTATACTGAGAAAATTCTGTTGATTGCTTCATATATTCAATTTTGCTGGTCTGATTCTTAAATGTATTTACTTTATTTTCAATATAGATGTGGATACAAGAAGTGCCATTGTCGCCAAATAATTTCAAGCACAAAAACAAAGAGATATCATCGGATTACCAAATACAGAGGTCTGTAGCATATTCACATGCAGATAATGGTGCAGACTGGAAGGAAGGAAACTCACAAAATGTTGATGAACTGCCAGGTATGTCAGCAGACTAAGTGAATTTATTTTTCCAGAATAATTTTTTTCTCAACATAAAAAAAGGAAACAAAAATTAGTCCCTGCAATCTTGTCCATCTGATAATTTTAGCATTATGAAAGTAATTTTAAAGAACATACTTATAGGTAATCTATATTTGATTAAAGAAACAGGAAGTGTGGTCGATTTGCTTATACTTTGATATTTATTTACTCTCAGAATAAATGCTGAAATATTATCAAAAAATCTTCTTATTCTTATTTAACCAAATATTGATAATCTAAAAGCGCATTTAATAGAATTTCTTTCCATTTGTATGAGTGAGTATATATTTAATTTTATAAGGAATTGTATACATATATATATATATATATATATATATATATATATATATATATATATATATACTTTGTTATATTTAGAAATAAAGGGTGCTCAATATTGGTAGTAGACCATTTGCAGATCTAAGTTAGAATACTTTAGACAAAGAGGCAGTAGCATTTGATGACTGTCAGTTTCAAGCCCATGTAATCATCAGATAAAGATATATATGTATATTGTTTGCTATACCTATAAAGGCAGAGCATATATATATATATATATATATATATATACACACATTAGACTAACAAATGCATAGGCATAAAACTGATTGTTACTAAGCACCAGTGACTCTATGTATACTCTATCCTAACTTATATGTATATGGAGATGTCCATGGTGTAATGCTAAAGATTGTAGGAAACAGACACACTGACCTGAGTTCAAATTCTGGATGACACTGTTTGCATTCTACATAGCCCTAATACTCTTGGGAAATGTATGAATCCAAATATTTTCCCTCCAACTATAAGTCATACTGAGCTCTTTAACCATGGTAAGGCAACCTGTCTAGGAGAAGGAAAACTCTGAATTCAAACCTGTTAAACTCAGCTTAAAATTGACCTTGTCTTTCATCCTGCTCATGCTGAGAGGTTGGTATATATATATATATATATATATATATATATGTATGTATGTATGTATGTATGTGGTGTGTATGCATGCATTATGGTTGGTTGGTTGGTTGGTTGGTTTTAAGTCCTGTCAACCATTGTTAAGTTATTTAATGTTGAAGTCATTTGGTAACAATTATGTATCTTCAATTAACAATTCCTATCTAATACAAATAATTTACAACTCTTTATATAGCATATAATATCAACCAGAACTGGAGTTTCAACATCAGATGCAATCTATTTTCATAAATCCTCTACAGAGGATACAGTCAGTGTATATACTTACCAACCACTCCACATGAGCAGGACATGACACAAGGTCAATTTTTAAGCAAAGTTTAACAGGTTTGAATTCAGTGTTTTCCTCTTCTAAACCAGTTGCCATACAAAGGTTAAAGAGCCCAGTCTCCCTTGCTATTTACCCAAAGCTGAAGGAATATTAGTTGGATGCATACCTTTCCAAAGGGTATTAGTACTATGTGAGATGCAAACACCCTCATCCAGAATTTGAACTGTGTAGCTGTGTCTATTTTCTGTGACAATAACCATTACACCATGAATACCTCTAGTCAGTGTATGCTATATTTCGCTGCAAGAGCCAGAAGATAGTATGAACCATCAGATTGATAAGTTTTTGCAATATTCTGATTTTCTACGCTCTCTTTGTTTTTTCTCATTGATATGATAAATTGTATCCATTCAAGTTTTTGCAGTTCCAAAGTGAAGATTAAATAAAAGAGACAAAAGTCTTAGGAAGATGCTAACAATAAATCGATATAAATAAAAACATTACTTGACATATTTGTATACATATATGTACACATACCTATATACACACTAACAATGTGTGCATAATTTTGCGTATGCATTCAGGTATGTGTATGGATGAGTAATTTTGTGAATGTGTCTGTATATATATATACATTCACAGAGGAGTCATATTTAACATAATGATCACTGTTGTAAGAAATGGAATCAGTGACTTGAGTTCAAATATTGCAGGAAGCTGTACGCATTTCACTTGCAAAGGGCATAAATTCATTGATTCTCTCTCCAGCTAAAGGTAAATAGTAGGGCAGACCTTGTTCTTTAGCTTTTGTTAGTCAATCAGTCTTGCAGAAGGAAAATTCAATTCAAATAACTGTTCAGACCCAATGTATTTAATGTTGTGTTCTGTGTATGACACAAACTTTATTGACTGATGTGGTTCTAGTTCTGTGACTCTGGGGCATGTGGAGTCACTACTTCATTGCCATTACTCTCAGATTCACTCTACCTGGGGGTGGTAGTATCTGTTGGGGTTCCATCTATGGTTCAAATAGATTTCTTTGAAACAATTTTTACAATGATTATGAACTACCTTTGCTCTTAAAACATTGATATTGGAGCTAAATATGAAGTTTTAACTGGTTTTGTGCATCTGATTATAAAGATCTATTTTTATACAATATATAATTAAAGACTATAATTGTTCAACTGACTTTGGCATAAAATAACCTAACAAAGACTGACATGCCATAAAACTAATTGATCAATGAATTTATATATGCATAGATATATTTATACATGCATATATGAGTATGTAAGAAGGTGCATATGTATAAGTATATCAGTTTATGTGCATGCAAGTATAGATGTATGTTGGATTATGTGCAGCTGTACATAGGCCCCAGTGAGTATAAGTGTGTGCAGAGGTATATTTGATACCGATGCTATCAACAAGTAATGTAAATTGCAGATTGACAGTTGTTTCCCTTTAACAGTTTGAACGTGATTATATATAATTTGGTAGTATTTATTTACTAAGATTAGCTCAGTTTGGCACAAGACCAGAAGTTTGGAGTGCCCATTGAGAATCAAACTCACTCAAATAATCTACTATAAGTCATCTATGAAGCTTAGATTAGTTTAGCACAAAGCCAGAAGTTTGAAGAATCCAAGTTCAAATCTTGGATGAGGCTGATATGTTTCACTTCATATTAATACCCTGAGGAAAGGCACAAATCTATATGTTCCCACACATCAGTAGTAAGGCAGAAATGACTCTTTAGCCTTGATAAGGCAACTAATTTAGAAGAAGGTAAACTCAGAATTTAAACCTCTGCTTGAAAATTGATCTTGTGCTGTATCCGGCTCATAGTGGAGGAGTTAGTAAATATATACTTCATGCAGTATGCTTTACAAGATAGTGGTAGTAGTAGGCCTACAGCTGTCAAAGTTGACCATTGCTGATACATAGTGCAGCTTGCAATTGAAGAGAGGATTACAAGAATAGCCATCTCTGTCACAAAAGTTACATCCATGTATACTGAGTGACCTATTGAAAATTTTTAACTCTTCTTGGTATCTGGTTGTTGGCAATTAGGATTACCAGCTTCTTTTTACCTTTCTTACGATCTTGGTTCAGAGTATTTCTTCACTTTGCACAGTTATAAAGCTCTCCCAAAACTCAAAGGTGTCAATGTTGAGTGTCTTTCTTGCAGTTATCCCTATATCTCGGTGGTGGTGGTGGCCAATAGCTCTCCTTTCAGATATTAACTCACCATAGCAGAAGGCTTTCTGAATACAGCTTTCCTTCACGTGGCAAACATAGCTAAGCCAGACTGGACTGCATAGTCTAAAAAGTGGATATGGTATACAATTTCTGTAGTTATATAGATATATTCATAATGCTTGCTCAGCATATTAAGAAAACTCATGCGCCAAATATTAATACTGACTCCAAAGACTATTAAAAGTCATTTTACAATTACTATGTTAAAAATTAAGCTAATAAAATCAAATTTTTCAATAAAGGCTCATGATGATTACCGATGCTATTTTATCCTGATGCAATATCATATAATCTTACTTCATATATAGATGTTACCATTCTCATGTTTTTATTGCCACATTTCAATTGATCCCTGGTCATCTTTCAGGTGCCATATGCCTTGCTCAATATGGCAGCTGAAGATAGTCAGAGATTGGGCCAGATGAGAGATGACAGGAAATATAGGGAGAACAAGCTGGAAAGATCAGTGAGTAAAACCAATAGTAATTTTCCTCATGTATGGTCTGTAGATATTTCTTATATATATATATATATATATATATATATGGATGCATGTGTGGTGTGACTGTTATCATCATGAAGTAATGGATTTGATGAGCTGAGTTCAATTCCTGGACAAAGTTGTTTTCACTTCATTTTACACTAATACCCTTGAGATGGAAAATAAATAAGATAGCAACAGCCCAGAGGATGAAACTGAACTTGAACTTGGTATATTATGTCTATGGTGCCTGAGAACTTTTGATACATCCCTTATCTAGGAGCCTGTGATATTGATCTGTATGTCTTATCATTTACTGTAATCCAGTTATATTACTTGTACATTTAATCTTGAGTAAATTAAAATGCATATTTAGCTTGTTGCATATTTGTGGGATGGGGGTATATATATATATATATATATTATTTAATAAGGTATCAATGAAAGAGTTAGATTGTTTTATAATAAAGGATAAAAGTGATCAATATTAGAAAAGAGAAGCTAAGGGGCAGTTTTTTTTAACTATCACACTAAAAAAACAACATAAAAGTTGATAGAAAAAAACATCTACAAATAAATTTGTGAATCTCTGCCAGTTTCAGGCTTTGCTTATCATCAGGATATGTTTATTTTATGACTGTTCACATTTCAAGACAAATGTATGGATGCCACAGAATTGGCTACATGTGTGACTGAAATGTAAACTTAATGATTTAAACATTCAACTTTGCACAGGTTTATAAATAGTTTATACATATATTCATGATTTAGTTTGCTATATTTATAAATAAAGAGTGCTCAATATCATTGATAGAGCATATATATTTAAATTAGGATAGCACAAATAGAGAGTTAATGGTACTTGGCAACTGTTAGTTTCTTGCCTATGCATTCATCAGGCCATAAATATGGGAAAAACAAGCTGGGAAGATCAGTGAGTAAAACGAATAGCACTTTTCCTCATGTATGATCTGTAAATATTTATTCAATACAAATAGATACATAGGCAAGAAACGGACTATTGGCTCGCACCTTTGACTCTGAGTCTATGGTATCCTAAATTATATATATATATATATATATATATATATATATATCATCATTATCAAGTGATGAAGCTGACATGGATTTCCCTGACACTTTCTCGCCAATCACTACCATCATCCATCACTCCCAGCTGGTCTTCTAGTCTACATCCTGTGTCCATACAGAACTGTTGTAGGTATGTACTTCTTGGTTGTCCAACACAGGCACGTTCATGTAAAGGGGTCCATAGGAGAACATCACTGATATATATATATATATATATATATATATATACTTGTCTTGCTTAAACACATGCACATATATATATTAGTTTACATTAGTTTATATTATACATAGTTTACATTAGTTTATATTATATATAGTATGAATATATAAATGAAATCTCTCTTCTTATTAAGCCATATACTGATATTAATCTACTTCTAATTTCAAATTATTTTGTTTCTGCACTTATCAAGAACTTTGCCTTTATTATATCATTACCCACTCTTATGAAATCAACCAAATTTCCGGAAAAACCCCATTATTTTAAACTGGGCTTGTATTTCATTTGTTTAATGAGCCCTTTTTCTGACAAATAAAACACTTGCAAAGTTATCTTACATTTGAAAACAGTTGGCAGGTACTTAGATCATAATTATACTCTGCTACCTGTGCTAAGATTATAGCACATTCCATTTTAGGCTCTTATAATCAGAAAATAAGACAATAAGAATGACTTCAAGAAATGATACATTCAATGATTGTTGGAAATGGAATTAGTGATCCGAGTTCAAATCCTGAATTAGGCTGTTTATTTTACACTTTGCACTAATGCACTTGAGAAAGGCATAAATCCAACTCTTCTCCTCCCAGCTATGGGTAAATAGTAGGGCAGACTTTGATCTTTTGTCTTTGTTAGGCAAATAGTCTGGTAGAAGGAAAACTAAATTCCAACCTGCTTTGCTCTTCTTAAAAAAATAACCTTATATCATATTTGTTATTGTTATTTGCACAACGTCTCGGCCAATATGTCCTCTGGCCTTCTTCAGGTGTTTGTCGAACTCGAGAACCTTCACGGAACATCGAACTATGTCCTTTATTGAATCCGCGGGGGTCGCCTGTTCTGATTCCGTTAGCCATAACTGGGTACAAGTGTTAAGTATACCTGTATTGTTACTTGCCTGTAGTGAAGATTGAACCTGTAACCTCCAGATGATTGTCTCCTTAGAAGCTTAGGAAACCAATGCCTATAACCGTTATGCCATGTGTCCTGCTGGACAATTCAGAGTGAATTTTTGGCACTTATAAACTTGATATTCTTACTCGACTAGAATTACTACTATTATGTATGAATGAATTTTTTACCTATGCTCATATTCAGATTTTTTTTTTTTTCATCTGGCCTTCTTAATTATTGATTCCCATATTGTATTCAACTCTATTCTTGTATAACACCCCCAGCGTCCAATCCTCGTTCAACTCCCTCCAATCTCTCTGCTACAGCATGGGAAAAAACAGATCGAAAGTTCCCTCCAGGAAAGTAACCATACACTGCCCTGCCCCACGTTGTGATTCTTTAATGGAAAGGCCGATGGCCACCTCTGAAAGGAAGAGGGGTTACTGGCAGCTGAAGACTGAAAACCGAAGGGTATATATTGTAGAACAAAAAAAAATACAACTCCGATTTCTGCAGTAGTTAATAATAAAAAGGGTTTTATAATCTTCAAGTTTACAGATGGTAACAAAATCTGCGGGTGTGACTTATAAAGGTGTCGGTCTGGTGAGGGTTAAGTCTTCTTAGCAATAATTCGTCCCAGCGGCGGACTGGTGATATGAGTTGGCGGCGCAAAGCACAATTCCAATCTGTTGGTCCCTGCCTGGTCTTTGTCTGCTTCGTCTGGTCCCAACTGCTTCGCTTACTGCCACCAACTGCTAAGTTCAAAAATCAGCTTGTTTATATAATAACAACCAAGATTCTGGGGTAGGTTCTGACTGTGGCAGGGGTGTTCTCCATAACATCATTTTCAACTCATCAGACATCCATCATGTCTTTGTTTCAGTTTTCATCATCAGAAAGGGTCCAACCCCCTTTTCACTACTTTCACAAAGTCGTTCCACTCACTACCCTCGTAATGAGGACTACAGGAGGATAGCTTTCCTCCTACCAGCACAGTTTTTCTCATTTTACTACTTAGGATGTCAGGCTGGAGATTTTTCCCCTTATGCCCAAATATGCTAGACTGTCACTTTTGATGGAACTGATTTCAAACCTGTGTGGGAGAAAGGGCTGGCCTTCGTTCCAGACTAATTAATAATTCCCTTTCAGCACTAATAAGTAATTCCAGATAATTTTCTCTCCTCTTAGCTGAAGTATTTCCATAAATGCCAGATGGCCTCCCTATCATCAACAAAGACTTCTTTATTTGCTTCTGAGTCCCATCTTTTAACTGGAGGGTACGTCACATCGTATCCGAATCTTTTTACAGTCAAATTCTTAATTTTAACATTTACAAGGTTTGAGAATCATTTTAGTATTACTACTCTTTTCTTTTCTTTTTTTATTATAATATCTTTCTTCCTCAATTTCTGCTTGTGCTTTGTAAACAACTTAATCTTCCCAACCTGTCAACATCTTCTAATTCCCATTTCGGGTCCTTGTCAAAAGTTCCTTTTCCCAGAAATTTCAATTTTACACTTCTTGACAATTATATCTGGCTGCTCAACTTTTTGGTTAACCCTTCATGTACCAATATTATCATACTTGGTCTACTCAACTTTTTGTTCAAGTTGACTTGTTTCTTGAACATATTCTCTTTTCTTATGTCTTGGGTTCTTCACAGTATGGGATCTTTCAAGTTCTCTTTAGACTGGGTCTCTTCACAGGACTGTTCTCTGAGACAGATGATGGTCTAATTTTTAATCAGCATATATACACCTTATCTATCCAAACACATGTGCTTGTGCTTATGTTATGCCAAAATACAGAGATTTGAAATATCAACAAACACTAATACTCCTCACTCAACAAGCAACCAGGCCTGGCACATGAAATAAACAAAAACTTACAATAATACATATTAATCACAGGACCATCCATGGATGATAAGCAGACTTGGGAATATCAATAACAAAACTAGCCACATCATCAAAACCTGCCATCATCAAAGACAGCACTCGTCAGCAATCCAAACTTGTAAAAATGCCACTTGCACATTGTATGGTCTAAATATGTTGACTCTAAAATTCTTGGATGATTCAAAAGTTTTGCAATATTTTGGTATGTGTGAGTTTGTGGCATATATATTACATCACCAAAGCAATTCAGGCTATGGAAAGTACCCACTGTAATTGGTAGTATTAGTGTACTAACATATGGTACATGGCTTCTCTCTGTGTGGGATTTGAAGGCCATACAGATAAATTTGCAACATAGTCTAATTAGGGAACTTATGCTTCTTGAATTTGAACTGAGCCATATCACTGCCAAAGCAGCCACAAACATTTATTGTGCAAAAGGTCAAACTGCAATTGATCACAATACATTAACCAGATGGTTCAAGAAATTTGGCTAGGGTTGCCAAAATTTGACAATCAGAAAAGATCAGGTAAGCCTAAAACTGTTGATTCCAAGGCCATGCTCCTGACCATAGTGATAAATCCAGCAAAAAACACTCAGAGCGAGCTTAGCATCTGATAGTCCAGTATGGTTAGTCACCTTCCCAACCTTGGCAAAAACATCCAAACCTGAAAAGTTGTGCCGCATGTTACCAAAATATTGCAAAATTTTTGACTCCCCCAAACATTTATCCTTAACATTAAATTTACATTGTGAATCAAACCATTCACTAAAAACATTAAGTCTTGGAATTTAGACATTCAAAAGAAAAGTCAGTACCTGCTTCTTTTAATTGAAAACATGAAAGTTCTTGGCTTAATAAGGAAAGAAAAATATAATATTTTGAAGTTGCTGACATCTATGATAATGATACATCTATCCATCACAGTGTCCAACAATGAAGAACCAGTTTTAGAGCTCTGGGGAAAGTAGAGTTTCCTCTTTATTAGTATTACTTCCTTCCACTTTGACTCGGAGAGGTAGCACCTGTTATGGTCCCATGTATGGGTCAAATAGATCTGTTTGAAAATTATCTGTATTAGATAGGAATACTTGAAACCATATAACTGTGTGTAAACAAATGATTATCCTCATTAAAAAGGAGCATAATATGTCTAGATAAGAATAAATATTATAGTGGATGGCTAGTTGGTTGGTTGAGTGTTCTTGGTAGGACTGTATCTGATGGTGAGATTCCTGGTTCTTGAACTCTGGGAAGTGTGCAGCCACCTCTTTATTGCAATTACTCCCAGGTCCACACTGGCTCATAGTAATAACTGTTAGGATCCCATCGATGGGTGAAATAGATCTGTTTTGAGTAGAATAATAATAGCACTTGCTGCCATAATGTCCATGCAATGACATGCCCGTATGTGCACAATCAAATGTGACAGCCCATGCAATGATGTGCCTGTATGTACACAATCAGATGCTTGATAAACAGTCCTCCTCAAGTGGTAGTCTTGTTTGGCAACTCTGTTTGCTTCATATCTGAGTACTTGTGTGAATAACTTCACAAATTTGACATTTTGAAAATGATTTGCATTAAAAATACTTGAAATCACGTTACTGTGTGTAAATTATTTGTATTAAGAATAGTTACTTAAAGCTATGATCATTTTCTAAGGATTATTATTAGTTACATTGTGCAAATAAATGGTTATTATTAAATAGAAATAGTAATTTGAAGCCATAAATTTGTGAGAAAAATTATTAGTATCAGATAGGAATATTTGAAACCATACAACTGTGTGCAGATTATTTGTATTAGATAGAAAGATTTGATATCATATAATTGTGTGCAAAAGTACTGACATAAAAACTCACTGGTCAAAAATTGTAAATATAAATATACAATCTATGTTAAGGCATAAAATAACTCCAGACAAGTTGACATGCCATTAAAATCAATCAGTCAGTCAGTCTATCCAACACATAAATCTTCTTACAGTATATCGCTATATTTCAACTGATGATAAAATATCCTGTTATTTTGTTAAAGTAATATAACTCCAAAAAATAATTTATATACTTAAAGGACATCAATGAAGGTCATTAAGTTCATTCATTTATTCGCAAATAATATAAATTCTATAAATAATAAATGACTTTATATTGGTTTTAATAACCATCTTCAGCAAATTTTCAATGATTCTATGTAAAGAATAATAATATAAAAAGGAAAAACCTAATCAATATTTCTGATACATTATCAAAATATGAAACTTCATAGATAGGCTGAGATTTCAAGTTGGCCCTCAAAAGAATTTCATATCCATGGTAGGAAGCATTTGTTACTTCAATTGATGATAAAATTAGAAGAAAATTAGATTATGCCAATCTTACCAAAAACTTTTAATCCAAAAATGTTACTAAAAATTTAATTCCATTAGACATTTCAATGGTTCATTAGTGAGAAAATCATTATGTTTCCTGTGTGATTAGCGATCTTATTTTCATGTTCTTCATTTCAGCATATTGAGTATAGAAATTAAATTTGCATCCATATGAAGAGAAATTATATTTGTATTGCATTGCTTCTTTTTTTTCATTCTTTACATTTTGAAATAGAAAGCAAATTAACATATTTCTTATCACATAATGCATACATTTTCCCTCAAAATTTTGCTTTAACAACAACCTCCCCAACCAACTCAACTTTATGTCATAAAGGTCAGGATTTGTGGGTGGGCCAATCGGCTGAGGTAACTGTTATCCACCCAGCTTTCTTTACCAGAATAGTCCTTAAAAGACCTCAGCATGAAATATTTGTGTGCACAATGATATTTACTATGCTTAGATTCATACAGCACAAGATTTAAATGACATTGCATCAATTCTTTCTAAATGGATAAGGTTAATTTCCTTTAAAAAATCCACTTGGAAATCTTAAGGCCAGTGCCAAATATATAATTATCTAATCGACCAAAAAAGCATGGTGGAAAATGTAACAGGCTATTTGCTCCAATATACATCTATTTATTTCTATATCATATGCATTATCAGAGTGATTCACATATATACACACACACATACTTGCATATTAATATATGTGTATGTATATATAATCAGTTTAACAGAGAAATTAAAGCCACTTTTGGCCGCTTGAGTAGAGTGTTCACCAATGGTCTGGGAGACCAGGGTTCAATCCTAAGTCGAGTCATACCAAAGACTCAAAAAATGGTACTTGATTCCACCTTGCTTCACACTCAGCACTATAAGGTAAGGATCTAGGGGAGTGGAGCAATCTAGGGAATGGAGTAGCACCTTCCCCTACACCTCAGTGTAGTAGCTATTGAAAACGGAGCCTTCAGGTCACCCTCGACTAAGGTCGCCAACTTTACTTATTACAAGTAATAGTTTCATATTCTTACCATCATCAGACAATTATGTTATACTTCATATATATTAGTAACAATGTTGCTTTAAATTTTGTGTTATACTGCCTATACAGCTCTATCTTTGATACTGAGCCGCTCTGTATATTAAAAATGACTCTAATCATCAGGTAAGATCCATACTGACATTTTTATTCTTCCCTATACAATATATATAAAGGAATTAAATTTGCATCCATATGACTTCCACAAAGGATTCTTCCACTAATTGCCATTCCAATGAACTGACCCTACCCAACAGACACATAACTGCCTTAAAATCTCTCTCTTCTAACCACAACATTGTTATTTCACCCTCTGACAAAGGTGGAGCTGTTGTTATTATGGATTCCACGGTCTATAACCAAAAACTTATGAATCTACTTGGTGATAACAACACTTATGAATAGATATCCCTACAAACAATTACAAATAATATTAACGACTTTAACAAATCCTACAGAAAACTAATCTCCAATGAGGATAAATCTTGGTCCTCATTAATCAATTACCAACCCATAATCCCCAAAATTTACGGTCTTCCTAAAACCCACAAACCTAACATTCCTCTAAGACTCATCATTTCTAGTATAGGATCTGCACCCCCCCCATAATATCGCTAAACTTCTAGCCAATCTATTATCCCCTCTATTAGGTACCATCAGTGACGCACACATAAAAAATTCCAGATCACTGCTCAACCAACTAACTGACATTGATATGAACAACAAATATTTAGCTCGTTTAGACATCAAATTCTTATATACCAATATACCTGTTGATAAATGCATAGAACGTTTACATAATTACCTTCGAAAATCTAATACCACATTTCCTCTTCCTATCTAAAAACTGATTAAAATTTGTACCTTATGCACCTCACACTGCTACTTTATATACAACAACATATTTTATAAACAAAAATTTGGTTTACCAACGGGGTCCCCGCTTAGCGGAGTTCTTGCATGCATTTATCTAGAATTCTTAGAATCTGGCCCCTTTAAATATATTATACCCAACACTGCACATTACTTCAGATACATCGACAACATACAACTTATCTATCCACAAGATCTTGATTTACATAGCATCACTGACAGACTGAACAATGTCGAACATTCTATAAAGTTCACATATGAACTTGAATACAACAGCACCCTACCTTTTCTGGACATTTTACTTATTAGGAATATTAACAAACTAGAATTCAAGGTTTATCGTAAACCCACCTGTAAAAACGACCACATTCACTTTTATTCACACCACAACAACAATACTAAAAGAGGTATCATCATAGGTTTTTACCTCAGAGCTCTACACATTTGTTCCTCGAAATATTTAAATGATGTATTCATCCACATAGAAAACTCCTTCCTTAATCTTCAGTACCCCAAATTCTTTATCATCATCATCATCATTATCTTGTCGTGCCATCAGCACAAATATCCCGGACCCTTTCTTGCCACCTCTTTCTATCATTCATCACTTTCAGCAGGTCCTCAGGGCTATACCCCGTATCCTCATAGAGCTGTTGTATGTAGGTTTGAGATGGTTGCCCTGCTTTTGCTCAGCCATGTGAGAGGGTCAACAGGAGTACATCACTTATGAGCTTGCCCCTACTTCTCCAGCAGTGTCCTGCATATCTGGTTCGTTAATTTGGATAGTTTTCGTGATGGGTGGTAGGTGGCCATGCAGCTGCTGCTTTGTAGAGTGCTGCCTCCAGGACTCGTTCAATATTGCTCACAGCATTCTTGTGTAGTTGCTGTCAAGCCTTTTCTCCATCCATTTAGTTAGCATCCATGTAGTGCATCCATATAGCAGTATTGACACGATCGCTGCTTGGAAGAAACTGCGTTTCCTTTTATCAGTCTGGTCTGACTCCCATATGAACGATAGCCTATTGATAGCTGTCCATGCCTTTGTTAGTCGCATGTTGATGTCTGTCTTATTCAATGAGACACTGCTTCCTAGGTGGGTGAACTTGTCTACTAGTTTCAGAGAGCTACCGGTTAGTGTGGAAATGTCACCTGTTTGATTAAAGCACATATATTCTGTTTTGTGTGCATTGATATGTAGGCCATTGCCTGTGGCAGCTCGTTCTAGACAATGCAGTAGGGTTTCGGCTTGGGCGGGTGCATTTGCCAGAATCGCTGTCATCAGTATCGTCGGTGTCAGTAATTGTTTTTGCGGGGTACCTTCTGCTTCTTTTCTTTGTCAGCTCAAAACTGTTTTCTTTGATTTTATCAATCGATGTTCTAAGCACATAGTCTAGACAGATGATAAAGAAGTATGGGGAAAGTGTGTCTCCTTGCAGTACTCCTGCTACAATGTCGAAATTGTCGGTGTCTCCATCCAGAAAATGCACTTTCACTTTGGTGTTTCTATACAGAATCATTATGGCTGCAGTGGTTCCTTTTGGTAGACCGTATGCTAGTAGAATTTGCCCCATCTTCCCTCTGTGTATGGAATCACAGGCCTTTGTAAAGTCGACAAATAATATTGTTGCCTGTAGGTTTTTTGCCCATATGCCTTCTAGAATTCTACGGATAGTCAATATTTGTGAGGTCATGGATCTATTTCTCTGGAAGCCATTTTGGTTCTTCCTAAGAATGTTGTCAATCTTGGGTTCTATGTGGTTGCGTAGTCGGGCATTGTATATTTTGGCTGCTATGGATGTAAGTGTTATACCTCGGTAGTTCTTGGCTAATCCGAGGTCTCCCTTTTTAGGGAAAGGGAGGATGCATCTCTTCATCCATCTGTCTATGGGATTTTGATTATAAACTGCATTATAGTGTCGGAGCAGTATGTCATTGAATTGTCTGGTCTTCCATACTTCTGGGGGAATTTCATCAAGCCCTGTGGCTTTTCTATTTTAAATTTTTCTAAGTACTGAGTTGAGTTCTTCTAGAGTAAACAGTCCTAGTTTGATGTCTAATTGCTTTCTAATAATTCTCATGATTGGTTCATGTGTAACTTTCAGTGGGTTTCCTAGTAGATTCTGGAAATGTTTTATACACTTTGCTAAATCTAAAGCCCTCAAAATCCACAATAAGAATCAACCTCAAAGTAATGCCCACTCTCTATCTGATAAAACTAGTTCCCTCCTTAGATACATAACTTTGCCAAAAAATTCTTCCTCTCACAGCATAACAAACAACTTAAATAAACTCAATATCAAAACTACTTCTTTACCTTCTGAAATGATCCGCGAATTAATACACTCTAGCCTTAAAAATAACATATTTTCAGATGCCAGTGTTTATTGTATCCCTTGTAAGGATTGTAAACTAAATACATCGGCGAAATATCTCGGAACTTTCATGTTCGCTTGAAAAAACACAAAAGAGACATAAGAATTGGTAACTCAAACAATTCATTATTCCTACACATTTCTCAATCTAATCACAACTTCGACTTCAATTCTGCTAAGATGCTCATTTACATCCAAAATAAAAGTCTAAGACAAATTTTTGAAGCTGTTGCTATTTCATTCTTTAATTCCCTAAATACTCGTCCTAGCTTTTATAATATTTCTCCTTACTTGAGCAGATCCATTTTAAATAGCTACAATATATTCCATCTTTAGTTAATATTTTGCACATATATCATAATTTTTATGCTTTCTATTTTTCTTTTTGATTTTCTTTCTTTCTTTTTCTTCCTTTTGACTCAAAATTTTTCTCGATAAACAAACGTAACATAAATTCCATACAATATTCCTAATAAGTCAAATGACGTGATTTAAAACAACAAATGCTGATTCACCAATTAAACAGCCAACTTTTTCTTATTATACAAATTTTCCCTTAGGTTTTTGTATTTTGCATTTTTAAACATCCATCGTTGACTTAACATCACTAATATCACCCTCATGGTCCTGATGATGGTTTAGTAGAACCGAAATGCTATAGTGTCGACTTCTCAATAAATCTCTCCTTCCACTTGGATTACCTTGTTATCAATATATATATATATATATATATATATATATATATATATATAAGAACATTAAAAATATAAGAAGAAAAAAAAATTAACTGCTCATAACTCTGAGGTTCCTGATTGTAATCATCCTGAATATCCCCTAAGAATTAGAGTCGTGATTTATTAATCCTTTTTTTATTTTGACATAAAGCATTTTCATTTCTTTCTGAATTTATTGTCATTTTATTTTTTACCAAATTGTGGGTTTCTTAATTCTGATCTAATTTACATATACATATGTATATACCCAACCACAACACCACTGACAAGATGCAGCACAAAGTCTATTTTTTGAGTAGAGTACTGCTGGTTTGAATTTTGCTTTGGTGTGTCAGGGAAACAAACAGATTTATGCCTTTCCCAAAGGCGTTAGCATGAGCTGAAGTGCAAACAACCTCACCCAGGATTTGAACTTGAAATGCTGATTCTATTTCCTACAATGATAATTTTTACACTAAGCATCCTTTATATATATATATATATATATAGTGAGAGAGAAAGAGAGTGAGAGAGAAGGATAAGAAAGTCAATAACAATGCAACAGGAAGTAAACATTTATTATTAAACAATCCAATCAACTATTGTATTGACTTTCCTCTTCTACTCCACAATGTGTCATTAAGAAGTATATGAATTAAATAAGATGAAATAATTTCAATTTTTAAATGTACATCGTATCTCTAAATTAAGTTACACCATCATATATATATATATATATATATATATATATATTTAGAGATATCATATCGTCATTCATTAAGGTTAGTTTAGTTTCAGCACAAGACACCCATCAAGAAATGAAGTAACAAGTCAGGGTTTGCTAGTCTTGTTCACTAACTATTTCAACATGCAAGGCTCTTGAGTGGGACCACACACACACACACACATATAGAGAGAGAGAGAGAGAAAAAGAGATTTAAATACACATTCTATTTCTGTTTACTTCTGTTTGTTCAGTGTATGCTGACATGCTTTTATATGTGAAGTAATTTAGTAAGTTCTTCACTTAGATGTGGCACCAGTCTGTATGAATGGGGCACCTAATGAGACTTGAACTCACTCATGTAGGTTTAGTAGTCTAACTTGCAAACCATTACACTACCCGAGGTGTGTGTATATTTCTATATGTATCTTTCTGAAATATCTTGATTTATTTTAGTCAAACTTATTTAAATACCTAAATCATACTCATATCAATGATGAGCATATGTTTAAAGTATTTCTTGTTTGTTTTTTCCCCAAATACATTTAGCCTTTTAGAGATTATTTTTATCTCATGTCTCTGTACATCTGCATGGACAAAGCTTGTCTGAAATCAGTTAGGGTGTCTCAAAGGAGAAATATAGACAAACACATTGATTCATATAGATAAAACATTGATCAGGCAAAACAAGAGCAAATCCTTATTCAACAGGAAGAACAAGTATCAAAATGATGATGTTAGAAATAATGATGCAGAGTTGACCATTTAAAATGGTGGGGAACAATGGAAAGGAGATGTAAAAAGAATGAGAAAGAGAAAATATGAGGATAGAGTTAAAAGAAAGAGAAGAAAAGAGAAAATAAGATCAACTGAAGATGAGAGAGGGAGATAAAAGTAGAGGGAGAAAGGGAGTGGGGAATTAAAAAGTTGATTGGAAATGAAGCCAGGGTGAACAGGAGGATGAGATGATTGAAAGAAAAGGTGAGAATACAGAGTAAAAATTCAAAAGAGAGAAATAGAAAAAACTAGAAAGGGAGATAAAGATGAAAGTATAGAGAAAAGGTGAGTGAGAAAGATTGGAATTTGAAAGGAGAGGAAGCCTGAGTGAGCAGAAGGATGAGAAGATTGTAGGAAAGGTGAGGATACAGTGTAAAAGTTGGAAAGAGAGAAATAGAAATGAGAGGAACAGGAGGTGGAGAAAGAGAAAAATTAGAAAGTTGAAGGGAAAAGAAGCCAGATTGAGAAGGGAAATGAGGAGATTGAAGTAAATAGATAATGCGAAAGTGAAGACAAGAGAGACAAGGTAAGACAGAATAAAAGATAAAAGGTGTCTGTGAATAGAAGAATAGACCTGTGATTAATTCGTGCATGTGCTGTTGGCTCATACCAGCAAAGGTACAATAATATATTTAATAAAAGTATCTATAAATGGAATTTCTAACAACTGGGCAGCCATATTGTAAGTAATTATACGTTTTTATGCTGGGCCGGGTTTGTCATGAAATGTTCAACTTGGCTCACAGAACAGTTACCACTGACCCCCGCCCCCAACCATGCATCCATGTTTACTGCACTTGTGGACTAAGGCAGTAGAGACCAGATTGAAAACCAGTGATGTATGCATGTTTTAAAATTCATATCTTTTGTTTAGCTTCAGGGCTACTTTAGGGTTTTATTCTGTCACAGAATTCTTGGATTGATCATGAAATTTCTGATTAAGGTTTTGTCCCTACATTAAAGTTCAGCTACCTATTCATGTATGTAAATGTTTATATATTTTACAATCATAATGTATAGATGCAAATAAAACTTTACATGAATATATTTATTATGTATGCAGTAGAAGTAAATATATGCATGTACATATATATCATTATGATTAAAATTTAACACTAAAAGCGTTTTTAATCCATAAAATCTTTACAGTATTTAATGCATGAAAATGCAGAGCAATATCACAATATATTTCAAATATAACATAAGATAAGAATAAAACAGGCTAAAAACTCCAGACTTATAGTTTCATATTGTTGATCCTCAGGTGAGCTAGTATACAAAATATGTTGAATACTAGCTCATCTGATGATTAACATCATGAAACAATGAGTTGTGAGTTTTTATCCTGTTTTATATATATATATATATATATATATATATATATATATATATATATATATATATATATGTCATAAACTGTGGCATACCTGTCAACCTTTTAAGCCAAAAAAAATCTTTACAAAAATGAGTTGACTCATGCAGCAGGGTTAAAATCCAAATCTTTACTACAGAGTGGTCAACCAGTGGTAAAAGTTTGGATTTTAACCCTGTTATCTGAGTTAACTCCTATTTTTGTAGAGATTTTTTCAGGCTTGATAAGTCAGCTTGTATGCTGTAATTTGTGATATATAAATTATATTAACACAGGCAAAAATGGAATTAACATACTTAGATGATGTTCACTTAGGGTTCTTTTATTATTTAGTAATAAATAAACTTATAAAAAATAAGATGCCAAACATTTTTCTTTAACAGCTGGACATTCTAGCTTTGTGAAATATTCTTTAAACAAACTAGATTAAATTATTTAGCCATGTAGAGGAAAATATTATGGAAAAAGCAATATTCAGAATGTTTAGCAATTAAATAAAAATGTTTTGCGTCTTATCTATTATTTGTTTATTGACTGCTAGATAAAAAAAAAACTAGGTGAGCATCATTTAAGAATGCTTATTTCATAATTTTTGCTAGGGGTAGTACGCACATGCTGTGTCAAAAAAACCACAACAGATATGCTACTAACAAAGCCTTCATCAGATGACAGCTCTGGGGTCAGGCATGTTTTCAGGGTGAAATTATCATTACCACAAATCCAGAACACATGAAAAGTATCTTACAATACCACTAGATTTTATTGGTTTCCTATTAGGAATGCCAAATCAAAATACAGTGTCTTCATATAATTCTTTATATCATTTACAACTTACCAGCAACAAAGTCTTAATTCAATGATGTAAGATTTGAATTCACTGACTAGATGACTCAGGAAATATACTGAATGAGAATTCAAATTCAATGTATAAAATCTTAATAATGAATTTTTAATTCAATTATGTTAATTTGAATTAAATAACAAGATCATAACATCAAATTCATTGAAAAGTCAAGACAATGTTAAACTAATTCACAATTTTTAATAACTTTTTAAAACATCATTGGTCATGCATTTTTACCAGTGATGAACAAAAAAAGCCTCCATGCCACACTCAGTTCAATGCAATCAGTTTTTCAGCTAAATACTATGGTCTTGAAGAACAGTGTTGCCACATGGTTAATATCATTGCCAAAAAATATACCTATGCATAAAATCTATTCCCTTATGTTGAACATTCTCTCCTTTATGATATAAACTATAAATGCAGGTATATAACACTCATAAACTGTCTTTTCCAGCCTATAGTATATTTTAACAAAAAAAATCATTCAAATTTGCTGTTAGAGAAGTGAGGATCATTGGACTGTATATCAAACAGAATTTAATATGAACTGAAAAAGATAAGAAAACAAACTGCCAGCAAAATGCATTAAATGGGTAAACATAAATATTGCAAATGATAACAGGTTTTACTTACAATATGCAAAATGCAGTATGCACTCATGTATAAGTCAATCACATGTACAGGTTGACCCTTTTATCTATAGTTGTGAAAACATTAATTTAAGAAATTGATTTTTGAAAACAATGGCTGCTTTTAGCTATTCCCATTATGTTTTAATTTAAACATTAAAAACTTTTATCATGTATAGGTCAACGATAGTTGGTTGGTTGGTTGTTTGGGTTGCATGGCATATCAACCTTTGTAGGTTATTTAATGCCAAATCTATTTTTATACAAATAAACAGTTTTATTTCAAACAGTTCTGTTAACCATAAATACACAGTTCAATTTTCAAAAACATTTCTATTTCAAGCTATTTAGTTTAGTCAAACAGTTCTTATTCAAGAAATTCAGCTTAGTATCATTATAGCTTTTGTTTACAGACAGTTAAATGTCAAAACAGTTCTATTTTGAACAATTCAGTTTAGTATAAGTATAGTTTCAGTGTCAAAAACAGTTCTATTTCAAACAATTCAGTTTATCATAAGTAGAGAGTTAGTTCTATTTAACCCATAGATAGGGCCTTATCAGGTGATACCACTCTGGGCCAGAGTAGACCTGGGAGCGATGGCAATGAAGGGGTGCTCCACATTCCCCAAAGCTCCAGCATTAATGGAACCTCACCATCAGATTGTTTAGTGTCATATCCAAGACACTCATCGGGTGGGGATCTTACACTTATGTAGAGATGCAGTTGGTGTTTTCTACAGCTCCAGCCAACTGGGCAATACACAGAGTTAAATGTAAAAACAGTTTTATTTCAGATAATTCAGTTTAGCATAAGTACGCAGTTTAATCTTCAAAACAGTTCTATTTTAAACAATTCAGTTTAGCAAAAATAGTTTTTTGCATGAAATTTTGATCTTCAAAATACAACCCATATACAATTGTCTATGACCCTTTTTCTAGAAAAGATTTTTCAAGTATTATTCTTTTAAAAATACACAAAGATATTATTTTATTTTTATTCATCTATTATTCTTTAATGTATAGAAATGTGTTTATGTGTGTGTATTTAGGAAGCAGAGCTTTATTAATACAAGTTTCCTTAAGGGTAACAGACAAGGAATCAAAAAATATTTTAATTAATTTTTTTGAATACAAAAGAACACAAATCTATATTCAACGAGGGGAAATATTATCCAAATACTTAGGCTCTATTACTTTCAACTCTGCTTTAGGCCATCATCAAGATCAAGATACAAAAAACTTCTTTAGCAATTTCAGAATTCATTTAGTTAAAAATATTTAACAATATTTATTAGTTGCTGTTTTAAGTTTTTAATTTAATGAAGACTCAATGCATAAAATAACATACAAGTAAAATTCTTTACCGGTACAAATGTGTCTGACAGTTGTTAAATGCATTTAAAATCAAAATAAAGAAAGTTATATTTTGCTCAGATTTCTTTATTTTATGAGAAAGCCTACCAAAATTTGAAATTTTTTAAAATAATTAATATTGTCCTATATACACATATTGCTAATGAGTATTTTATGTATCAAAGTAAAATATCACTGCCTAAAAGTCTATGTTCAGTAATACAATCACAACTACAAGTTAATCTAGAAGATAGGATGTTGGGTTTATTGCTAACATGAATTTGATGTTTATGTACCAGAGAGGATACAATCTCATCCATATATAATGGGTAGCAGTTTTCTGTTAATGAATATTTGGTAAAAGAACAGATAAAGAAGTATATAGGAGTGTTACAAATGTTTTTCTTATTTATGAACAAGGGAACATAATTATTTTTATGGAATTTAAACAAGGTTAATTTTTATGGTTTTAAGTCATATAAAGAATGGTATTAATTGGCTTTTTTATGTATTTTTTAAAGCATAGTTGGCATGGACCATTGGTTGACACAGTGTAATGATTGTGGTTCAAACAAGAATCATATTAGTCAATGGCTGATGTCATGAAAAAGGGTTGGATTCTAAATTTGAAAATTAATGGTGACACAGTCCAAAGTGCTCAAACTCTGAGTCTTTTGGACAATTTCTACATTCATTTGAACAAGAATTTTGTTTACAAGAAATTTTTTAAAAAAAGTTTTACATATTTCTATGTTTGTTCTTTTTAACAAAACATGCTTATATATAATTTACTGCTAAAAACAGTCTAAATCACTAAAATACAGTGTTCTGTACACAAAAAATCTTCTGCAATTTCAAAATATTGCAACTATATAATAAAATAAAACAGGATAAAACTCACAACTTTGTGTTTCATATAGTTGATCTTTAGGTGAGCTTGTATCTGTAATATATTCATGTCTAAAAATATATGACCCAAGATATGAACACATGAAATAGACATATTCATACGGATACGGAAAACGTTCACAAATGTTCATAAACATAGGAATCCAAAAAACACGAAACACTTATGACTCTCTTTTTTGGTTCTGGTACGAAACTTTTTATTACCTTCTTGAGTTTAAGGTTTTTCAACATGAGGAGAGAGAGAAACAATTTCTTACTATGCTGACTGTTCGTACATCGTCAGCTCTCAACTCAACCAATGCGCGGGCATCCCATAGACCCCTGGTCTGGCCTCACCCAAATCAAAAATCGACTACCTTCTTCTAGCGTTGAATCTCAACTAACACTCTTTTCAAATTCCAATATCCTCAGCCCATCACTTCCGGGCATGACGTCATTCACGTCCCCGGTCTCATTTCCTATCTGGGGTTTTTATTGTGACATCTGTGATTGTCACATCCACCCCGCATGCACGTGAACACCTGCACTCAATGTGTGTACCTAACTAACCCATGCACTTAGCCGAAAGGTTCTCAGCCTAACTAAACCGAAAGGCAAGATATACAAAATAAAAAATGATAAAAAAAAATTCTTCTGCAATTATATAACAGTATCTATATATCGATACAAGCTCATCTGAAAATACAAGAGATGCATCTAAGATCTGAATGTCTATATATTTACAAGTCTAGATGATTAAGTTTTACTTAATAATGAATGATCCTCAATCCAAAATAGTTTTTAAAGTGAAATGGTAAAACTTCTAAACTTAAAATGGAAAGAAAAAATTATATGCTGAGGTTGCTATAAGCCACTGAAAGAACAACTCTGTCACAGGATTTTTACTATGGTATATTGTTATAATTTGTTCTATTTTATAATTAGGTCTAGTTGATTCATTCATATGTCTAATTAATGATTTGAACTTTATCATAAACAAGTATATATTAGAAAAAAACATAGTTATCTAGTGTTTGATACAACCTTTAATTTTAGGCTAAAAAAGCTTTATATATTAAAGTTAAGCAAACATGCATATTTATATAGCACTAACCTATATACTAAGGTCATTCAATATAAAAGGTGAATATTGCTAATGGAATTGGCAATAGAGCATGTTGTTTACCGATGTTCTTTTTTTTTTTAAAGAAATCAATAGTCATGGGTCCTTTCATGTCCATGAAAATAGTCAGCATGACCTTCTTTACTAACCACTACACCCAGAACCTTTTCTTTATTAGAGAGTCAATGTTCCCACTCCATGAACTATCTTTTCTACTTAGGTTCAGAGTGACAAACCCATGTTTAACCCATTTGTAAATATCTTTTTGACTAAAACATGGTTCTCTTTATACATCACACATTCTTGTGTCAATTTCATATGGTTTTTTATTCCTCAGCCACCAAAGATTTGATGCCTGGAGCACTCTGTTTGATTTGCCACTATTTTGAATTGTATCAATACAAATATTTTGGGGATAGTTTTTTGTTACAAACTAATTCCAAACAATGTAAAGTTTACATGTATGAAAAAAAATCCTTTTATTTATTGAATGACCCATGTGTGTATACATCATTATATGTGTATATAATATCACCAATTTATAAACACCCTCATTCCAATTTTATTAAAATAAGTTTATTTTTTTCTGAAACAAAGATAACTGGGTTTTATTATTTCTATTTCCCAACAGATTGTTAGTCTCATTAGTTAAGTGGGAATCTAGAAAAATATTTTCTATGGACAAAGACAAACTGCTGTATACAAATTTTAAGGTCTTTGTATGTGTGTGAATGAATTTATATGTTTTTCATCAGTACAAGTGAGTTAATATATATATATGAAGGAGCACAAGCTTTTTCATATGCATCTGGGCATATATATATGTTTATGTGTGTGTGTGTGTGTGTGTGTGTGTGTGTGTGTGTGTGTATCCATGAGCATGTATGAGTAATCATCTATCAAAGTGAGGGCTTCTACATGTGCACAAGTGTATATGCGTAGGCACTCCTGTGTGTTCATCTATGCAAGTAAGTATTTTTGTATACAAGTATGTGAATGCACATACTAATACCACATAAAGGACTAGCACACAATCAACTAGTTAATAAAAGTATCAATAAATGGAATTTGTTGCAATTCATTTGTCCTGAAAGGCCACTGTATAACAGATAGTGAACCACTTTGTTTGCTATCGCTCAACTCGAAGCTTCCAAAATTTCATTATCTTTACACTCCTAAACTGAGCAGACCATTTAGTCCCCACCCCCATAGCCAACCCAGCCTGTCCAAGCTGAAAAGGACCACAAGCCACATCTAATATATGCAAGTAATGCTATTCTTTAAAGGTGGCTGACACAGCAGGTTTACAAGGAATTCAACCCATTTGCCGCTATTTTTGGCTACTGGCCAATGCTTGACAATGCCGCCAAAGTTTATGAGTGGAACTTCTTACAGTAGGGGGAAGACTGACTGATATCACATGGACAGGAATCATCTGTCTGCATTTAAAATCTGTGATTAAAAAGGGATGACTTCTGGCCTTTCGATATTCAGACAATTCACACAAAGTTAAAAGCACATAAAGCAGAATAACTATTCTCATCTCTCCAAGCTAAAAACAAATATCTATGTTCAAATTCAAATTTCAAGTTAAACTAATGTTTCTATGTATTCAAGGTTGGATCAATAGATCTGTAGCCTGTCACAGAATTATTAGTTAAATTTTGATTTTAAATTTTCACTAGATGATATTTGATCTACATGAATGTTATTCTTGACTGAACTAAGGAAGGTAATTTTGTTGAAAAATAAATACTCATTGCATGAAATAATTGCTTTTTTTATTTTAACAGCATGTCAACATATCTAGGGTTATTTTATACCTAGAGGTTAAGGAATTGTGTATATTGTACATTTAAATTTACATTTCTTGTGTAATTTTTTAAGAGTTTGTTACACATGGTTATATGATATCAAGTATTCCTACCTAATATAAATAATTTGCAAATATCTATTTGACCCATAGACAGGTAATACCACTTTGGATAAGAGTGAACCTGGGAGTAATGGCAATGAAGGAATGCTCTACACTTCCTAGATCTCCAGAACTGGATTCTCACCACCACATATTGTTCACCATTTTTTTGGCAGGGAGTAGTCTTACTCCTCTTCGAGGGATACAGTCAGCATATCCTGAGCCCTGTTGACAAGGCCAATTAGTTAAATTTTGACTTTAAATTTTCATTGAACAATATTCAATCTAGGTGATTAATATTCATGACCAAATTAAGTGCACTGATAAGTGTTAGGTTTGGTTTTGTTCCTTTGTTTAATGGCATATAAACTTTTGTGGGTTAATTAATTTCAAAGCCATCCTTCTAGAAGAATAGTAGAGGTATTATTTAACTCATAGCTGGGGAACATAAGGAGGTTCATATCTTTCTCAAGGGTATTGGTATAAAAGTAAACAGAGTAACACAACTGGAGTTCAACCTCACTTCCTACTATGTTGCAGACCAGCACATTAATCTCTAGGCCATGGAAACTCCAACAAAATTATATCAATGAGTATATATGTGCATTGACCAGAATCTGTCCTGGAAAAAGAAACAGAAATTTCTCTCTTATTTTAAGATACAAATGGATCATCCAATCTCAACCAGAAGACCAAATCTAGTCTTAATTAATAAAAAGAAAAGACATTGTCAACTAGTTAACTCTTCTATTTCAGCAGATCATAGAGAGTTGAAAAAGGCAAAGTCATCCAGAACTACCAAATTGTGCCTCAATTTATCTAAATATTGTAAAACTTTTGACTCACTCTGATATAATATGGATTCTATAAATAGGATGTGGCTTGATATCAAGCTTAATAGACATAAAAGGTGGCACTTAAGTGAAAAAATACGTTATAGTAGACATTTTGACTTTTTCAAGATAAAACCAACTTTATTAGAATATCTACCAATCAGGGAGAGTAACTCAATGAATATTTGTTATGAATTTTATCACAGTTTTGATAGAAGGTTTACTAAAGATCCCAAGAGGAAAAATCTTTAAGCACATTGCTCAGCCCACTGACAAATGTCTTTAGGGAAATAAATTAATAAATATGTATGCATATGTATTCATAAACATGACTACTTTTATACACAAACATTCTGCAACATGTAAGCCTGCCTCACACGTATGAACTCCGTGTGGGTTGGCTAGCAGTTTGAAGTGGATGAGAAGGGTGTATTGGAGGTGCATAGTCTTTTTTCCCAATAGATTCAAATCATGTGCAGATTTGCTGTAGTGATCTGACAGTCATTCTGGAGACTAGTAAGCAAGTATGGTTTGTGACTTATTTGGTATGCTTGAAAACAGGTCAAGGAGAAGACTTATACATGAGAAATGTAAACCAAAAATTTGGTAAAGGGGAATAATTGATCCAAGAGAATCTATCACAGAATTCTTACAATATTTTGCTTTAAGTAATCAACCAATCCATATCATGAGGATTCAATTTTTGTATGTTTGAACATTAGTGTAACACAGCAAAATGGCACATTGTAGTAAGATTTTTGATAGAGCAATAGTGTCAAGATGCTCTAACCCATCTAGCTTCATGTTATGCCCAGATGTTTGAGGTTGAGAGTTAGTCCCTATAGCAACTAACATGCTGGATTGTGATATAGTAGTAAAAGAGTTCAAACGCCTGTCATGAAATTACATTCACTTTCAAACTAATATCTTTGGGAAAAGTATGAACCCTTTATTTCTACTAGCTATGGGTTAAATAGTAACACTACTATTCTTTGACAAGGGTAGATTTGGCATTAAATAACCTATGATGGGTTGATATGCCATTAAAAACTAAGAAAGAAAAAAGAGGTTTGGGGAGAACATTCACTGTACATTCATATTTACATCTTTTGTGTAGTTATTTCTTAAAAGATATTTTTGTACTTTTATTCATCAAATACAAATAATTTTAAACACATCTATTTGACCCATAGATGGGAACTTAATAGGTACTACCAGCCTAGGTCAGTGTGGAACTGAGAGTAATAACAATGAAGGGGTATTCTACATTCTCCAGAGATTAAGAACTAGAGCCTCACCATCAAATACAGTTTAGTGTCATACTAATGATACCTCTAACCCTAACCCTCTGTAGCATATTATAAGACTGGTTGATTACCAATCATAGCCAGAAGATCAGTCTTGTTTTGGTAATTCAATAATAAGTTTGGGTAAGAATTATTACTTGCTACTGATACCATATAACCCAGCACAAGCTGTCACATGTTATTTTGATAGGAGATAGACACTGCCAAGTAAACCCCTTTACTCTAAGATATGCCATGATGTATCCTTACCCAACCTAACACTTAAATGGGTTATAGGGAAACATCCATCTAAAATAAAGCAAAATAATTATATAAATAAAAAAATATGTTGGTGATATGCATAACCCACTACATTTGAGTACTTATCCAAACAAGTGCAACATGTAATTGTTGCATTTATGCCATGTTATATGTAATCTCATACAACATTTCTCCTCACACAGTGTGACTAGAAACCAGTTCTAGGAGAAGATACTCATGGACTGCAAACTTCCATTACATTTCACAAGAAAGGGTTAGGATCATTTCAAAAAAGAGAAATGATGGTAGAACTGCATAATTTCTGGGACTATCCACTAATAAGGAGGTATGGGTAGCATAACATTTATGGTCATGGGAAACTGTTTGGTTTCGGTTTTGGTTTCTTTGTGTAATGGCATATCAAACATCATGTTATTTAATGCCAAACCTTTCCTTATAAAAGAACAGCAGCAGTTGTATGATTTAACACATAGCTAGTGTTGAATACAGACCAGAAAGATCCCTTTGACATGCTGCATAAGTTGCATGGGTGGTAAAACAGGATGTACAACTGTTTCCTAAAGTAAACAGGATGATGACCCAGAGGAAATACCACATAAGTTGTGTGGGTGGCATAACAGGATGTACATCTATTTCTTTAAGTAAACAGGATGCTGCTTCCTCAGCAGAAATGCTGCTCTGGGTGCTGGCCTTGCACCAGACTGCCCAGAGTTGAGAGGTAGAGAAAAGCCTGAGCTGTACCAAACTCACAAAAACAAAGAAGCAAAGAGAATCTAAGATGATTCAGTGCCTTGAGATAGCCCTGACAACTCATGAAAGTAGAGAAGTGAATAGAAATGAAGATGGTTTGGTGCTTTGAGATAGCCTTGACGAGACTTGTAAAAGTCGAGAAGCGAATAGAAACTAGTATGATTTGATGCCTTGAGATGGCCCAATACAAGACTCACGAAAGTAGAGAAGCAAAGAGAAACTAAGATGATTCAATGCCTAAAGGTGTCCCTGTAACAGTTTCCTGAAAGCAGAACAAAGAAGAAGTGGTTCACTGAAGATTTGTCTCTTGCCCTGTGAGTACATCTCAGCCATCTTTGACTCTCTCCCTCACACAACCATTTCATACATTTTGGCTAATAAAAGGAAAAAGAAAAGAAGCAGATTATATTTTTGTACATCAGCATTGCTGTTCTTCCCTGTATACAACACTAGGGGGATATGAGGATTCATACCTTTCCCAGGGGTATTACTCTGAAAGTCAATGTTATAGCACAACTGGAATTTGAACTCGCTTACTGCAATGTTGCAATCCAGCACATTAGCCTCGAGGCAATGGAACTCCCCCACATGGAAAATGGACTTGACAAGTCAAGTTCAAATCCTGGATGACATTGTATGCATTTCCTTTCATGCTAATGCCTTTGGGAAAGGTATGAATTCATCTCTCCTCCCTGCAGTGAGTAAATAGTAGGTCAGACTGGCTTTAAAAGAGTAACCAATCTGGGAGAAGGAAAACTCTGAATTTAAAAATATGGAATATAGAACTTGCATCTCTCTCCATAAAAAAACCAAATTGCTATTGAAACTGCAGGACCATCATCGATTTGGTGTGACCATCGCCCTATGCTCCACAAAACATGAATGAGATCACAATCCACTCATAAGCACAAAAGTTTTTAAACTAAAATTGACCTTGTGTCACATTCTACTCTCAAAGAGGTAGAAAAATACCAATCCCTGCACAGCTCCCTGGGTTATTTAGACTGGTACATTGATAGTTGATTTTTTATGACTGAATTAGGGCCAATTTGTTCTTTAACTTTTCTCAAGTCTCTGTTGTATCTGGGAATCCTTAAATATAGGCCCTTATTTCACTGACAGCTCAAAAAGTGCTTTGTGACTATTTCAATTATATCAATTGACATTCAACAAAAATTTATCCCTCAAAATGTCAGACAACATAAGAGAATCTGTCTTGAATGTATTCACTTATTTTTGATATCTTTAAAACTGGTTTCACAGTCTTGATGTTATATAACAACAAATCAGAGGGAACTTTACTGTGCATGCATGAACTCTCTCTGGTGGGTTAACTCAGTAGTGAGATGGTATTGAATGAAGTGGTGCAATGTGTGATTATCACATTCACAATGATCAAGAAGATTCTTCCTGTCTCATGTAGAGTTTTTTGTTTTTTTTCCAAATTATTACTTCCTCAAGCTCTGTCAGCATCCTAAGAGTTGAAAAATTTAACTCCCTGTGGTTTCTGACTTTTCTCAAAGTTAAAATAGCCATTAGAAATGACATGAATGAGATTAAGTGAGGACAGTGAGGCAGCTGATATTGATCCCAAAAGAGGACTTGGCATTCAGTTTTGAAAATTAGAAGGGACACTGGATTATATATGTAAAATATGTGAGGTCCCATTGTGAAAACTTTGAAGAAAACTAATTGCCTTTGTTTGGCTATTTTTTTCATTAGTATTAAATGAGTAGGTACTTTTCAGACAAGTCTTGTACATCTATGCCTGTACTAAAAAACTTATTCAAAATAAAGTAATTCTTAAGTTCCAACATATATTAGGTATATATCTAAAAGAATTTTAAATAATTACAACTGTTGGAATTAATTATTCTTTGATTATGTATTAATATACCCATGAGCTAAATTTGGTACATCTGCATCAAAGATGATAAAAATAAACATAGCAGACATTTTTTTCAAATCTGAACAAATATACTGACAGAAAATAAAATTTCAACACCCTGAAGAACATTACCAATTTTGAACAGGGGACAATATGTGCATGCAAGTGGATAGTAGATATTCTTATCCAGTTTTCCAAGGCCTCAGCCTTCTTTTGATATAGTAACACACATACCAATGTACTGTATTGCATACATGTAAGAGTAGAATTTTGGAACTTGTGTATATATTGATCTGTATATATGATCATTTACTGTAATTCAACTAAATTGCAAATAGATATAATCTTGACTCCACACACAATAAGACTGGGTTTAAAGCCATCCTTGTAGAAGAACACTAGTGGTACTAGTTAACTCATAGCTGGCGGATAAGAGGGTTCACACCTTTCCAAAGAGTATTCGTCTGAAAGTGAATGTAATAGTATGACTGGAGTTCAAACTTGGTTACTACAATGTCATAGTTCAGCCCATTAGGCACTAGGCCACTGGTACTCCCCCATAATAATATTGGCTGATTTTAATGGCATACCAACCAATTTATAGTTATTTCATGCCTCAAGGTTAGGATATTGGGTCCATTGTACATTCATATTTACATTTTTGTGTAATTGTTTAGCAAAATTAACCTTATTTATTGAATGACTCTTGCATGTGTTCGTGTGTGTGTGTGTGTGTGTGTGTGTGTGTGTGTGTGTGTGTGTGTGTGTGTGTGTGTGTGTGTGTTTTATACTAGATTACTGTAGAAATTGATAACAACTCTAATTTCTTTTTCTGATCATTCATTCATCTTTTAAATTAATTTTTAAGTTTATAACCCAGCTTCAACTAAATCAATATCACTTCAGTTTTTAACATCTCATGCTATAAAAATCTGTGTGTGTGTGCAAAACCATAATATCTCTCAAAAAGTTGACTGCTAACTAAAATGAATCTATGTCATTATAATTCTTATTATGTTGGTATATACATGAGGTTCATTCGATAAATAAGGTGAATTTTGCCTTTGGGGTTGTTACTTTAAACCAACTCCAAACAATACAGAGTTTAAATTCATGAAGAAAAATTATGAAATAAATAAATTCATTTTGCTTTATTCATTTATAGAACAACCCACAGATAGATATTGATATATATATATATATATATATATATATATATATATATATATATATATATATATATATCATCAATTTGCACTGACATCATAGCATTCCCTGACTCTCTCTCGCCATTCATCCCTATCATCCATCATTCCTGGCAGGTCTCCTACATTGTATCCTGTGTTTGTACAGAGCTGATGTAATTAAATCTTTGCTGGTCCGCTAATACTGGCACGTCCATGTACAGGAATTTATAGAAGAATGTTGCTTATAGGTATGTCTTTGCTTTTCCAGCAGTGCTCTGCATGTCATGTTTGTCTTATTTGAATGGTTTATGAGATAGGAGATAGATGGCTGTATAGCTGCTGTTTTGTGGAGTGTTGCTTCCAGGATTTGTTCAAGACAGCTCACAGAATTCTTGAGTAGTTCCCATCTAGCTTTTTTGCGATGCATTTTATTAGTGTCCATGTGATGGATCTGTACAGTAGTAAGGACATAGCTATAGTACAAAATCTTGCTCTATTTTACTGGATAGATAAGATTTCCATATGATTAATAAGCTGTCAATAGCCCGTGGTGTAATTGTTATCGTCGTAGGAAATGAACATGGCGACATGAGTTCAAATCCTGGATAAGACTGATTGCATTTCACATAGAACTAATACCCTTGGGAAAGGTATGAATCCAATTATTCTCCCTCCAGCTATGGGTAAATAGTAGGACAGACTAGGTTCTTCAGCCTTGGTCAGGCAACTAGTCTAGGAGAAGGAAAACTCTGAATTCAAACCTGTTAAACTCTGCTTAAAAATTGACCTTGTGTCATATCCTGCCCGAGCGGAGGGGTTGGTAAATAGGATAAGCTGTCAAGAGCATTCAATGCCTTCACTAGGTGTATGTTGACATCACTTTTGGTAGATGAGATGCTGCTAATGAGGTATGTGAACTGGTCTACAAATTTTAGAGGCTTGCCATTTACAAAGGCGATTTCATGTACTCTGTTTTATTTGCATTCACATAGAGGCCAATATCAAATATATATATATATATATATATATATATATATATATATATATATATTTGATATTGGCCTCTATATATATATAATGTAACACAGCAAAATTAGGATGTCATAGTAAGGTTTTTATTAGAATAAGACACTTAAAATGCTCTAAATCAGAGAATAAAGGAATTTATCACCCAGTCTAATTTACAAATAAATGCTAGAGCCTTTCTAGAAGCTAAACATCATTTTTTAATCATCCAAGTATAACAGAGATGACTAGGAAATAAAAGAATCCCTTGCATCTTCCTAAATAGAAGCATCAATATTATCATGTTACAAGAGGAATTCATGAAAGTTAAAGTTGGTTCACCAGATGGAGACATAGACTTCTTTGACATTGTTGTTAGTGTTCTGCAAGGGAATACATTAGCCCCTTATCTGTTCATAATCTGCCTAGACTACGTACTTCGAACACTAAAAAAGGCAAGAAGCAGACAATTCCCCACACAAACTATTATCAAAAGAGACTGCACAAATGATATACTGCTTCTGGCAAATACACCTACCCATCCTTAATCCCTTATGCATAGTCTGGAGCAGGCAGCAGGTAGCATTGGCCTCAAAGGTAATGCAGACAAAATGGAGTACATGTTTTTTGATCAAAAAGGAGACATCTCCACACTAAATGGTGGTTCTCTAAAAGTAGTGGACAAGTTCACATACCTTATAAGCAGAATCTTGTCTACTGAAAATGACATCAGTATGCGACTAGCGAAGGCATGGACTGCTATCAATAGGTTATTGATCATATGGAAGTCAAACTTATCCAATAAAATAAAACAAAATTTTTCCAAGCAGAGGTCATGTCAATTCTACTATATGGATGCACCACATGGATACTGATGAAGCATATAGAGAAAAAGCTAGATGGAAATTGCACAAGAATGCTACAAGTTATATTAAACAAATCCTGGAAGCATCATCCCATAAAGCAGTTACTGTACAGCCACCAACCTCCAATTTCTAAAATCATCCAAATAAGACTGACAAGACATGTGGGATACTGTAGGAGAAGTAGGGATGAACTCATAAGTGATGTTCTCCTATTGATCCCTCACATGGACGTGCAAGTGTTGAATGACCAACAAGAACATCTACAACAGATCTGTATGGACACAGGATATAATCTAGAAGATCTGCTGGAAGTGATAGATGATAGAGACAGATGGTGAGAGAGAGTCAGGGAAATCCATGGTAGCAGTATGACATGATGATGAGGATGATGATATATATATATATATATATTTATATATATACATATATATATATATATATATATATATATATATATATATATATATATATATATAATGTAAAAAGATTCAATTCTGAGATTCATGGTATTGATCATGAGGTGGGATTAATTGATTTTTTTTTGTTTTCAAATCTCAACTGTTGACCAGTGTAATGAAAGTCAGAGTTGTGAGTAAATCTTTTTTTTAATATTATCATATTTGCAATACAATTTTTGTGCATTGAATACTTTTATTTCTTACTGAATCTACTAGCATTATGATTTTTAAACAACAGTGGATATTCTAATTTTAATTTAGTTTAATGTGCGTGTGTGTTGGTGTGTGTTTTTGTGTCTATGTGTGCATTCATGTTCACCTGTCTCTCTCTGCTTGCAATAAAGTAAACAGATGCTGACAGAGTTTGAACACTTCTATTTTTTCTTATTTTTATAAATTTTTAAAAAATTAATTTTTATGCTTATGGTCCAGCCTTGACTTCATTAAAATCATATCAGTCTTTAAAAGCTCATTCTATAAAAGAAATGTGTGTGTGTGTGTGCAACCACATAAAAACTCTCAAAAAGTTGGCAGCTAACTTAAATGAACTCTACTATATAAGTAAGATTATTTGAAGACAGGAAAAGACAGTATACTCAATTCCAGTTAGGTTTCATATTCTTCCAATTGAATTTTTCATGCCATAGCTGAATATAAAATTTATCAATAAATAAAATAAATAAATCATGTTTGCCACAACTATATATTCATCTATATGATGATATAATTTCTATTTTTAAGATGTAGAAATTTATCTGCAGCAATAGTGTAGTTCATTATTAATACTATGATGGTACAAAAGTTTTGAAATATTTTGGTAATGCGAGGCTCAATTCAGCTGTTTGGGATGATTCTGCCAAAGTCGTGAAAGTGACAAACCACACTTGACTGTAAGATGTCAAACTTACCTGATACTCTCTGAATGCTACTCTCAAGATTTGCCTCAGTAGCTTGGAGTATGGCCTGAGAATCTATGGTTTTATGTCTTGCTGACCTTTGCCAGATCATTAAGTTTCCTGTAACCCAAGCAAAAATTCTTGAACTTTCTGGTTACTGCACTGTGATAATCTGTGCCTTCACCTTTTGCACAACAAATGTTTTTGGTTGCTTCCAATTTGTTTTGGCCCACTTTGAACTCATTAAGTTCCTAAATTAGATAAGATTGTACATTCATCTGTGTAGCTTTCAAATCAAACTCAGAATGAAGCAATGCACAACTTATTAGTGAACCAACTACCATAATACCACAGCAGGTACCTTCCATAGCTTGAACTACTTTGGTCACATGATATAACTAGCATTTACCTAAATATTACAAAACTTTTGACTCACCTTAGTACTTAATAAACATTTTATTTTATAGAGAAGCTTATCACCAACTGTCCATACCACTTAGGCTCAGGCATTTTTGGTCAAATTTCAGCCAAAATCTCAGGAATTCTTAGTATCCTTTCTGAAAAGTTTTATAATTATATGAGATCAGACTCAGATTGGTTTTAGATGAGGTTTCTCTCACACTGTTGGAGTCTTAATGTCCCCCTTGCTGTAATAGGATGTTTGTCTCACAACATTTAGCCACTTGTTATGAGAAGCAGATGGCTTTCTCCCTCTGAATATGCACATAGACACTGTCTATGGTGAATTAGAGTTCAGTTCAAAATGTTATATTAGCGTATGGTTGCAAGGAAAGAACAAAAACAAAGTTGCAAAAACAAAGAATATGAAGGCAGGTAAAAATTTTAACAATTGTACTGGAAACAAATAAGTAAAAAGTTCATATAACTGGGTTTGTATAAACGTGTTGATATGGAATTAGAAAGTAGAAACATGTCCTATGCTTAATAGTGGTAGGATTGTTAGACTTATGCACACGCGGTCAACTAGATGTTATGAGTGTGGAGAGGAGAAGGGTGTTTGGTAATTTATGACTTAGTCACTTCCTTCATTGAGGAGAAGAGGAAAGTCAATGTGGAGGATGCGTGGTTTTGAGTTTTACCTCTCTCTCTCTCTATCTCTCTCAGAGTTAGTGTTCTAGTCTGCGGGTGTTGTCTGCCTTCTTTTGATTTGACTCCACTGTTGAGAAATTTGTCTTTCATAGCATTTTTGTCTTCTGATCAGATAAAATTAGGTTTTCTTTGTTTTTTTACCATGAAGGTCACAGATTTTGATTATTTTTATTTTTTGACAATTTCATCGACATTTCGCTATGTGCTGATCCTATATGCAGAAGCCCCTTTTTTCATTTTGAAGAAAGTCTCAGCACCGATGACATCCAGTGAATACTCTCGTGGATGATAATTAGAATCATTATTTTCTGTGTACAATAAATTAGAAGAGATCCATCTCGGTCATATAACAAAAATCTCCCAGAAAGTCTTATGGCAGACACCTGAAGAAAGCAGGGGGTACATATTTGAAACATTATGACTATAACAATCAAAATAAGGTAACTAGTTTGAGTCTCATCAGTGTATTATAATAATTTCTCATTTCAGAATTTTGGATAGAATTCATTATAGTAAAGAATTATGTACTTATTTTGACCCAAGTGACTTTTTCAAATGATACTTGTTTACCGATTCCAGTAGATTTGAGAGCATTGCTGTATTTTTTCCCAAAAAAACACTGGGAGTTATATTTATTTTGCATTCTTTAGATCAGTTTGCCCTTTCTCTCAGTCACTCTAAAAAAGGATAGAGGAAAGAATTATCCTATCCTCTATCTCACTCTCTCTCTTTCTTTTCACTGCTGTATTTTCCCCAAAAACCGATAGGAGTTATATTTATTTTGCATTCTTTAGATCAGTTAGCCATCTCTCTCTCTCTCTCTCTCTCTCTCTCTCTCTCTCTCTCTCTCTCTCCAGTAATCATGGTTGTGATAGAAATAGTAAGAATAACAAATAATTTTATTGAAAGATTTTTATTTTAACAAAAAAAATATGATTATACAATAGTGATTCCTGCTGTGTTGTACCAGGAACAAGAAACACTCTGCCACAGCCATTTACTTGAAAGTTAATTGTAAAAATATGAAATATTTAAAAAAAAGAATCTGAAAATACATCAATATTGAATTTGAATAACAACTTTTTGGGGTATTGATAATCTATCAGATGAAATCCTATTAAATTTGTTGATAAAATCAAAATAAATCTATCATCAGCATCATTGTTGTCTTATATATTATAGATTATTACAAATAACTTTCACACTTATAATATTAACCATCTATACATACACAATAAATGCAAGGTGTCGTAGTGTTTACATGACTACAAACCAGAATCAGTAAACCAGGTTTAAATCAGGGTTGTATCTAGTTGTATTCATTTAAACTAATTTCTTTGACAAAAGTCATAAATCTTACTTTGTAATTACTTTCATTCCCAGTGGAGGTGTGCTTAGCATTACAGTTATCATTGAAAGAAATGGAATCAGTGACCTAGGTTCAAATCCTCAACTAGACTGTTTGTGTTTCACTTTACACTATTGTCCTTGGGAAAGGCATGAATCCATCTGTTCTTTCTTCTTAGCAATGTGTAAAAAATAGGGCAGACTAAATCTTTTAGCCTTGGTTAGGCAACCAATCTAAGGGAAGGAAAATGCTGAATTCAAACCAGCTGTACTACACTTAAAAGTTGACCTTTTGTCACATCCTGTCCAAGATGGAGGTATTGGGTAAATACATAATTTCATTCTTAGTTAAATTGATCACTGTCTTCTTACTTGTATACCACAACAGTAAATAAAATATAAATGTGCAAATGAGCACATGGCAAGTTGTTCTTCCCAAATGACCTTATCTGCTTGAGAGTGGAAATAAATTAGCTGCTACATCCATTGTCATCAATTATAGATGAAAATTAGAGATACTTAGAATACATGTATTATTTATTTATTTATTTTAGATCAAATTTTATCAATTATCATATCATTAAAAAGTTAGACTCATATTATTTTCCATCTTTTTGATCTTATTTTTTTGTTGCAAATGAATTGGTTTATTATTTCTACTTCATTAAAAAAACAGTATGCATTAGGACCAAGAATAAAGAATCTTCCAATGAGATTATAACTCGCATCCCCTTTAGCCTTGGAGTAGCCAGTTTTAACATATCAGCTACTCTGAGAGCATAAATGATATCACAGAAGTCCACATAACACCTATAAGTTTCCTCATTATAACTCTGATTAATCACACTATATATGTGTCATTGTTTACACACAAGTAGTGTTAAGAGTATTTTTTTTTTAATTTTTAGATGAAGCTCTGGTAGTCATTATACTATGTATCAAAATTTTTACTTTTTTCTTCTTGGGCAGAAAGTATCATTTTGCCAGTGTTTATGCTTAAAGCAAATAGAAATGTTTTTCTCTTCAAACTTTCCTTTTGTTATCTGAGTAAGTGAATTTTCAAATTTAAACATTTTCTTTCTTTCTTTCTTTCTTTCTTTCTTTCTTTGTTTAATGGCATATCAACTCTATTTAGGTTATTTAATGCCAAAGCCATTCTCTTAGAAGAACAGTAGTGGTACTATTTAACCCATAGCTGGGAGGATAAGAGGGTTCATACCTTTCCTAAGGGTATTTGATAAACATTTTCAAGAATATTATAAGTAACTGATTGAGGTTCAGATGAAGAACTTTTGACTGGTATTATTCCTTATTTTCCTGTTAGATAATAAATAAGCTGAATTTTTTTTATTTGGCATGTAGTGTAGATAAGTTTTAAAAGATATAATGTGAACTAAGTTTAATTAACAGTTTAAGGTCAGTTAAAAACTTAGCTGTGATTGGATAATTTCAATCATATGAGTGAGTGATCCTAAAAGTTGAGAAGTTAAATTGAAACTTTTTTTTCATCTGTTGATAAACTGTACAGGGCACAAATCTGATTTCCACTTATGGTCTGCCAACTGGCTCCCCAGATTTGAATCCGTTAACATGTGTAAAATTTGTTGAAGTTATATAAAGATATATATACAGGAAATTCTTGTTGTTATTGATCCCATCAAGAGAACATGAGATGACAACAAGATTTGATGAGGGTTGGTTGGTTGGGTTTTATGGCATATCAATCTTTCTAGGTTATTCAATGCCAAATCCATTTTTATGCAAATAGTCAGTTCTATTTCAAACAATTCAGTCTAGCATGAGTACGCAGTTTAATTGTCAAAACAGTTCTAAATCAGCTAATTCAGTTTAGTATAAGTACATATTTTGTTTACACACAGTTAAATGTCAAAACAGTTCTATATTAAACAATTCAATTTAGTATAAGTACAGTTTCAATGTCAAAAACAGTTTCAATACCAAAAACGGTTCTATTTCAAACAATTCAGTTTAGCATATATATGCTGTTAATTCTATTTAACCCATAGATCAGGTGCTACCATTTTGGGCCAGAGTAGCTGGGAGCAATGACAATGAAGGGGTGCTCTGCATTCCCCAAAGCTCCAGCATCACTGGAACCTGACCATCAAATTGTTTAGTGTCATAACAGAGAAGAAGTTGGTGTATTCTACAGCCCCAGCCGACTGGGCAAGACAAAAAGATTTGATGAGAGAAGATGGCATGATGAGACAAGTGTAATGAAGGGGTACTCCACTTTCTCTCAAGATCCTGAACTAGAGTCTCGCCATCAGATGCAATTTAGTCTCATACCCAGGACATCTCTTTTTGTCATGAAGGAGGAGAGTCTACTCTGCTGCAGAGAATAACGTCAATGTATTTCATGCCCTACTGACAAAGCAATGTGTTTTTTATAGAAATAAATTGTAGGCATCACTTTTGGTGCAACTTTATACTATGTGCATAAAGTCAACTGTTCAGAATCAAGCCATTCAAGTATCAACATTTTTTCTATCAGTTTATACAGTTAGCTTCTACAGCATGTTTTCATATCTTCTTCTACAAAAATCTTTTATTTAATGTGGTTTTGGTAGTTACACTGTACAGATTTATCATTCCTTTCAGAATACTTTGGTAAAAATTTCACTTCTTAATTTGTGTATTTATTTTCGAGTAAGCTTTGATCTGAGCTCCAGTAATTGGGCTTATATAGATAATAGTTTGGAAAAATATGTCATGAGAACATAACTCTAGATTTTAAATCATACTGCCAGCTTTGCCAGACTGTTAATAGCAGTAATTCTTTTAAATATCTACAGAGCTGAGTATCAGAGATTTTACACATACATAAAGGAATAAATTTCCACAGTGCTAAAACATCAAGCATTTTCCCAGTATTATGGATTTTCTTAAAAAAGAAAGAAAGAAAAAAATCTGAGGGGTTAAGTAAGCAAAACAAGTTTGAAATTGCTTTAAACATAAAGAAGTTTTAAAGTTAAATATCTACTTAGCAATCTAACTCATTTCTCATAAAAACTGTCTCTTTTTCTCTGTGTGTGTGTGTGTGTGTGTGTGTGTGTGTGTGTGTGTGTGTGTTTGTGTATATTGATAATATAAGTGTGTAATTTGCTTTATTTATAAAGTAAAAGTGTTCATTATCAGTGATAGAGCATATATAGATAAGGTTTTAATAGCATAGATACAGAGTCAGTGGTGCTTGGGGACTGTCAGTTTCTAGCCTATGTGATGATGAGATTTGGTTATGAAACTGACATTCACCAAGTGCCATGGAGTCTGTGGTGTCTATGCTATTAAAACATATATATATATATATATATATATATATATATATATATATATATATATATATATATATATATATATATATCACTACTATGTTTAAAGGATACAGTGACAACAGTGAGAGAACTTGAAATCTGGACTAGAGCCTATATAGTCAGTATAACAAAATTAAAATTATATATTGTTGATATTTGTTTCACATTATGATCAGGCATTACTACATTCTAAAATATTACCAGCTGGATTAGAGGGTAGTACATGGAAAGCATGGAATATAAAATAGAATCAAATTTATATCTTAAATTTCTAATAAAGATACCTTTGAAAAAATTCAATGTTGGTTAAAGGTTAAAATTCCATCACTTTCTAAGGTGTATATATATATATATATATATATATATATATATATATATATATATATATATATATATATACATGCATTGTATTACAAATTATTAATGAAGTGATAATTTTCCATTTTGTACAAAAACTACACATTGGAATTTAACAAAATTTTCACAAAATGATTACAACAGTGATATGCAGGTGCTGTGTAAAAATTGTTAGGTTCCACAAAAATACACTGAAACTACATACATTTACTTAATTTACTCAAATTATAATTGTTCCAAATTATTAGCAAGATGTAAATAAAACTCAAGTAAACAAAAAATAATGCTCAATTGCTTCATATATAGATTACGAATACATACAGTAACCAACATAAAATCAATAGAAATCAACAAGTAAACTGAGTTAAAAAAATGATAGTGGAGTTGGTTAATAAGGGATATGTAATCTTTTTATTGACTTGGATAAGATGCTGGTCCATAGAACATGTCAATTTCTGGATCTCCTCTGATGTAATTCCACATGATACGTTCTTTATTGCCGGCCACAAGTCCTCCTTGCTTCTAAATTGGCATACATTCTTCTAAACTTGTTGCTTCAGAATGTCTATCATGTTCTCGATTGGGTTTAGGTTTAGAAAAGCCAATTCATATTCTGAGTTCTACAGAAGACTAATTGTTGCAGGTAGTCCTTAGTTTTATGCACTGCATGCAAGGGAGTATTATCTTGCATGAACATGATTGTTCTTCTGAAGGTGGTCCTTTACTTCTTTAACCAAAGTTTAACATACTCTCTCAGGAAGTCTCTGTAAACATCTACAGTCATTTTCTAGTGTCAGGTACTCTAATGATCAACCATGATTCCTTCAATAATACCAGTCTAAATCATGATATCTCCCCCTCCTCCTCCTCCTCCTCCTCCTCCTCCTCTTCCTCCTTATTGGTGTCTCAAGCACTGATAATGATCTCATCTGTTTCCAACCCATTTTTTGCTCTGCCTGAGCCATCAAGGGTTGCATAAGATTCATCTATGAATAAAACCTCCAAGAAGTCAACTTTTATGTTATCTTCTGATCATTTCAGATACTTTTGTACATGTACTTTGGTCAAAGGAGGTATTGTTACCCATCTCACTGATGTCGTGACCTTTTTCAGAATATGATATCAAGTGGTTCTGAACACAGTTGTTTCTCCAATGCACTGGGAAAGTTCTCTGATAGTCAGGCCTGGGTTATTCACAGCTTCATCTTAAATTCATGACAGAGAACATTGAGAAACTACTCTCAAGTGACTCTTATCAGCCCTCTTATATGCTTTCATAGGAGCTGCAACAATTTTTTCTGTTTGGTAATATCTTCTAATTATTTTGGATATTTTAAATTTTGATTAACCTTTTGCAAGTTCAGACTTCTCAGAAGTGGTCAAGTCATATTTGCAGCTTATAATTGCATGATTATGAAATCACTCATTAATAATCTGGAACACTAAGGTATCAATTTACTCATGCAAATGGCTACAGTTTGTTTACACTAGCACAAAACCTTACAGTTTTTACACAGCGTACACATATATCTGTTGCTATCATTTTGTGAAAATATTGATTAATTCCAAAATTGGACAAAACTGAAAATTGTCATCTTCTTAATAATTTGATATGTAATGTGTATTGTATATGTATATATATATATATATATATATATATATAGTTATATTCATTGTGGTATAATAATAAACATAATAGGAACCTTGTGTCAGTGCTTCATTTCATTAATCCTATTTTCATATGTGCCAGCATTTCATTCTACTTCATTCATTCGTATAGCTGATGTTTAAAAATTCTAAAAGCTAAATTTTAAATTTTGAATATTTTAAAATTAAGTTTGCTGGCCTTATGAATAATTTTGAATATTTAAATTTAAAAAAAAAATTAAGATCACTGGCTTTTTTACGAGGATCTTAATTAATGGTTGTGATGTTATTTTGAATCATTTAAGTCATGTTGGAGTGGTAAATAGTGTTGTCTAAACTTATTTTCATACCTGCATTTTGACTAAGTTCTGATCTTTTATTTAACAGAATTTTTGTTGGTTTGGAAATGACAAGTATTTTCCCCTTTAAACAAAGTATAAATCTGTTTGATATCTTATTATATTTTGGGGTAGTTTTTTTTTCTATCTTGTTGTATTCCTATATTTATTTAGAAAGAATAAAGCTATGACTGTATTGATTAAAATTTTGTTTAAATAGATCTTTCCTTTCCAGGTTCCTTCTGTTGCATTGATGTAAACTGTTCTTAAAGCTTTTTTAAACACTTATGCCATGTAGATAACACTTATTTAAGGTAATATCTATCAAGATAACACTTGTAGACAATATTTATCAAGCTAACACTTGGTAAATTATGCCTTCTTGAAGACAATATCTATCATAATTGTCCTTCTACCAGACTGGTTAATTTATCAAGGCTAAAGAACCCTATCTGCATAACTATTTACCTATAGTCTTAATGTATGGCATTCATTTATGAAGCCAAGGGTTGTTTTTAGTCCTTTTCACAATGTCTATCAAATTATTACTAGGACATAATTTGACACCAATATTTTGCTGAAAAGTTAGGTCTTCAAAATTTGAACTATGCATGAGTATATATAGTATATATGATTATGTGTGTTTACTCAGTCATACACCAGATATTTCAGGTTTTACAAATGAATAAATATATTCATTACATAAAAACTAACATCATTATTAATCCAATGAGTCTGATCATCTTATTTATTGGACATTTATAAAAACTGCAACATTTATATTTTAAATCCTATCAATATCCTACAATTAAAACAGAATTTTTCTTCTTGGTCTTATTCAATTCATAATTTTTTTTATTGTATCTCAATTTCTTTTGGGCCCTGTTAGTGTGACAAATAGGCTGACTATCTCCTACAGAGAGGTCAGACCTCCAAAAACTGCATCTGATGGTGAGGTTCTGGAGAACTGGGGAGTGTAGAGTACCACTTCAATACCATTACTCCTAGGTACACTAATCTGGAGTGATTGTATGTTAGAATCCATCTATGGGCCAAATTTAATCATTTAGTAAGGATTGATTGATTTTAATAGAATGTCAACCCATCTAGGATTATATTATACCCAGAGGATGGGGAATTACATTCATTTTTACATTTTATATGTAGGTGTTTCTTAAGAAGCTTTTTTACACACATTCCTATTGAATATGAATAATTTTTAAACAGATCTATTTGACCCATAGATAGAACCCTAATAGGTATTACCACTCAGAGTCAGAGTAAAACTAGGAAAAATAGCAATGAAGGGGTACTCCACATTCCTCAGGTCTCCATTGAAGCCTTACCATCAGATGCTGTTTAGTGCCATACAACTGAGTGCAAATTACTTGTATTAGATTAGAATTTAAAGAATAATATAACCCAGAGCAAAAAAAAAGCTCTAAAAAACAACTCCACAAAAAATGAAAATATGAACATATAAAAAGTAAAAGTAAAATTGGTGACCACAGTCAAGAGTAACCCAAAGGCTCCCTTTTCAATAGCTACTACACTGAGGTGTAGAGAAGGGTGCTACTCCTTTTCCTAGATTGCTCCACTTTACCCTTGATCCATACCTTATAATGCTGAGTCTTTGAGTTTTTTGAGTTTTGAGTTTTTTGAGTCTTTGGTATGACTCGACCTGGGATTGAACCATGGTCTCCCAGGCTATTGGTGAACACTTTACTCATTAGGCCAATGAGCCAGTTACATATAATGAATGCAATTCCTTAATATCTAGTCATAAGATAACCCTAGATAGGTTGACATGCCACTGAAATCAATCAATCAATCAATCAATCAACTGAAGAATTTCTTTATTCTTTTTCAATATTGTTGTAAACTTAACAGTCATTATATTTTCCTTCATGATACATTTGAAAAAAATTGTTATATTTATATTTTAGAACTTGCTATAAATGGAGTAGAACTTTATACATATAAAAATTGACACCAGTCTTAAATCGTGTGTACGTTATTTTTTTAGGTTTTCCATGCTAATAATTAAAAAAGAGTTTTAAATAATTCTGGCAGATATTGGGGTAAATAGTTTTATCATTTGAATCTCTTTAGTATTCAGGACTATATTGCTCAAGTTTTCTTGGGTCTTTTGCCAGTGATCATTTACCAGTGTGCATTTGCTTTCTATGTTGTGATTACAGTGTTGACAAAGTTTAAAAGGATAGTAATGAATGTTAAGAAGTGTCAGGCTGAACAGCTGCATTCTCAGACATGTTTCTCTATTTTACAGGAGTGGCATGGAAGAGCCTACTTTACTTCCTTGAGAAAGAGATAGTCAGGTTTCAAAACATCAAAGGTCCTACCTAGCACAATAAATGTCAACAATATCAGATGGTACAGAATTATGTAGTGTTTATAAAGACTGATCACAAGGGGAAAAAGGGCACCTGTATCTCTTCTCCAATGCTGAAGCTATTAAGTTATCATTTGTTCTGGGCTTGTCTGATAATAGATCACAAAGCAAATATTATTCTGTGTACAGCCAAATGATTTATATGTGGCATGTTACTCAAGAATTGAACTTGATACTTTGGGATGTTTATTGCAATGATGCTGTTAAAGAGAGATGTGTGGTGAGGGTTGGGGAAAGGAGGGATAGAGAAAAGGACAACATGGAACATTGATGAATGGAAAGATGGTCACTGGAGAGTGCACAGAGGTTTACAAGATTTAAATGTAGAAATTGCTTAGGTTAAATCTCATTTATCCTAAAGTAGTAGTAGTAGTAGTAGTAGTAGTAGTAGTAGTAGTAAACTGACACAAAAGGAATACAAAATGAGGCATAACTGAATGGGAGAAGTGTTCCATTAGGAATTGTGCAAGAGATTAAAATTTGACAATAATGGCAAAGAGTATATGCACAAATCAGAATCAAAATCCCCTGAGATTTTGAGATATTAATAGACAACCAAATGCCAGCTAGAAGACCAAACCTAGAATTAATTATCAAGAAAATGAAAGAAAGTGAAAAGATATACATACTTAGATCAAGCCAAAGAGCTGAAAAAGTTGTTGAACATAATAGTGATGGTGACCCTTTGTAGTTGACATCCTTGGAACAGTCCCAAAGATTGCAAAGGAGATAGGTGGAATTTTAAATCAGAAGGAGAATTGAGGCTATAAAGACCACCAAAAATATTCTGAAGAATCCTGGAGACTATCACTCAGTCTCCAATTAAAAGAATTTGAAAAACTCACAAGGAGAAAAATAATAATAGTGGATGAATAAAAAGAAGAAGCCCAGCTAAAAAATTCTTTTTTAATTTTTTTATTTTGTTGACCTTTCCTCTTTTAGATAAGGTAATTGGGGAATGCCCCTCTGAAACCAAGCACTTTAATGTAAGGTTTAGCCAGAAATTTCCTGAGTAGCCTGCTATATAACATGACAAAAGTAGAGAAATTTTCCTTATGAGGTTAGCTAATTTGTATATTTTTCTTTAAAAAACATTTATTAGAAATCAAAAGAAAAAGAAAAAAAATAGGTTGTTAGGAGAAAAAATTTGAAAATTAATAACTATATAACATTATTCATTTTCCATCTTCAGCCAATTCAACCAGTTATTCCTGATGTGAAAACTCACAAAGAGGTAATCGTAAATTTTAGGAGGATATAGAAGGTACTTTTTTTTTTATAAAACTATAATTTAGCATCATGATTCATATTCTTTGTATTAAAGTTGAGATACCCAGTTAAGGAACCAACCTTTATGCATGATGAGTTAACTCACTGACTACCAATATATCTTTGTTAAAGAGTTATAAAGCAACATCTATAAAGACAACTGAAATGTTACCCCCACCCAACCATTTAGCAATTGAAAGCCATTTATCTGTCTGATCAATATGTGTTTGTTCCTTGACAATGTTCCCTATTTGACCAATCATCAATCAGTGTCACTAACTGCTATTATTACAGCCACCAGAATAATATTCCTTAATTCTTCCACTTTGGTTGCTAAGCCCATTTTGTCTTGAGCTTTGGAGCGTCACTCCTATAGTTACAATTAAGCCCCACCCTTTAGTGTTAACGACTTCCCAGATATATTCTGTGACTTTTAAACATCTTTGTTCTACTGACACTAAGATACTAATGCAAGGTGTTATATTCACACAAATCAGTACTATAGCAAACTAGATGATTTTGACTTCTATTTTCTTTCATCTTACAGTCCAATTGGCAGTGACTGTAGAATATGCTGACTGTATCTCTGCAGAGGGATAAGACCCCTACAACAAGTGTTTTGAATAAGACCATCAGATGGTTTAGGAGATAGGAGATGCCCGTGGTGTAATGGTTATCGTCGCAGGAAATGGACACGGCGACACGACTTCAAATCCTGGACGAGACTGATTGCATTTCACATAGCACTAATACCCTTGGGAAAGGTATGAATCCAAATATTTTCCCTCCAATTTATGGGTAAATAGTAGGACAGACTGGGTTCTTCAGCCTTGGTGAGGCAACTAGTCTAGGAGAAGGAAAACTCTGAATTCAAACCTGTCAAACTCCACTTAAAAATTGACCTTGGGTCATTTCCTGCCCGATCAAAGGGGTTGGGTAAATAGGATCAGATGGTTTAGTGTCTTGGATAAGACACTAAACCATCTGATGGTGAGGCTCAAGTCCTGGAGCATTGGGGAATGTGGAGTATCCCTTCATTGTCATTACTCCCAGGTCTACTCTGACCCAGAGTGATAATACCTGTTAGGGTCACATCAGTGAGTCATTAATTATTTAATCTTTTACTATACTCTGACCCAGAGTGATAATTTAATTATTTAATCTTTTACTATACTCTGACCCAGAGTGATAATACCTGTTAGGGTTACATCAGTAAGTCATTAATTATTAATTATTTAATCTTTTACTATACTTGAAACTATTTGAATGTGAGCAAACAATAAAAAGCAATACTTGAAACCATTTGTATGTCTGCAAGGAGTAAGCTCTAATTCATTAAAAAATCAAGTTACCTACAAACTATTCACTTAAAAATCATATGTTTAAACAAGATTTGGCATTAAATAACACATAAAGGTCAATATAACACAAATCCGCCCATCAATTACTTTCACCTTAATTTAAAAAAATTTTGATATAGGATTGTCATCTAATTATTTTAACTAATGTTTTCTTTCATCATGATTTTTAAAAACATTGTAAAACATCAATTTTGACTAATTTATCAATTTTTTTTTTTAATGAATGTGACTCCTTGTACATATCAGACTCACTACTCAGTAGTAATTGATCTGTTAGACTAGCTTGCTAACCATTGCACCACAAAAAGTGCTTCAAACTCATTTACTAAGCTTGCTTAGTTTGGAACTAAGCCAGACATATGGAGCACCCAGTGAGAATCAAATTCACAGATATTACTGCCACAATGTCTCAAATAATGGAATATTATGATCTATTATAAATATTCAATGAAGTTTCAGATGGGCATAGACACACACACAGACACATGGCTGTACTCAAATATAACATTTCAGGTGTTTAGACTTAGGGGGTGTAAAACTGTTTATCTAGTAAAAGTTTTATTGTCAAAGGGATTACAAGTATTTCTGCTTCATTAACCGTCAATTAGATTTATTAACTATCTTTTAAAATAACTTCATTGTTTTGAATATTTATTGAAATTAGTCTTCAGTTAATATATTGATGTTTAACAAATGTTTTTATCAGTAAGTAAAAAAAAATCTATTTATGTAAAACATTTTGGAGCTCTTGGCAAGCCAAGTTCAAATCTTAGATGGAGCTGTTTGTGTTTCACTTTGCTCTCATGCTCTTAGGAAAGTCATGAATCCATCTCTTCTTTCTGTGGGTAATATTAGAGCAGATTGTAGGTAGGTAAATCAGTCTGGGAGAATAAAAAACATTAAATTCAAAACCAGAAAGGATGAAGCTAGCAACTCTAACCATAAAAACCTACTTGTTACAGAAACCACAGCACTCTCATTGACAGGGCGAGGCTATGGCTCTCTGCTCCACAAGGAGTCTACAGGATCTTTAGAAAGAATTAAAAAAGAAAAATATCAAAAGAGAAAATTTGACAATTTAAATCAATGGTTTAAATGGTTTTATTCAATCAAGAGTTTGAGGATGAAGATTCAAAATAGTAAATTCTGAAAAACTTTGGGTAATCCCCTTATATAATGACTTGAAATCCTTCTAAATTTCTGACATGAAAAAAATACAGAGAATGGATCATACCATTTCTCTTCAGAAGAAACAGATCAAAAATTTACCCCGTGGCAGCCTACTAGATATTATGTACGTCTTTCTTTGATCACTACAATAAAACACGTATTAGTATTTCTGCTTTCTATTTTCCTTTACTCTTAGGAGTTATAGGTGGATCATGGCATTTCCTGGAATTTACATGCTGGCTTGAATTCTAACTCTTTTGGTTTTTAACACTTTCATCTTTTGTCATCAACTTTCAATATACTTTGAAGTAAATCTCTCTTGGAGAGCTTTCTTTTTTTTTCTGCTGAAGAACTTTTCCTACTGTACAATACATGCAAGCAATTTATACATTTAGTAAACCAGTTGTTTTTGTTATCTTTCAAAGCCATACATAAAATAGTAGGGAAAGTCTGGACTCTCTAGCCTTGGTAAGACAGCAGCTGGTCTAGGAGACGGAATTAAAACCATGAGCTAAAATCCCTTATGTTACATACTAGATTAGCATGATCTATAATTGACACTTAGTGTAATGCAAATAAGTCTAACTGTTAAGTGAGGGGAAAGATATAGCAGCGTCAATTGGTGTGAGTGACAGATGATGACTCCAAGGGTGATTTGAATCCATGGCTACAATTGGGTTAAGAAGTCATGTGATCAGACAACACTGAGAAAATAGTTTAAACATTCAGTTGGTTTTCAGACACCAACTGGCACACATATGCTAAGATTGCTGTGTGCATATTTTTCAATACATGTTCCAGAAATCTCTTTCTAAATGTACATTGGGTAATCTATAAGATGCCATAGTAAAAAAATTCAATAAAGTAAGATAAGCACCAAAGTAAATTATTGTTTATTCCTCCTGGCAAGAAATGTTCTCCAAATTCACAGCATGAGTCTACAGAAAAAGAAAGTAGTCAGAACATATCATCATTATCAAACACAGCATGAAAGTTCAGATGGTCATCAGCCATTGTAAAGTAGCAGAGGGCTATCTAACATTAAGGCAACCAAATGTTGTGTTTGATTTCATTCTCACAATTCCTAAAGCCAAGTTGTATAGCATCTTGTTTTTCTCTTGGACAATATTCAAGACTTGTCCTGAGATCTGGGATCAAATCTTTTTAAGATTATCAACTGTCATAAAAGCATAACTAATGATTGATTGTTTTTGACAGCATGTCAACCTATCTGAGGTTATATTATGCCTAATGGTTACTTAATTGCATTACATTGTACATTCACATTTTTGGTGTAATTTTTTGGGGCACAATGTTATATGACATCAAGTATTCCTATCAAATACAAATAATTTGCAAACAGATTTATTTGACCCAGAGATGAGACATTAACTGGATCAGAGTGGATCTGGGAGTAATAGCAATGAAGGGATACTCCACACCTCAGAGTTTCAGAAATAAAGCTTAACCACCAGATGCAGTTTAGTGTCATACCCTAGACACTCCTTTCTTTGGAGAGGGTCTTATCCCTCTGCAAGGATAGATAGAGCATATTCTAAGCCCCATGGATAGGGCAACAGCATCTCTAAACCTTAGGAATAGATTTATTAAAATATTGAGGAAGTGAATTTTAATAACTAACCAAACCAATGAAAATAATCAATCAATATATACATATTTTAAACCACTAGAAGACACAAATCCTAAAAGAACATGAGGGAGTCCCTTTGGCATAGTGGCTAATGTTCTGAACTATGACATCATAGTAAGCAAGTCTGAACTCTAGTTGCACTATTATGTTCACTTTTAGACTAATACCTTTATGAAAGGTATGATTCCCTCTTATCCCCATCAGGTATGGGTTAAATACTATTCTACAAAGGATAGCTTTGGCATTAAATAACCCATGAAAATTGATATGTCATTAAACAAAGAAACTGAACAAAACCAAAAGAAAAAATAGAAATAATCTAAATATGTTATACTAAATATGATAAAAAATACAAGGTGTGATCAAAAAGTATCAAGACTAAATCTGTAAATTCTTTAATTCTAACATTTAAAATTTAAATGAAGACATATGCAAAGCTGAACAGCTTATAAAATGGTATTTTGATATATAGACTTCACCTAGATGAGATAGGGCCAAGTCTTGATAATTTTGATCAGTATTTTTTGATAAAACTCAGAATTGTGTAAGTTAAGCACCCTCCTTACTCAACTGATATTTCTCCATGAGACCTTTTCTTCTTTCTTAAACTGAATATCAATTTCAAAAGTAAGGTTTGAGGACATGGTTTGGTTTGTTTTCTTCATTTAATGGAATATCAATCTTTGTGAGTTATTCAATTCCAAAGCCATCCATAAAGAAAAACAACAGTGTCACTATTTGACCCATAGCTGGGGAATAAGTGGGTCCATACTTTTTTCTTAAGGGTATTAATATTAATCCAAAAGGGAATGTAATAATGTGACTGGAGTTTGAACTTGTTTCCTAAAATGTTGCAGTCCAACACATGAGCAACTACATAACAGCAACTCCCATTTTCAGGATGTGAGGGAAATATGATGGCAAAGCATGGAGATATCAAAGGAGAAGATTCAGAGGTGCTTTGACCCATGGAAAACTCACTAGAATTAGTATAGTGAATGCCAAAGGGGCTATTTTGAAGAAAATTAATGTTTCATTCACTGTTCATTTTTGTCTTAGGAAATACAGTTTCATTTGGTTTATTTGTTTAACAGTATATCAATTCCTTATGAGTTATCTAATGTTGAAAATTGTTTTCACACAGCTATGATATCACATTTTCCTAATACAAATAATGTGTTCACAGTTGTGTGGTTTCAACTATTTTATCTAATACTAATAGTTTACATACAATTATATAGAAGTGGTACAATAGCTAGAGAGCTTGACTGTGGCCTCAAAGTGAGTAAGTTTAAACTCCAGTCATGCTATTATATTCACTTTTGGACTAATACTCTTGTGAAAGTTCTTTTTTGATTGAAAAAAAAGGACTTTTTTCATACTCACAGACAACACATTTTAATACAGCTGAACAAAGGATTGGTTGAAACATTATGTTAACATCACAAATACAAAGAAAGAGTTCTGTAGGCATGCTTAGCATAATAGTTATCATCATAGTAAATGGAATTGACAAAGTGAGTTCAAATCTTGTACAAGGCAGTTTATGTATCACTACATACATAGGAAAAGCATGAGTCAATCTATTTTCCTCCTTGTTATGGATAGATAGTTGGACAGATTGCATTAGGCAACCAGTCTAAAAGGAAAACTCTAATTTCACACTGGCTTTACTCCATTTAAAAAGTGACCTTGTTTCACATCCTGCACATAACAAGTCAAGTAAATGCATATAAAGAAAAGAGTTGAACCATCCAAACAATATTTTGTAGATAAAACTGAGTAATTTTGATAGTAATTAAAATGGGGACATTGTTACCAACATTTTTATTATTTTTTACTAGAGGTACCCAGCATTGCCTGGGGGTTAAATATAAAGCAACAATTTTTGCTTTAATTTTTTATTCATCAATTTTTGTTTTAACAGTTAAACAAATTATGGCAAGCTTTTTATACTTCTTTAAGTATAATATTTTCATAGAAATATATTTTTTATTTTAAAGCAGATACATGTCTAAATTTGAGTTTAACAGATACTGAAAACAGCATATTTTTATATTTTCAGTTTATACTTTTTTATTTATATTTTTTACTTTTATTTTGTTATATATCTTATAAAATTGAATAAAATTTCTGTTTTTAAAGTAAAAAAAAAAATTGTAACATCATCAGTAGCAATATCTGATCAAAAAGTGTTTAAGTAAAAAAAGTATTTCTAAAGCAATGCAAAACAGAATAAACAAAAATTAAGGCTTTTGTTAAACTTTACCTTTCTAACTTAATCAAACAATTATATTTAAACTTTATCATTTCAGTGTAACAAAAGACAAAAAGAAATCTATGATGATATATTTGGCATCATCAGGTATCTCTGCTATTCTTTTGCATTGGACACCATTCTTGGGACATGGTGATTCCTAAATGGTATAGTGACTGGAATTTATGGTGATGTACAGAAATATGAAAGAGGACAGACAGAAAAATTTAGCATTTTGTATATAGATTTATTCAGTGTATGGTTATGATAACTAACCTGCAATATGATAAAAAACCATTTAATTCCACATTGGAGTATCAGTTGATTTCCTTTAAAGTAATTGCCATTTATAAATATAGCCTGGTATTGAACACTAGACTAGATACAATTAGTTCTCAGGATTTCTTCTGTGTATAGGTCATGGGCACATTAGGCACAAGTCAGAGTAGTGTAATCTAAAAAATTTTTTTTAAAAAAAGAAAAGAAGAATGTACTTGACCTTTTTATTGTTCTCCATTCATATTGGCTGTGGCTTAATTTCATGTTATTTGATAGTGTAGTGAATCTTATAAAATACCTAATGTTGGTATTCAAAAATATTTTTTTTAAATGTATCTATAAAAAGATAATTCTTGTTGAAATCATTGCCTTTGGAATGTTTTAATAGGTCATACAACATAATGGAAGAAGAAAAACAGATGGCTTCTCTAGTTCAGACAGTATGAGATTGATAGAAAAAATAAGATAGAAATTGTTCATTATCTGCGCCGCAATATAGAATTAATCTAGGCATGACTAAGAAGTAAAACACAATTTTTACAGAGGAGAAAGAAAATGCAATCATTATAAATTTTATTTTGTTTCTGGACCAACATGAGTATATATGTATACAACCTACATAATAATGATCAAATTCTTGTGGGGGAGTCACCATAGCATAGTGGCTAATGTGCTAAACCACAATATTATAGTGAGTGGGTTTGAACTTCAGTCATACTATCATGTTCACTTTTTGATTAATAACCTGTTCTTACTACAAGGAATGATTTGGCATTAAATAACCCATGAAGGTTGATAAGCTATTAAATAAAGAAACCAAACCAAATCAATTCTTACATGTATATTACCATAACACAGTAAAAAGTTCCAATCCAATTTGGAACTTAATGACTTTATAAGGTCTTCATTCACACTCACTTCACAAGTGATTATTCATCATGGGTGATAATTATTTAATGCTATTAAATATTTTTTAACCTGGCACTAAGGTTAATGTCTGCCAAAAGAAGCTTTTAAGTAAATATGAATAAAATCAGCACTTGATTAATTATTTCATTTCTAGGTAAAATTCATTTGGTGATTTGTGCCTTTTTTGATATTCAAAAAATATGGAATTCATTTTCCATTGGTCAGTTTTTAAAATTCAGTGTTTTGGTAATTTTTATACTGAGACTTTATCAAGCACTATTATGTGGAATAGAAAAATATTTTATTATTCTCTGTACATTGTAAACTGCTATACTCATTTTAGTTGCTAGACTCACAACTTTTTGGTGGCTGTATTCTCCAGCCTTTTTTTGGTAACTGTCTTAGAATTCTATATATAACCCTTTATTTGAATCAAAGGGTAAACTCTTCTCATTCTTCAGTCCATAACTTCTGGGTATATCATATCATGTACTTTTTGCTTTTTTTCACCACTATTAACACTGGGATCAGGGATTGAACAACCTCCAGATGATAGTCTGCTAGGATATTTTTTGAACAAAAAGTATTGAGACCAAATCCTAAAATGATTTTCATTTTTGAATGTTTTTTGTTTGTTTTTTTCATTTTAATGAAGACATGGGCTCAGCCGATATAATAAAGTGGTAATGTCTAGACTACTATCTAGGGAGTAGGGAGTCCCTGTGGTGTAATGGCTAAGTTGTTGGACTGCAACATCATAGTCAGCAAGTTTCAACTCTAGTCACATCAGTATGTTCACTCTTGGACAATACCCTAGTGAAAAGTTGTTGTTTTTCCATCCAAATTTTAATGAAGACATAGGTTCAGCTAATATAATAAAGTGGTAATGTCTAGGCTACTATCTAGGGAGTTGGGAATCCTTGTGGTGTAGTGGTTAAGGTGTTGGACTGTTACATCATAGTCAGCAAGTTTCAACTCCAGTCAAGTCATTATGTTTACTTTTGGACTAAAACCCTTATGAAAAGTAAGAAACCCCTTATTACCTTAAGCTATGAGTCAAATAGCACCACCACTGTTCTTTTAAAAGGATATTTTTGGCATTAAATGACCCATAATATTTGATATGCCACTGAAACAAAGAAACCAAAGCCAAAACTAATATTTACACATGTAGACTTTGTCTAGATGAGTCAGTGCCAATTTGAAAAAGATTGAGAAGCCAGTCTTGATCTGTTTTGTACACACCTTATACAAATTGATAGTTCTTAAAGTACAATAGAAAAAGATAAGACCTCATCAAATAATGATGTGTTGAAAATAAAAATTGCTAACACTCAAAGTAAAAAAGAAAAAGATAAGGCCTCATTGGACAATGATGTGTTGAACATACAACTCGCTAACATTGAAAGTAAAATAGAAAAAATTTCTCTATTGTAAAAAAAATTACATCCAAGAAAGAGGCAGAGACATTTTTCTTGCTTTTCTGTCATGTCAAGCATCATTTTTCTGAATTTGTATTAGACAATTTTCTCATTTTATGGCTCTTCTTTCTCCACTAAACCAAGATACCTTTGCACTGTTTGGTTCAGTATTATATAATGTGTCCAGTAGCTGGCTTTGTAAATGTGAGTTTATATCAGAAAAGCATACCAAAGTTGATTGAGAAATAAAACTGTAAATAGGGATCTTTATATCTAAAAGGAATTTTATGCCTATCTTGTTAATATTTATGTTTATATTTAAAAGGAATTTTAAATTTAGATTTAATGAGGACTGTAGTAGCAACAGAATTAGATGGAAAATCACAAACCATGAGAATAAGTATACAATAGATAGTCAGAACCCAAAAGGATACTTTAAAGAAAACCATAGAGATAATGAAATCTCAAACACATATCCATTTATCTTAAGGGACATAAGGAAATGAATAATAAGTCTTGTGGTCAAAAAATAATTGTTGCTATTGTTGTTAATCTATTTACCAACCCCTCTGCTCGGGCAGGATATGACACAAGGTCAATTTTTAAGCGGAGTTTAATAGGTTTGAATTCAGAGTTTTCCTTCTCCTAGACTAGTCGCCTCACCAAGGCTGAAGAACCTAGTCTGTCCTACTATTTACCAATAGCTGGAGGGAGAATATTTGGATTCATACCTTTCCCAAGGGTATTAGTGCTATGTGAAATGCAATCAGTTTCGTCCAGGATTTTTACTTGTATCGCCGAGTCCACATCCTGCGACGATAACCATTACACCACGGGCACCTCCACTATTGTTGCTATTGTTGTTAATCTCCAACCCATGACCCTGAAGATGCTCATCTCTTCACCTATGCAAGGATTGATAGATAAACTATTTTCTCCAACCATCCGGTAAATAGTAAGTAAAGTTGGTGACCTTAGTCAAGGGTGACCCAAAGGCTCCTTTTTTGATAGTTACCACACCAAGGTGTAGGGGAAGGCGCAACTCCATTCCTTGGATTGCTCCACTTTACCCTTGATCCATACCTTATAATGCTGAGTGTTAAGCAAGGCAGTATCAAGTACCATTTTTTGAGTCTTTGGTATGACTTGACCTGGGATTGAACCACAGTCTCCTGGACCATTGGCGAACACTCTACTCATTAGCCCAATGGCCCAGTTGATAAAGGGGCATAATTCTTATCTTGGAAAAAGCAGTGATCAAGTTCAAGGAATAACATCAAGTACTAAAGAATTAGATGAATTGACTAGCACTTTTATTTGCTAAGATATGTTCTGTGATGAAGAATTAGTACATTTACCCTGTGCCTTGGGAGTTGTCATTTTAGTATCAAGCACTGAAGTGACAACTCCCAAATGCCTGATAATATCAGCTGAGTGGAGAAAGCAGACTGGTACTATGATAGGAAATTTGATAATTACAGTTTCATAAATTTCTGGTCTTTGACAGCAGATTTAACAAAGAAAGAAAGGTTTAAAAGAATATACTCTACTAGATTGTTCTGTTCAAAATTCCCTAATGGTTGCTAAATCCTAAAGACACATGCAAAACACCTGATGATACAGTTGCCACTGCAATAAAAAACAGTCAAGATGAAGATACTAGTAAAAAAAAGAAACAGACAAATATTAAATACACCTTAATTTCGCTATGTGTAAAATCTGAGGGCAGATGAAGGACAACTATTCTAGGAAAAGTATACCTCTGAATCCAAAACATCATATTGGACTTTCTAAGGCAGTTTGAACTTATCTTCACCTTCCTTCTGGAAGCTCAACAAACAATACTGGTGACAAGCCCTATCTAATCTTATCCTTCTCTTGCAAAACATTGTTGGTATAGAAAAAGGATTCTGGTTAGTTGGTTTTATAGCATATTAACCTTTGTTGGTTATTTAATGCTGAAGTCAATCTATTTTTCCAAGTAATTATATGTCTTCAAGTAACAAATGAGAATCATCATTTATAAACAATTATAGCTTCAAGTAACAATTTTTGATACAAATAATTAGTGCCCAATTTGTGGTTTTAAATATTCTTATCGAATGCTAATAATTTTTAAAGAGATTTATTTGACCCATCGATGGGACCATAACAGTACTATCACTCTGGGTCAGAGTCAACCTTGGAGTAAAAGGAGTGACTCCACACTTCCCAGAGCTCTAAAATTAGAGTCTGATTAATGAATGCAGTTTAGTATATCTGGGACACCTTATTTTTGTGGGGAAGGGGTCTTACTCCTCCGCAATGGATGGAGTCAGCAATTTCTATGTTCCACTGACAGAGTAGAATGAAAGCATGGGTAACTGCTTATTTTCCATAGAACTTTGCCCAGGCCTGCATCAAAATCCTGCTGCAGATTCATGGTCTCATCAAACTAACTGTTTTTAAAAAAAAGAGATGATTTAAAATCATACTTTCCCTGATAACATTTAGTCTATAATCTTATAAATTCTGTAGAAGTCACATTACCTAAAAATTTGCTCCTATGCTACCACTGTCCCATAATTGTTGTTACATTTAGTGTATAAAATCCATATGCAAACATGGCATCTATTATAAGACAGTAATATAATTCTACCCATATTTTTAGTAAATCTTTGTTACCTCAGCCAAATTATAGACAACATTCCGGTTTTTCCAAGATTGAACAAAAATTTTTAAAATGAAAAATTTCACAAGTAGTGAATTTTTTCAACTCCCTTTGAAAAAATTCACTACTTGTGAAATTGTTCATTTTTTTAGGAGATTTGTTTTTTTGTTTTTTTAAAGAGTTTTGTTGGTCAGGACTTCTTTGCAAAAATAAAATAATAAATCTTTTTTTTGATAATATGTTGTCCTTTCTCATTATTTTTGTCTGAACAGCATCATAAATATGTTAATGGCTTCGACTGGGTTTTGACAACTGATAAATGACCTGGCTGACCTCAGGATTTTAGAATGGAACAGGGTGATGTCCATCCCCCTTATCCTCTCAATATTTATTCTTTCTTACTACTGCTACTACCAGGAGACAGATAGAGTGTCTCTACATATGTCAAATACATTGTATATACTGAAGTATGAAAAGGTGGATATCTTGGCCTTTGTGATAAAGAGGCCATTTCATTGCCTAATAATATTGATTCAAATATACTTAGAGTAAGTTTTAATCCATAAATAGATACACTATTGCCAATAAACATGTACATCCCTAACAATCTTTTAAGAAAAACTTCATTTATTTCCTAACCAAAAACACCTAGATTTTTTGATATAAGTAAATCAGATATTATTAGGCATTATGTTTTACTAATTTCTATAGTATCAAAATTGTAACCAAAAACATATGTATATATTAACCTAACTCCTGTGCCACAGGCAGGATGCAACACAAGGTCAATTTCTAAGTGGAGTACAACTGGTTTCAATTTGAGGTTTCTTTCTCCTACACTGGTTGCCTAATGAAGACTAGAGAACCAAGTTTACCCAACTATTTACCAATAATTAGGGGAAGAAGACATGGATTCCTGTCTTTCCTGAGAGTACTAGCACAAAGTGAAATGAAAATGGCCTCATTCAAGATTTGAATAGTTTGTTGATTTCAACTCCTACAATGATAATCATTAAGCTAAGAGCACCTCTACAAAAATATGAATATGCATTTACTTAACCACTTTGCATGAACAGAATGCAACACAAGGTCAATTTTTTTAGGTGACATTTAATAGGTCTGAATTCAGTTTTCCACCTAGACTCTGTTACTATGCCAAAGTTAAAGAAATTAGCCTACCCTACTATTTATCCATGGCTAAAAGGAGAATAGCTGGATGCATACCTTTACAAGGGTATTAGGGTTATGTGAAATGCAAGCAGCTTCATCTAGGATTTGAACTAAGATCACCGTGTCCATTTTATATGATGATAACAATTACATCATATATATGAATATGTAGCAGTCTGAAAATAAGAGCAACTCTTTATATATATCAATAAAATTTCATTTTTAATTATAGAGGTGTTACAATCCTTATCTTTGGTTATAGTTTCTAAAATCACACCACTTGTTTGACTAATCAGATGGTGGTTTAGTAAATAAAAGCATTGGTAAGAAGGTTGCAGTTTACTTGGTAACAGTGGGTTCAAATCCCAAGTTAGGGAGAACAAGCAAAAGCAGCATCACAAGGTTGAATTAACAGAAAGGATAAAATAAGAGAATATTAACAAATTCAAGTTGTGGACAGTGGAATAAGAACTGTCCAAACCCATGCATTTTATCAAATATAACAGGAATGTGAAGAAGGCTGAAGAGTACAACAGTAATATATTCTTATTATCAGAACTAAGAAGAGAACAGTTTATGCAGCAAGAAACCTGTTCACTCAAATGAGTAATAACTTAGGAACAGCAGATACTGAAAGCAATCTGAGGCCTCTGTATCAGATTAGCTAAAGCTTAGTAAATTCTAAGATGAAGACAAAAATTTGAATGAATCAGTGTACAATAAAAAAAAAATTAATAGATGTATAGGGGGCTTTATATCAAATAAAATGGACACAGTTTCAAATTTTGGATGAAACAGTTTTACTTTGCATTAATGTCTTTGGAAAGGCATGTATCTCTCTCTTCTTCCACCAGCTAGGGATAAAATAGTATTGTAGACTGGGCTACCTAGTCTTTTTAGGACAACCAATCAAGGAAAAGGAAAAACTCTGAATTCAAAACTAAGAACCTAAAGACCTTAAAGCAGTACAACATTATGTTCAACCACATTCTGGTAACTCTTAAAGCAACACTAATGCCAAGTCATAATAGCACTTTGTCCTTTCCTTGGATAGCACTGGAGTCATGAAGAGGAGAGGCCTATAACATTTGCAAGCGTTGGTATCTCATACACCTTTGCTTAGTTGAGTGCCAAGATCCAAGTGCAGACTAATGCAATTTTAATGCTGAGTCATAATAACACCAAGTCCTTTCTTTGAACAACATTGGGTCATGAAGAGGGGAGATTTGCTGCATGGGCAAGTGTTAGTATCCTATGCAGCTTTTCCAAGTCTAGGGCTGAGATCTAGGTACAGATTCATAGTCTTACAATTTTGATGGAAGATAATAAATGTAAATGATCCCTCTTTCAAACTCCAATCCAGCAGTAACTGCCATGAGGCTTTGTTTGTAAGAAAACATACAGAACAAATCTGACTTTATAACAGATATTTGACCTGTGAATGAAACTAGATTTTTTTCCCTGAATTTGAATTGACATGCATTCCTTGTAACCTTTTTTAAAACAATATTCTTTTTAATCTGTCCTTCTAGATATTTACACTTCCAAACACGGCCATTCACTTTTGACTCAGACTGACCAGCTACTAAATGCAGATGCCAATGCCCTGCACAACAGATTTATCCCTACAAATGAGACAGCAACCCACAACAAATGTTCTCACAAGCCAAGTGACATTTTGAGCCACACACACTGGACAGGACCAAAATTATCAACAATAATGATAACAACAGCAACAACAACAGCAACAATGGATGACAATGGAATATCAGCATGTCACCCCGATTCCCGTAAACTGTCAGAGAGTAGTGACAATTCTTCAAATCCCCGTCCATTGCCACCAGTTCCTCAGCTTCTATACTAAAATATCCAGTCATTGTTATCACTATCCCACTAAAAGGACAATCATATGCAAACATGTTATCATGCATGTTATGGGAAAAAAAATGCAAAAAGACCCCTGCCCACAAAGACACAAACATGTCTATATCCTACATCCATCCATCCATACATACATACATACATACATATATACATACATATGTGCATACACAAAGACTGCATATGACTGCATCTTGGCCTTTGATAAAGTTAGATAAAATGTCATGAACAGATTTACGAACAAAGACGGATAAAATAAATGTATAAGTAAATTAAATTTAAGCACTCTCTATTTCTCTCTCTTTCTCTGTTTTACTCCTTTTTTTAAAAAAATTTTGTAAACATTTTTTTTAGGGGGAAAGGGATAGGTGAAATACTGTTTTATATTTAGCAATTGTTTCATGGTGGCCAAGACCTGATGTGTATATATTTCTGAAGAGCTTTGCTTCAGAATAAAATGACCATTTATAATCCATTTGCTATGTCTTCCTCTTCTCTTTATTGTTCTTGCTTTTATTATTATCATTATTATCATTGTTGTTGTTGTTGTCTTTATTGTTGTCATCATTTTGGTTATATCTGATTCAATTGTATCTAAGGCAACCTTCATATTGTGTACATACCTAGCAGAAATATTTCAAAATCATTAAATCAAAAATAAATTTAGTTATTCTTTTTCTGTAGGCAATATTGCAAAAACCGCAATGGCCTCAGATGAAATATTTAGAAGGAACATATTCACAAAGTTCCAAATTTATTATCATCATTACACTTATTGAAAATTTTTTAAATATTCAGAGAATAATACAACAGGACACAATATAATCTAATACAATACAACATAATATAATACTGTGATTAAAAAGGAATGGAGGAATTGAACAAAGGGAGGTAAGTGGAGAAATTGTATGAGTTCTGTATGAATTATTGATTGTTTGAGAAGATAACTATTAGCCTACACTTTTCTTATTGAAGAAATTGTACTTGAAAATTCTGCATTCATGAATAAGCATACAAAATATTGATTTCTTGAGAAGATAAGCAGTGACCTAGATTCAACACATTTTCAAGTTGTACTTGAAAATTGTGCATCAACACTAAACATTTAATTGATTGGTAGAGCCTGCAAAATGACAGCCCGTCACAAACAGTGCACAAATTTTAATCAAAAGGAAATGCCTCTTTCTCCTAAACAGAAATTGGAGTTCATGTTATATTTTTCTCATGGGCTATTTTCAAACTGATAATTAAAAAAAATCTATACACTTCATTTAAAAAATAAGTATACTGTGATTATTGTTTTTATATCACTAATTTTTTTCATTTTTATTTTATGCCTTAATATTACTAAGACAAAATTAATAAGTTAACATTTTGAAAGAACAAAAATGGCATGGTTTAAGTTGGTTTGGCCAGATATATGAATGGACAGATGGAGAGAAAGAAGTAAAATATGTGTAATATGCATTGTGGGAGGAGGGAATGTGAGCTCACAACTAGTACCTTCAAATAAGTGGATAGATCCTTATTTATGAATGAGTTAAGGTAATTACACATACATTATATCAATTTGGGAGAGGGAGGAAAAAATCTGGTCTCAGAACTATAGTATTCATTTCATGTGAATAACAACAGCCACTGGGACAAGCATTACACAAACAGCACACTTTATAGGACTGTGGACCCATCTCTTTTTATAAATACATACATATCATATAGACATATAAACATATATATATATATATATACATATATACGCACACACACACATATATATATATAAAGAGAGAGAGAGAGAGAAAAAGAGATAGACATACACTTAAATGAATATATGTTATATACATACATGGTTAAATATATATACATATATATGACAATCAATTTACCTACTCAGTTACCTACCTATATATATATATATATATATAATTCAGAAAAAGAGCTAAAGGTCTTTAAACATGTGATGTAGGATAAAACAGGTGTGTGCATCAATTTCCAATACAAGGGATTTTTCAGGTGAGGTAAGTAAAAGCAAAAACTTTTCTATATTTTTGTTGACTGTTTTCATTTACGTATTCCTTTGCTGTGTCAAAAAAATGATTGCATTCAGACAGAGAAGTAATTTTGTAGATTGTTTTCTCCTCGGTTTTTTTCATCTTTGCTATTTTGTTTAAATTTACAAAGGGTAGCTTTATGATTGCAATTGTTTCTTTATTAAGTGAAGTCAGAACTTTTTAGAAGAAGTTTCTTCACTTATTGTCATGATGTTAATAGAATTCAATAAAAACATGACTGAAAGATTGCTAACATGTGGATACAGGGGTATATAGGTAACATTATGCATATTTTTCTGTGCAAAATGTTGCATATATTTTATATGTAAACATCCAAATGTGTTTGTGTGTGTATATACCAATATACGAGAAATGCATACTTTAGTATTTGTATATATATATATATATATATCCCTATTTCCATATCTCTCTCTCTCACACATATACATAAACAAACATACATACATGTATCTATATATTTATATATATATATATATATATGCATATGAGATTGTTGGAAAAATTCTAAGCCTCACCCAGATAGAAAGGTCATAATTTCTGTGCAGGTGAGACCCATACAAAGGTAAAAGCTATGTGACAAATCTAAAATCTGGGTGAGGTTTAAAATGTTTTGAATGACCCTTGTATATTATATGTCAGTATATATATACATCTAAAACCTAAAATATCAAAATAGACACAATGTTAGATACTATCCATGGCAGAGGTTTACATAAAATGGACTAAACAATGGATGATAATGGACATTGTGATCATTTTAATATTTTAGATTTTAAATCAGCTCTGTTTTATGAGAAAATCAAGTACTTTTAAAAAGTTTTCTTACACATTTTCAGCAACTACGAGACTGAAACATTTATATTAATAACAATGATATGCAGATATCTGTGTAAATAGATGAAAGTACCCACATAAATACGTATATGTCTATACATTTTTTGCAGTTCTAAGTTAAGCAATATCATTACAGGTCAATATTGTATGGGTAGCCACATGAAAGTGTGGAAGTTAGTTTGAGAAGAGGGCCTTATTAAAGAACTATTCCACATAAGTCTTCTTTTTTTACCATATAAACTGATGACTTAACCTAAGGTTATCATTAGCACATCCTTAAGTGCATGGGGGTGCATATAAATCTAACATCAAGAATTTATAGAGTTTTAAAGACAATTTCATAAAATTTATTCATATTAACCAAAGTATTTGTGTATATATATTCATATATCTTCATTGATCTATCTATATATCCTGTTGGTGCAGCCTAGTATATATGCCAAATGTATGCACTGCAGAGGGGTAAAACTACTCGCCTACCAAAAAAGGGATTATCTTGGATATGATACTAAACTGTATCTTGTGATGAGGCTTCAGTTCTAAAGCTCTGGAGAATGAGAAGTCACCTCTTCATTAACGTTACTCCTGGATCCAATCTAACTCTGAGTGGTAATACCTGTTAGGGTCCCACCTATTGGTCAAATAGAACTGTTTGAAAATTATTAGTATTGGAATAGGAGTATTAGAAAGAATATAACTTTGTGCAAATTATTTGTATTAAAAACATTTAATTAAAGCTCTAGGTATTTGCAAAGGATTACTATTAGTTACTTACAACCATATAACTGTTTGAAATACTATAGACATATAAATGTGTACTAATTATTACAATTAGATGGGAATACTTGAAACTATCCAACTGTCTAAAAACAAATGATTATTATTCAGCAGAAATAGTTATTTGAAACAACCTCTCTCTCTCTCTCTCTCTATATATATATATATATATATATATATATATGTGTGTGTGTGTGTGTGTGTGTGTGTGTGTGTGTGTGTCCATAAAAACAAAGTACAACTCAAAAGTTCATGTTATTTAAGGTATGAAATGACTACCTCAAATAAAGAAAGAAAAATTGATATAAAAAGTGATTCTTGATTTTCAAGTGGATTGAATTAAAAAGCTATGTGAAAGATATGGGAAATACTTGGTAAATTGAAAAATAAACAAATTAATGAATCAATTCAAATCCTGAAAACTATTATGTAGCTCTTGTATATATGTCATCACCATCATCTGTCTCTTTTTTTTTTCTTCATCTACTGCACAAATCTGACCTACCAGAGATCTGTAAGACAGAACATTAGGCCTTACTTTGCTTATGATGTGTTGGTAGGAGTAGGAATTCAAATTATTTCTCCTAGAGTGGCTGCCTCACCAGAGCTAGAGTGCCAAATCTGTTCTAGCATATCTGTGTATATACAGTTTCACTCATAGATAAGGACACATTTAATAATTTTTTTAATGACAATTTTCTTCTTGACAAAAGTTACCAGAATCTTATTCTTTCTAAAAGAACATTATACAACCCAAACAAATATTATTAGGTATTATTTATTAGCAAATTCTACTGTATTAAAACTCAAAACAAAAAATATAAAAATATAGCATCCGCAATATAAGCACATACACTCCTGGACAAAATATAAGATCACCCTCAAAAATGAAGAAAAGATATTGTTTACAATTTTTAGATTATGAAAATCAGATATATGAAAGATAAAGCATAAAGACAATTAAATCTAAAATATAAAGAAATTTCAGTTCATTTTTTATATGTATATTAGCCTTTATGCTTAATTTTAAAATTTTGTTTTGATGTAAATATAAGACCAATGGGCAGAACTATAGAATATAAAGGCAAATTTTTTATTCAATATTTTGTAGACCCACCATTAGCTTTGATAACCTCAAAAATTCGGTTAGGCATACAATCAACTAGTTTCTAAAGTTGAACTGAAGCTATTTTTTCCCATTTATCTAAGATTGTGTTTTTGAGTTCAGAAATTGCTGAGTACTGTTGACCTCCTTCATAAACTTTTGTAACAATCAATCCCCACAAATTTTCTATAGGATTGAGGTCTGGAGAGCATGCTGGGTGATCAAGAAGTCTTATTTTTTGTTTAAGCAAGTACTCCTTTGTTTTTGATGCATTATGGATAGCAGCATTATCTTGCTGAAATATCCATTCTTCTCCACATAGACAACACCCTTCTTTTGTGAGAAATAAATTATCTAGCATCTTCATATAACCAGTTGCTTTTTCTTGACCACTGACAAATTGTAGTTTAAGTTTTCCTGAAGATCATCATAAGAGATCCTCCTCCATTATACCTAGTTGAGTAATTCTCTTCTGGAAAATTTTTGCATGCCAGTACTTCTGAAAGCCATCTAGATGGTCTAAATTGAATTTCTTTTCGTCCAAGTAAACACCTTTTCGCCATCCTTTAGCACTCATAGTTTGATATTGATGAGCATATTCCAGTAGTTTCTCTTTATACTTCATAGTTAGCCTTGGACAATGAATTCTTTTCTTATGCCTATTTTTTTTTTTTGTTGTTTAAATGCCTTAAACAGGAACATCCACTAGAGATTTCAATATTTTTGATGTTGACAAAGTTTTCTTTTTCACTTTGCGAACAATTCTACTCTTGAATTGTGGTGATAATTTTCTGGCCTGCCAATTGGTTTCCTTGTAAACAATATCTTTTCCTTCATTTTTGAAAGTGCTCTTGTATTTTCGTCCAGGAGTGTATCTTATATAAATCTAATAATATTTTGGTGTACATAGTTTCAATGTTTTAGAGTTTGGTAATACGAGGGTCATTTAATATATACTGTGAATTTTGCCAAAGGAGTTGGCAATAGGAAGCACTTTTTTCAAAGAAATTATTAAGGATGAGTCCTTTCATGTCCCAGAAGACTGTCACATCATAACCTTCTTTACTAATCCCTGTACCTGGAGCTTTTTCTTTACTCGAGAGTCAGTATGTTTCCACTCCATGAACTGTCTTTTCAACAGATGCTCATTGTAGCAAATCCATATTTAGCTCATTTATAAACATTTTTTGACTAAAACATACTTTTACATGCATATAATACATTCTTCTGTAAATATTACATTGTTTGCACTCCTAAGCCATTGAAAATTTAATGACAGACCATTGTGAAAGCCTTGCCATCCATTTTGAATAGCCTCAAAATAATTTTTGCTATAAACCAATTCCAAACAATGCAAGGTTTATATTTATGGAAAAAAAAAATTTCTGAAAAAAAACTGTTTTTGCTTTTTTAAAAAAAATTCCCTACTTGAATGACTCATAAATAATATCATATGGTAAAAGCTCTGACTTCATAATACTCCACTAAAAATACAAAAACCATGGAATCTTTGGTTTACAAGAAATTCTATTTCTCATAAGGAAATTGTTTTGAGTGTTTTTGCTTGTAGGCAAAATGAGATATATATATATATGGTTTTACTGTTTTTACAATGTTTCAGTAATCAAAAGCCTCTTCTGATAGTCTGCTTGTTATAGACAGATTGTTCTAGTTTCTATTCACTTCCTGCGTTCTAACAGGTTGTATTCTAACAGGTTATTTTCTTTAATATATATATATATATATATATATATATATATAAACCAGGCCATTGGCCTAATGAGTAGAGTGTTCGCCAATGGTCCGGGAGACCGGGGTTCAATCCCGGGTCGAGTCATACCAAAGACTCAAAAAATGGTACTTGATGCCACCTCGCTTAATGCTCAGCATTATAAGGTATGGATCAAGGGTAAAGTGGAGCAAATCAGGGAATGGAGTAGCACCCTCCCCTACACCTTGGTGTAGTAGCTATTGAAAAGGGAGCATTTGGGTCACCTTCGACTAAGGTTGCCAACTTTACTTTATATATATATATGTGCGTGTGGGTGTGTGATACTGAAAAAAATTTAAAGCAGAAATATCTTCTGAAGTATGGAAGGCAAGAAAATTTGATGATATGCTTCTTTAATTATGCAATGATATGTACAAACAAAACACAAAAAGAAATGGATGAAAAGCTGCATCCTCCTCTTCCCAAAGAAAACTGACCTTGGAATCACAAAGAACTGCAGAGGCATAACTTTTACAGCTCAAGCAGCTTAGGTTTATAATACTCAACTTCTGAATTGTATCTGACCTGATTCTAACTATCCATCATATCATTGAAGGAGTACATGCAAAAAATCTTGAGGCAATACTATTGTTTAAATATTTTTCAATGGCATTTGATTACATATACAGAGGGGAAAAATGGAGCAAATACTACTAGCATATAATCTCTCTAAAGAAATTGCTTTGACTATAATGATGCTTTAAAAAACCACAAAAGTAATGGTTCACTCAACTGGTAGTGACACCAATTTTTTTTACATTGCCCTGGAATCTTACAAGGAGATATATTATCACCATATATGTTTATAATCTGTCTAGATTACTTACTGCAAACATCAACAGATCTAATTAAAGAAAATGACTTCACATTAAAAAAGACAAGAAGCAAACGATATTCCACAGAAATAATGACGGACACAGACTATGCAGATGATCTAACACTCCTCATATATACACCTTCCCAAGCCAAATCCCTGCAGCATAGCATGGAGCAAATAGCGGGAAGCATGAGAGTCAAGGGAATCCATCCTATCAGCAAGACTTGATGATAATTAGATCAAATAATTGTCACTTGTCTCTTTTCGAAGAGGATCATTAGAACAGGCTAGGTGACTTCCCAATTATTATTCTTTCATCATGAAGGTATTTTACAATCTTGTTATGGCTTCTCTTTAAGAGATTTTTTTTTGATTTTAACACAAGGTGTGATCAAAAACTATTTCTAAATTTAAGTGAAGAATTGGGCATTGCTAAATAACTTAAAAAATAACATGATGTCGAGATGAGTCAGTGCCAATTTGACAAAAATTATCAGGCTAGTCTCAATACTTTTTGAATAAAATAAGTTTGGCATATAAATAACAGATAAAATGCTGAGGATCGGTCCATTTATTCAATGGCATATCAATTCCTTGTGGGTTATTTAATGCCAAAATTTGATTTATTTGTAAATATTTGATTGTAATCACATAACTATATTTTCAATATTTTCTTAAATTGTACTTTTTTATTTGTGTTATCATTTGTTTGCATAGTTATATGATTTGCTTTTTTTCTTTGTTTAAAGGCCTATCAACCTTCATGGGTTAATTTCAAAACCATCCTTGTGGAAGAAAAGTAGTAGTAGTACTATTTAGCCTATAGTTGGGGGAATAAAGGGGTTCATACCTTTTCCAAGGTTGAAAGTGAGTGCAATTGTGCAAGTGGAGTTCAAACTCACTACAATGTCAAATTCTGGCATATGAGCCACTACACCAAAGAGACTTTCTTTATAGTTATATAGTTTTAGATAACTAATGATAAACTTTAGTAAACAATCATAGGTTCAAATAGCTATTTTTAATTGAATAAGAAGGAGCTTATTCCACTTCAGAGGATGCTGCAGACATATTCTAAGTTCCATCAACAGGGTGAATGATAATTCAAACAATTATATAGTTTCAAGTAACCGTTTCAAGTAACCGTTTCAAGTTTCAAGTCCTTTGTAAAAAAATTTAGCTTCAAGTAACTATTTTTCATTCAAATAACTAGTATACAGTTAAATAGTTTCAAGTATTCCCATTTAACATTAATAATTCTATTCAATAATGTTTCCCCACAGTTATATGGTTTCAAGTATTTCTATCCAATCCTAATGATTAAATAGAATTTATTTGATCCATAGACAGAACTCTAGCAGATACTACCACGCTGGGTCAGAGTGGACCTGAGAGTAATTACACTGAAACAGAACTTTCACAAGAGTTCCAAAACTTGAGCTTCACAATCTGATACAGTTTAGTATCATACTTAAGACACACCTTTTTGAAGAAGACTTTACTCTTTACAGGGGATACAGTTGGTATATTCTAAGCTTCACTGAGAGTGCTGTTAGATTATGGAATATACATAGCTCTTACTACTGAGCTAGCTAGAAGAATCATAAAATCTTTTTTAGGAGTTAAAATCAGGTTTGGGGGAACATTTTTTTTTATTCTTATAACATTATCCAATGTAGCTTAACTACAATAATCTCACCTAATTTCCTGACTCTCTTCTTATATATAATCACATATTATTCCTGACTTGTAGACTTTATTATACAAGTTGGAGTCTGGGATGGAATTGCCAGTGTTTCTTTTTGAGTACTTAACGTATATTTACATTTCTAAATACTAACCAGCAAAGAAAAGAAATGATTTTTTTCTTGTAAAGACAAAATGGGTCCATTTATGTAGAATCTTCTTATCTAGCCCCAACTAATTCACAACATTGTACTTGATGTAATCAGAATTAATAATACAAAAATTTGTGGGGAGATGGTATAGAGCTCTCTGTAGAACTCTTATTTTTATCTCTAAAGAGAAATGAAACAGCAGGCTACTTTGAAAGACTAAAGAATAGTCTGCTAAAGAAATCAAATCAAAGGGGTTCCTCAACAAAATCTTTAATCAAAATTATGCTAAAAACCACATACTTACATTTAAACTTCACTCTATTCAGAAACAACTTAGAAATATTTTGTACATTTTCCACTCAGTGTATGATAATAAGATTTGCTCAGTTTTATTGTTCATTGATTTATACAGACTAGGACGTGCTTTTAAAGTTACAGATATCATTGTAGGAAACAGTATCAGCAACTTAAATTTGAATCCTGGATGAGGCAGTTTATGCTTCACTTCACACTAATACCCTTGGGAAAGGCATGAATCTATTTGTTCTACTCTTAGCTATAGGTAAATAGTACATAAGACTAGGTTCTTTAGGCTTGGTTAGGAAACCAGTCAAGGAGAATGGAAACTACAAACTAAAACCAGCTTTACTCTACTTGAAAAATGACCTTGTGTCACATCCTGCCTGTATCAGAGATTTTGGGTAAATACTCTAACTAGCGTTCTCATTTTGTGAGATTAGTATTATTATCTGACCCAGAATGGTAGTATCTGCTAGGGTTCTGTCTATGTTTAAAAATCATTAGGATTTGATTGAAATACATGAAAGCATATAACTGTAGGGAAATAAATGATTATTGTTAAATAGAATTATTAATGTTAGATAGGAATACTTTAAACCATTTAACTTTATGCAAATTATCTAAATTAAAAATAGTTAATTGAAGCTAAAATTGTTTACAAATAATCATCAGTATTAGTTACTTGAAACTATATAATTGTTTAAATTATCATTGACCCTGTTGATGGGACTATAAATATGCCTGCTGCATCCTCAGGGATACAAGGTGTATGACACTAAAGTACATTCAGTAGTGAGGTGCCAGTCTGAGAGCTATAGAGAGGATGTAGTCACCTCTTCATTGCCATTACTCCTATTATAGTCACAATCTTCAGTTGTCTGTAATCATCAGGAACCTTCCAACAATTTTGAACCAAAGCTTTTATTTAATAGACAGGTGGAAATTGCTTTCATTCCATTGTTCATGCTTCAAGGATATCTCATATTAGTTAATTCTCTTGTCTCTCATAAGTGAGATTCAAAGTCTGGAGCTCTAGGGATGAAGAGTTACCTCTTCATTGCCATTACTCATAGCGCCATTCTGACCTGAAGTGGTAGTATCTGTTATAGATATATTTATGGGTCAAATACATCTGCTTTAAAATTATTAGGATTAGATATAAATACTAGAAACTATATAACTGTATACAAATAACTTATATTAAAATTAGTTACTTGAAAGCATATAGGTGTACTGAGTGTTAATGTTATTGTCAGAGGAAATGAAATCAGCTACTTGAGTTCAAATTTTGATGAGGCTTTTTGCATTTCACTTCACACAAATACCCTTGGCAAAGGCATGAATCCATCTGTTCTCATCCCAGATATTGGTAAATGACAGGGTACACTGGATTTGTTAGCCTGGGTTACACAACCAATCTAAGAGAATGAAATCACAGAATTCTAACCAGCTTTACTCTGTTAAAAAAAATTGATAGGTCCTGCCTGTGGCAGAAGGGTTTGGTAAATACATGCTTAAAACCATATATAGTATAGACTTTTTAAAACCAATTTTTGAAAGATTGAAGCTTACCTTGTTTCTAAGCCTAATCTTGCCATAACTTCAATCTAAAGTGTACCTACATAGCCTATACCTAAACAAAGCAAATTAATAAAGAGAAAATTTTTGATTAACATTGTTTACTATTTATAACACCAGTGCATATAATATTTACAAATATTATAAATATTAAACAAAGTACATAAAAATTATATTATCTTAACTAAAAGCCTTTGTTTAGACTTTAGCTTGGCTGTATGGAAACACATTGGGTTTGACTAATGGGAAATTATACCTAGTCATGGATATATACATAATTATATTATCAATGCTATTGTGTATCTGTAGTAGAGTTTTAGTACATTTGCAATATCCAAGTAAACATGGTAGATTCCATTAAGGTCTAGACTACATTATTTGATTACAGTATTGCTTGGTTTCTGTATTAAATGGCATATTACCCTTTGTAGGTTAGTTAATGCCAAAGCCCTTCTTGTAGAAGAACAGCAGTGATACTCATAGCTAGGTGGAGATAAAGGGGTTCATAACTTTCCCAAGTATATAAGTCTGAAAGTGAATGTAATAACAGGACTGGAATTCAAACTTGCTTACTTTGAGGGTCCAGTCCAGCAATTTAGCCAGTATACCATAGGAACTCCTCCTACAGTATTACAGTAGTTTTGAAAGTATTAGTGTTTTAATGATTTCTATTTATGGGTGGTTGGTTGTGTATTTTGGTATATCAACCACTGTGGGTTATTTAATGCCAAATATCCTGTATATAACACATCACTCAATAAGTCCTGGGCCTGACATATGGATGGTGCCATTATTAAAAATCCATATGATTTTTATAAAGTACTAATCTTCAAATGGCACATGTCAAAATTTGAGCTCAATTGGTTTCTTAGTTTACAAATTACAGTTATTTAAGTGAAGCTACTGCTGGAAATTTTGAAAGCAATGGAAAAATCTTAATTTTGTGTGTTGATAAAGTATTGCTTTCTAAAGGGAAAAATACTGTTCAAGCAAAGTAATGGCTTGATAAGTGTTATTCAAACTCTGCTCCATTGGAAACAATGGTTAAAAGGTGGTATACTGACTTTAAATATTGTTGTACAGACACAAATGATGTTGAATACTCAGGTCACCCAAATTCGGCAGTTGTCCTAGAAAACACCAAAGGACTTCACAAACTCGTTTTGGCCTATTGTATTTGAAGTTGCATGAGATAGTAGAGAAGTTGAAGATATCAGAAGGCAGTGTATTCACTATTTTGCATGAACATTTGTCCTTGAGAAAGCTGTGTTCAATGTGGGTGTAGTGTTTGCTCACAGTCGATCAAAAACAACAATGCGTCGATGATTCAGAGTGTTGTTTGCAACTGTCTCAACACAACACAAAAGAAGATTTTGCATAAATATGTGACAATGAATGAAATATGGATCCACCACTTCACTCTGGAGTCAAATTGGCAGTCAACCAAGTGGACAGCAGCAGGTGAAAGCTGTCCTAAGTGATCAAAGATGCAAACATCAGCAGGCAAGGTTTTGGTCTCCATATTTTGGGATGCGCAAGGTATTTTGTTCATCAGTTACCTTAAAAAAGAAAGAACCATCAATAGCAAATATTATATAGCATTATTGGTGCATTTGAATGAAGAAATTGCTAAAAAATGGCCATAAATAAAGAAAAAAGTGCTCTTGCACTGTGTCACAAGTCAATCGTAACAATGGTAAAACTAAATGAATTGCACTTTAAATTACTTCTGCACCCATCCTATCCCCCAGATCTGGCCCCCAACGACTACTGGCTGTTAGCAGACCATGAAAGAATGCACCAGGGAAAGAGATTTAGCTCCAATGAAGAAGTGATATCAGAAACTGAGACGTTTTTTGAGGTCAAAGACAAATTATTCCAGAAGGAGATTATGTAGATGAATCAAGTCAAATTTTGCCTAAAAGTTGTTGTTTTATTCGTTAGGCCTGAGACTTATTGAGTGATGTGTTACATATGATTTTTAAGTGAACAGTTTAAACAAACCAGAGCTTGTTTGTTTGCACAAACTTAAATGATTTCAAGTATAGTAAATGATTTAATAGTTCTTTGGACCCTAACAGGTATTACCAATCTGGATCAGAGTAAACCTGGGAATAATGGCAAAAAAGGGTACTCCACATTCCCTAAATCTCCAGGACTGAAGCCTCACCATCAGATGCTGTTCCATATAATATCCAGGATACTCCTTGGTGAAGGTCTTATTCCTCTGCAGACTAAGTACACCGATATGGTTTCAAGTAACAATAGCTGATAGGGACAGATGGTGAGAGAGAGTCAAAGGAATCTGTTCTATCAGCAGAATTTGATAATGATGATGAAACTGTTTGCTAAAAGACTACTTTAATGATAGCCATTGCAGAGTTTATTCATAGGTTAAAAATACATCTTAAGGCCAATAACTTTTCTATTATATTACTAACATGTCTTATATAAATTAGTCTTACATTTGCATACCAGAGTAGTGGGACCTGTTAGGGTACCCTCTATCAGTGAAACAGAACTGTTCAATCATTTACTAAGGATTACTATTGTTAGTTTTATGAAACCATACAACTGTGTGCAAATTATTTGTATTATATAGAAATACTTGATGAATAGAATTATTAATGTTAGATAGGAATAATAGAAACCTTTTAACTGAATGCAGATTATTTGTATTAAATAGGAATAGTTGTTACTATATAAGTGTAACAACAAATGATTCTAGACAAATAGAAGTATAATTATTTAGTCATCAAACATTGAAATTATATACATTTAGAAATGAATCAAATTTTGGCATGAAATAACCCATAAGGAGTTGATATACTGTTAAACAAATAAACCAAACCAAACATTTTCATATGTTAAACAGAGTCTATACTTTTATTTTCAATATTATGTACATTGTAAATTTTTATATAGATATTTTTGACATACCTTTTATTGATTAATTGTAATTAAATATATTCTTGCTGTCTAAATGTATATCTGCCTTCATCAGTTTCTTCTTCATGTACTTTCTATTATGTTTCATAATAATTACATATGTTGTTAGTTGGTTGGTTGATTTTACAGCATGTTGACCCTTATAGAGTTATGTCAAACTCAGTTTAATGATTATGATCTCCAATTATATACAGTACAAAAACATATTCTCAATTACTTTATCAGGTTAAAAATTTATTATCTCAAAGAGATCTGTATGACCCATAAATGAGAACCTAACAGATACTACCATTCAAGGACAGAGTGAAATAGCAATGAAGTAATGACTTCATATTCACCAAAGCTCTAGAACTGGAGCCTCAACACTGGATGAAGTTTAGTGTCATATTTGGGACACTCTTGTTTGGAGTGATTCTTACCCCTTTGTAGGCAATGCAGTTGATGTAAAGGACTCATGGACAGGGTGGCTCCAAACAGAACAATATAACTTACCACAATAATATGCAAACTTGTGATGTATTGGTTAGCAAGCTAATCTCACAGATCATTGAGTTGAATAGTGAGTTTCATCCCCACTAGGTGCTCCACACTTGCAGCCTTTTGCTAAATCTAGGCTAAGTTTTAAAGAGTGAACCATATGACTGATTGTTAAGTCCTTTTTGTAATTACCTAACCCCTCTGCCATAAGTAAGATGTGACGCAGGATCAATTCAGAATGAAGACGGTTTGAATTTTCCTTCTCCTAGATTGGTTGGCTAACCAAAGCTAAAGACTCCAGTTTACCCTATAATTTACCCATAGCTAGGAGGGAGAATAGATTGATCCAGACCATTCTCGAAGGTTATTAACATGAAATAAAACACAACTAGCCTAGTCCAGGATTTGAACTTGGCTCACCATTTTCAATGATGATAAGTGTTATGCTAAATGCTCTTAGAATTAAGACATGCTTAAAGCACAGGTTCTGAAAAGATCCCAAAAGTTAAACATCAGTGAATCTGCTTAGTACTTAGAAGGGTGACCACTTATCAACAGAAGATACTGAAAGCAATCTGAGGCTTGTGTGCAAGACAAAGCAAAGCATAGTAAATTCTATAATGCCATAATGTTAATAACAGTTCATGTATATGTCTGTATGAAATTTAGTCCTGAGAAGCCATTTCTCATTTCAGTGAAGACACTGCTATAACATTGTTCAACAAATCTGCTGGAAGACTGGCATTTGCTCTTAAGAACTGAAATAAGCCGTTATGTGCTTTACAATCTCTTAATGGTTAATAAAATAAATATAACCTTCAGGAAAAGAAAAAATGGCTGAAATAGTAGCTAGGAAGGCAGGCAAATGGACATTGTCTGGATTGTTCCAATTCACCTCTCCAATAAAGTTATTATTGATTCTACCATTTTTAGACTAACAATTTTTGACAAGACTGATTCATAGCTTTGAAGTCAAATTTCTTCTTTTTTTTTTGTCTCTATAGTTGTTTTGTAGTTACAAGTATCCAGAATTCCCAGGATTCAGAATAGAACACCAGGCCTTCTAACAATCAGTCTTCTTCTTTGTCAAGATTTAATGATAGCTGTGTTAAGGAACCGGCAAAACAGTTTTGACGATAATTACAGAGACTTAGGAAAATATTTAATAAAGAAGAATTATGTAAATATTTTAGACACTTGAAATCAACAAAAAGAAAAAAAGTCTTTGGTTTGATGATTTTTCCCTCAAGGGTATCACATGATCAGAAAAATTGTTGTTGACAGCTGACAGTAATTAAATTCCTTTCAAATTTAATTTGCTTTAAAAAACATTTTTTAAAAAGTATTTTGTTTGAACAAAGAAAATGTTGATTTATATATTCTTTTGCTGATTCAGCAATTTTTTTCCCTTTTAAATCAAATGCAAAAGCAGAGTTTTCAATTATTTTTATTAGAATATGTAAACTTCATTTCATGGTCAATCTTTGGTTTATAGCGTACTGAGGATGCACTAAATTTTAAAGACTTTTAGGAGTATGATAATATTTGCAAGATTCTAATAAATATGTATTTAAAAGCATATAATTACATGTTTATATTTACAGACAATATTACATTTACAGCTTGCAAAAAAGGCACCTCATTGTGGTGCAATGGTTAAGAAGTTGGTCTTACTCACAATTACTGAGTTGTAACTTATTTCCTTCCTATAAGAAGCCCTATATCTACAGCCTTGTGCCAAATCTAAGCTATACTTAGATTTCTACTGTGCCTTTTTAGTATGTGGTTTAATGATTAGCAAACTAAACAAGCTGACTGTAACTAGTCAGTTCATTTTCCACTGGGTGCACAATACTTCTGGCCTTGTGACACAACTAAGTTCAGTTTATTAATAATGCAATGGCTAGCAAGTTACTCTTACAGATCAATTACCACTGAGTAATGAATTCAATTTTCACTTGGTGTCCCATACCTGTAGTCTTGCACCAGCTCTAAGCTACACTGTTTTTTTAGGGGATTCTTGCATAGAATTAGACTTTCTATCTATTATTTGTGAATTCAATTCTCCCTGGGTTCATCATAATTTGGGCTGTTAATAAATAACAATAGGTTACAAACAAAATCATTAGCAGTAGTAGATATAATAGTCTTTAGATCTATTAGATAAACGATTGACACTATCATCAATCCCTATCCAGCATTTAAAAGATTTTATTTGATCTATTATTAGAAAAGAATATAGCTATATTGTTTACAACATGTATTGCTTGACTTTTAATTGCATAATCAGTAAGGCACTCACATGATAGAACAAGTTTTGGAGAATAAAAGTTGTGAATTGAAATCTTAACAGCAACTTATTTATTTCTTAAATATGCTACACACTTAAAAATCATAGAATAATGAATATGAGAGTTCCAATTAAAAATTATAAAAAACAGAAATGAGATGAAAGAAATGCCGATCAGTATTATCACATTATCACATGATTTGATAAAATGATGAATCCCCTTATCCTTCCAGTTATGGGTTAGATAGTACCACTACTGTTCTTCTATAAGGATGGCTTTGGCATTAAATAACTCACAAAGGCTGATATGCCATTAAACAAAGAAACTGAAACCAAACTTTGATAAAATGAAGAAAAAGACAATTGAAATAGGGAAGACAAAAGAGATATCATACGTTATAACCTCATACAAATTTACTGGTTTAATCTATAGATACTACTTTGCTCATTTAAAGTATGAAATTTATGAGGAAAGATTAACAAATATCAAGACTAAAGTTTTAAATTTTCTAAATTTTAAAATTCAAAATTTCATTGAAGAAGTGTTCATAGATGAGAATCTTATAAAATAAAGTGATGACATCTAGACAACTCTGAACCAATTTTCAAAAAATTATGAAGCCAGTCAATAGTTTTTCGTGAAATGACTCTGGGAAAAGACTGGATTGTGAGACTATAGTACACCTCACACTTATCAAACTTATTTTTTTCTTGTTTCCAAAACTGAAAATTTATCTCAACAGAAAAATTTGAGGATGTGGAGAACAATAAAAGAAATACAATGGCACAGCTTCATACAGTATTAAAAAAGGATTTTTAAAAGTACTTTGACCAATGGAAAACTCACTGGAATAAATATGTTGAATACCAAGGAGATTATTTTAAAGAGTGTTAACATTTCATTCGGTATTCATTTCTGTCTTGATAAATGCAGCTTCAGTTTGGTACCTTTTGAACACATCTGCTCCTGGGTGATTCCATTTGGTATGTGCCTGGTGGGTTATTCTAAGTTGATCACTTGGTCCTAAGGGAGGCTTTTTCCCCAGACAACATTTGCTTGGATTATCACTTAGCACCTGAGTTGCACCAAAAAAGAGAACACTGAGAAATCAAACATTTTTTTTTAATTAGCCATACATGAGACTCAATTCATAAATGGCCCTCCACATTATTATGAAGTATCAAATCTAATCTGGTTAAAGGATAGATAAATCCATACCTATTGAACATAAATTACATATGCAAATGTAAAAAAATATTATGTGATAGTGGTTGTATTTGTTTTCTAAAACTATTTAATGGTGTCACAAGTTTATATAAAATCATAATTAAAATAGAGTCTAAGCTGAAAATTAGTTTCTTTTATCTTAAGTCATCAATTTTTAGAAAAGTTATAAGGCTAATTTGAAAAACTCCCACTGGTTGGTCTTCCATGTTAAGAAAAGCTCCCAAGAATAATGGACACAAATTCAAATCTCACTAGCAGTTTTTTTAAATATATTTTTTATGTAAAAGAAAACAATGCTACTTAATGTAGAATAATATGGTTGGTTGGTTTAGCAGCATGTCAACCCTTATTGGGTTATTTAATGCCAACCTCTTATCTGTAAATATATGATTTCAAGTAATTTCCAATTTAATAATTTGCTAACAATTATATATCTTCAATTAATTATTCTATCTAATACTAAAATTTTACAAGTCTTTCCACAACTTTGAGTAATCATTCCTAATATAAATAATGTATACACAATTACATTGCTTCAAGTATTCCAATCTAATACTAATAATCTGCAGACAAGTAAATGTGGTTCACAATTGTTTTAAGCATGTAAACACTTCATACCTATTTACAATGTTTTAAAGTAATTCAAAATAATTTCAAATATTATCACAAATAGGTCTATTTGACCCATAGATGGGACCTTAACACATATCACCACTCTAGGTCACAGTGGACCCAAGAATAATGGCAACAAATGGGTAACTTCACACACCCATAGTTCAAGAAGTGGGGCCTCACCAGCAGGACATCCCTTTTGAGGGTAGGAGGTTTATGAATCTATTATATATATATAGTTGCTCCACTAAAATCTATAAAATACTTTTTTAAGGGTGGGGAACCCCAAAAGTTTGGCCTATATTCGGATCCTGATCACTTTTAAGCTCTTACCTTCCAAGCATGTGTGTGAAATGCATATCAACAATCAGGCATTCAAGCTGAATATCACATTCTACATCCTATGTAAACCAGAAAATTTAAGTGTCTTGAGTATGACAATAAACTGCATCTGATAATGGAACTCCAGTCTTGGAGTTTGGGAAATATAGAGTACTCCTGTATTACAAGTACTCTCAGGTCCATTCTCAACTAGAGTGGTAGTGTCTGATAGGGTCCAATCTATAGGTCAAATAGAACTGTTCAATCTTTTACAAGGGATTATCAATATTAAGTAGAATTATTAGTGTTAAATAGCAATACTTGAAACCATTTATCTGTGTGCAAAGAAATGAGCTCAAACTTGTTTAAAAAATGAAGTTTCCTACAAACTATTCACTCAAAAATTATATATAATATATATGTATAAACAGGATTTAGTATTAAATAACCATCAAGAGTTGATATTTGTTAAAACCAAATAATCTTACTAGAACATTTCAAAGAATATGATACTTCAAATTAGGAATAATACATAATTTCATTGAAGACAAAAAATACTCATTTGCTGCAGATCTTTCTCTAATGTCTGAAAGCAAATATACTTAGGTGAAATTGGTTTAGCTTGATTTGATTTCTTTATTTAATGACATATCAACTTTCATGGGTTATTTTGTACCAAAGCTATCCTTGTAGAACAGTAGTGGTACTATTTAACCTATAGCTGGGGGTGGGGATAAAAAGTTCATACCTGTCCTAAGAGTATTAGTCTGCAAGTGAACATAATAGTGCAACTGGAGTTCAAACTCACTTACTATGATGTCATAGTCCAGAAAGTAAGCCACTATGCCACAGAGATTCCCCACCCCAAGGATTGGTAGGTTAGAGGTTGAAACAATGGAACCACAGAAGGAAAAACACTGATCGACTTTCTCAATAATCAACAAATCTCAGTATCAAAGACATTTATTTGATTTTTGTGAAGTTTCTTCTGTATCAGTTTAAGATAGTGAAATAATGGCCTTTCTATAGCAAAAGCAATAACTGTCTTTTCTCCATATTGTTTGAGAAAATTCTTTTATTGTACATTAAAATGACAATGTTACTCAAAAGAAAATACTTAGCACTACCCAAAAGTTTAGAGAAATTAAATAGTTTGCTCAATAAGTTAATCTTTAGTTTCTGATGTTTTGCCAGACATTTCACATCTCTAAAAATTATTCCACCAAGAAATAAAGACCCTCATTTCCAAACATTTTTCCACCCTGTAGTTGGGACTTAGAATAAGATCCTCACCAAAAGAGAGCATCCTGGGTATGATACTAAATTATGTAAGGTGGTGAGGCTCCACTTCTGGAGCTCTGGTGAGTTTGGCATGCTCCTTTATTGCCATTACTCCCAGGTTTACTTTGAAATGGAGTAGTAGTACCTGTTAGGGTCCCATCTGTTGATCAAATAGATCAGTTTGAAAATTATTAGCATTGGAGAGGATTACTTGATAATATATAACTGTATGTAAATTATTTTTATTGAGAAGAGCTACTTAAAGATATAAATATTTACAAATGATTATTAGTAATAATTACTTGAAACAATATAAATGTGTACAAACAAATGATTATCATTAAATAAAAATAATTACTTGCACAAATTATTAATATCAAATAATAATGCTTGAAACCATACAATTATGTACAAATTATTTGTATTAGATAGTAATACTTAAGATCATATAACTGTGAGTAAAAAAAAGCTCAAATAAATCTAAATACCATACTAACATTACATGGGCTAGCATGGCAGAGTAAGGCTCATTAATTCCCATATATTACAGTCTTTAGGAAAGGCCTGCCTGCAATAAGGGGACATAGACTGCAGACCATTGAGTTCAAATCCTAAATGAAGTTGTTTGCATTTCACATAGCTCTAATACCCTTGGGAAAAGTATGCATCCAGCAATTCTCCCTCCAGCTATGGATAGACTGGGCTCTTTAGCTTTGGTATGGCAATTGGACTTGGAGAATTCAAACTTGAATTCAAACTCCACTTAAAGATTGACCCTGTGTCACATCCTGCTTTTGTGGAGGGGTCAGTAAATGTATATATATATATATTTAGACATGTTGAATACTAGCTCACCAGAAGATTGACAATCTAAAACTCTGAGTTGTAAGCCTTTCTCTGTTTTATTGTATCTTATTTTATGCTTAAAATATACGAGGATCATTAAATAAGTTTCCAAACTTTTTTTGTAAGGGCACTTTTATTGATAGTACACACATGAAACTCTAGTCCCCTTTGAAGTAATCTCCTCCGGCTGCAGTGCACTTGTTGTATCATTCCAACAACTTCTGGAAGGCCCTATGGAATTCCTCTTGTGTGAGCGTGTCAATGACCTTCATCACAGCCTCTTTCATCTCCTCAATTGACTCATAATGACAGCCACTGAGCTTAGGGAATAGCCAAGTCACAGGGAGCAAGGTCTGGGCAATAGGGAGGGTGAGGAACTGTCTTGATGCCCATCTTGGTCAAATAGTTTGTGAAAAGGATGGAGTTGTGGACTGGTGCATTGTCCTGGTGGAAATGCCACTGACCCGATTTGAAGAGTGCTGGCCTCTTCCCAAGGAATCTCTTCCTGAACTCCCTTAAAAACTCAACATAGTAAACCTAACCCTAACCCTTTGGTCAATCAACTCTGGTGTTCTGACTTCCTTACTCCTCCCACACCTCTCATCATCCCTCACAGACTCCCTACCTTCCTTGAATCTCTTATGCCACTCAAAAACTGATGCTTGATTCATGCAAGATAATCCAAAAGCAGCCTAAAGCATTCCATATGTTTCTATGGCATTTTTTCGAAGTTTAAAACAGGATTTTATTGCATATCGTTCTTCTAAAGTGTCCTCATGTTCAGATTGCATTTTTGAAATTCACCAGCTGTGACAATCAGGCTTTAGTAGGGTGTATTCCAATTCCTGCTGTAGCTGTTAATTTGAACTTGAAATCATAAAAATTGGTCAGTCATCTCCTAAGATGTATAGCAATAACATACTGAATTTTCAAGAGTCTACAACAATTTTAAATGTCCATTTGAAAAAAGTCTGGAAACTTATCATATGCACCTTATATATATATATATATATATATATATACACATAGGTTAGTTGGCCGACTGTAGTCTATGGTGACCTGAAGGCTCCTTTTACAATAGCTACTACATCAAGGCATAGAGAAAGGCATGCTTCTTTCCCTGGATTGCTCTGCTTACCCTTGATCTATACCTTATAATGCTAAATGTTAAGCAAGGAGGGATTAAGTCAGTACATATATATACATACACACAAACACACACACACAAGATGGAAAAATGTGGAAAGTTAGATAAATCAAACACTTAAAACCGGCTTAGAAGGTGCAATATTTTGTTCTTTTATTTCATTTTAAGAACTTTCTCATCGCACCTTCTAAACCGGTTTTAAGTGTTTGATTCATTCAACTTTCTGCATATTTCTATCATATTGTCAAATTCACGACAATCTATCATTTCAACACACACACATTTGTATATGCACACACACACACACACACACACACACACACACACACACACACACACACACACACACACACACACACATAAAGTTGAATAAAGACTGTGGATGAAAATGCTTTTTAGAATTATTTTTTTGAAAGATTTGAATGGTCATCACAAATTTTTTTGCATTATTTTCTGTTTCTGAATGATATACAAATTGCAGACACTTGTGTAGTAAATATTTGTTTTCCTAATTCATAAGTACCAACTGTTAGTGCTACCTGTTCCACCTTTATGAGTAGGGCAACAATAATCACAGTCAGTGCTTACAAAAATATAAATATTCATTTATATAATTTATTTAAACATGTTTTCTTTCTTTTTTTTTTCTTTTTTTTAAATTTAACTGACTTAGCAAATTCTTATTATCATATCTACAGTTGCTAATAAGTGCAGATCTCTTATTTAGGTGATGGTCTTGATTGAGGAAAGTCATATCTAATTTTTCCTTTAAACATAATCTAAAATTACTTGAGCCATCTCTACACACTCAAACCCATTTCACTATCTTCCCTTCAACAATCTTTCCTATATATATATATATATATATATTATATATATATATATATATATATATATATATATAAGATTAAAGAGATAAGCATGAATAACCATGTCTTTGTACATTTTATGTCACATAGAATGAATAAATAAACTTTAACGGCCATAAATTAAAATATAATAATGAAATTCAAAACCAAAAATGATCGAAATTATTTTTCCAAATCTTTTTATACTCCTTCCAGTAAACAAGTGTCAAATATCTCATATAATATGTCAGTTATATTTTTTATATGTCCAAGAGAATTTGTAAGGATTAACTAGACGTGTTTTATGTGCTTGATTTCTTATGAGGGTTACAGAATTATATATACTGATATATATTAATATATATTAATATTCATCTTCTCTATCTATGTGCACAGGGTTTCAAAGGGCTGTGGCACTTATTTTCATCATTATATAACATCACTGCTTAGAACTGATGGCTCATCTGACATATAATCCTAAGCAGAGGATTTTTTAAGTCCTTTTGAGAAAGAAATCTAGTTAATATCTTTTTTTAATTTCTATAGCTTAAGTTTTTAAAACTTTATTTAAAAAGTTGTCTTCAAAAGAATTATTCAAATGTAATTTTAAGCAAATACACCTTCAGAAGTATGAGGAGGGAAAAAGCAGATAGTGCTATTTCAGCAATCATATATATACATATATATATATATATATATATAAATCACATAGAAAGAATCCAACTGAGAATGATGTGTGCTTCATTTAGTGGCAACCCCAGTACAAAAATCATCTTTTGTGACAGCCCTACCAATGACAGTGACAAAATGGACACCAACTTCTACAACAACCTATATTCCCTTGTCCTATACATTCCCAAACATAACTTTTTAATCATCTGTGGAGACATGAATGCTCAAATAGACAAAGAGGGAAATGAATTCTGCTAACACAACTCATCAAACAGAAATGGAGAATATCTAGCAAATTTTTCACTTAAGAACAAGCTAGCATGCCTAAACACTAAATTAAAAAAGGAGGGAAAATTCTGGACCTACACCAACCCAAGTAACTCTAAATCATAGCTAGATTATATGTCCATAAACAAGAAGTCAATAAATAGCACTCTAAACTGTAAGACATACACCTCTTTTAAAGGAGTATCTTCCAATCACAGAATCTTCTTAGTAGAGACTTGCCTGAGTCTACCCAGAAATAAGACACAAACTGTTAAAGCTTCATAATATGACTGGCCCTCACTCACTAATAGTGATATTAGAAATCATTATACAATAACTGTAAGAAACAAGTTTGACACTCTTCAGTAGACATATGAAAGACATGCTCCGAATGATGTATATGAAAACTTCGACCCTGCCCATATAGAAGCAGCAACCAAGGGCATTCTAACCAAACTAAAAGCCAAATGTAAAGTTCAGTAGGAGTCAATAACAATTAGAGAAAAAATGAGATAACATGAAAATAGTATCCACACTTAATAAAAGAAATCCAATAAATGCCAGTGCCATAAATTTAAGAAAGCTCAGATAGAAGTAACACTACCAAAAAAAACTAACTAGAATACATTTAAGGTTAAATCAATAAAATGAAAAATTTAGTAGAAGATAGACAATCATGATTGGCATGGCAAACAGTAAATGAAGTAAGCAGAAAGAAGGGCACCTTGAGAGCAAAACTAAAAAGCTGTCAATCAAGAAGGAATACAAAATGAAAAAAATATTTTGATAGTTTGCTTGGAAACCCCACTCAAGTCACCTACTAAAATAATTATTAATAGCCAACTAGACATCAAACTAGGACAGTTAACGGAAGAAGAATTTGATATACTCCTGAAAAAATCTAAAAGCAGAAAAGCTGTGGGCCTCAAAAAATATCTCCAGAAGTAAGGATTATGGAACACTGTATATAAACAAAGCACAATAGAAAAATAGGCAAAAGGCTGCATCCTCCCCTTTCCCAAATAAGGTGGTCTCAGAATCACAAAGAACTTCAAGGTCATAACTCTTACTATAATAGCTAGAAAGGTTTATAATGGTCTGCTTCTCAACCATAACAAACCTGTAATCGAGAAAATTCTTAGGAAAAAGCAGAATGGTTTTCGAAAAATCAATCCACAACTTCAAACATTCTGACTATCTGCTGAATCTTTGAAAGAGTATGTGTAAAAAATCAACTGTTAGTAGATTTCTTTAAAAGCATTGGATTCAATACACAGAGGGGAGATGGAGCAAATGGTCTTCTAAAAATATTTCATCTACTGAAAGTGATGTCAATATATGCCTTGCAAATGGGTGGAATATTAACAAAACACATGGAAAAAAGCTAGAAAAGAACAGCACAAGAATGCTACATGCTGTTTAGAATAAATTCTGGAAGCTATTGAGTTTGGTAGGTGATCAAAATCAGCAATCATTTGCATAGCAAGCTGTGTCAAATACCGAATGAGCTCTGAAGAAGAAGAGGTATTTATGGCATGTTGGAGCATTCCATTGTGCAAATGTGGGCAAGTCCATTCTCTGGATTACAATTGGTTAATGGTCTATGCATGAGCATAATGTGTATATATATATATATATATATATATACCAGCTTTTACTTTAGTAGTTTTACAGGGACTGTATTGAGTTACAGCCTATCTTATGTTTGCCTGCTAACTGGATGCTAGTTGGGAACCCTTATGCCAGTAATTGTTATTACTGTTATTATTCTACAGAAGCAATAGAAAAAAAACTACAACGGCTGTACAGCTACTTATGTCCCATCTCATGAAGCATCAAATAAGATGAACAAGACCTGCAGGTCACTGCTGGAGAAGCAAAGAGGAACTTATAAGTTATGACTTCCTATAGACCCTTACACAACCACCAAGAACTTACATTAGCTATGGACAAACACTGGATGTAGTTTAGAGGATCTGTCTGGAGTAATGGATGATAAGAATGGAGAGAGAGAATCAGGGAAATCCAAACTGTCAGTATGAGATGAGATTATATATATATATATATATATATATGATAGATATAATATAATATATATATAGAGTGAGAGAGAGAGAGAGAGTAAGATTCATGCTTTGTCAAGAGCCCAGTGCCTCTTTCCTAAGCTTTGGTCAATTCTAATTTTTCTAATTAAATACATGTTAAAGGGAATACTGTGTATACAAAATGGGAAATGTCGAATATGGTATTATCATTACCCCAATTTTTTTTTTTCAGTTTTGACTGAATTGGCAAATGTATCTTGAAAAAAATATAAAAGGTTCAACCTTTTGTAACAACAAGTCTTTTAGATAATTGATTAAATTTTGACTTAGTATGAAAATTTTTTTACTTCATTACGACGTCATGCTGATATCAACAATCATAGGAAAATTTTATTCAATTTTTCAAAAGTGATACATTTTAAAGTTGGTTTTAAACTCTGAAGATGACATTTCAGTAGAAAAGTTTTCACTTATGGAAAAAAAATATTTGCACTTTCCAAAAACCACCTTGAACTTTTTTTTATCTTTTTCCTTTTCTGAGAAAAATTGAAGTTAAATCTAGATATTTTTGAAGAACCAAAATATATAATGATGAAAATGAGGAAGTTTAAATTGAAGCCCATAGGCAACTCTATGGCTTACAGAGCTTGATCATTATTGTTAAGGGATGGAATTATTTTATAGGCTAGGTTAAAAGTCAAATATCAAAAATTGTACTATTGATATCACTCCCAAAATAATAAAAAATCAGAAAAATCTGAAAAATTGCTAAAGTATCAAGATTTTGTTAACTATTGGTAGCTGGTAAACTGATGTAATTTTTCCCATGTATATTTAACTGTTAGCAGAATTGGAATGTATCAAAGATGAAGTTGATAAGTTGTATTATTTGGCTGTCAGAGGGACCTAAATTTGCATATACATAAAAATGAAAATTCTTTAAAATTCACAGAATATTTGAATTTTGAAGTATTATGCTTGTTACTGCCATTTCAATAAAATCTAAGTTCTGTGAAATCTCTGAAATTTTCAGTGTCTCAAGATGTGAACATTGAAGGTTTCATGTATTTAAATATGTATTTCATTTTGAGTTGTACTTTAAAAAGAAGTATTTCAACAGAAAAGTTGGCTTTTTTTTGCAATAAAGTTTTAATGACTTAAATGAATTTAGAAAAATAAGCCTAAGACCTGTCAGTGAAAACTGTTGTTACACAACTTTTATGGTTTTGTGTCTGATAGACAGATTGATAGATAACAAAAATAATGTTCAGCATGATTGCATACATGTTCATTAATTCATTTATCATTCAGTTGCAAATTAGATGAGAAATAGCTTTATTCTGTTGGAGCATTTTAAGAATATTGCTCTAATAAAAACTACACTATGTTCAGCAGTTTTTTCTTAGTTATGGTTATATAGAAAAATGAAAACTTAATGAGAATTTTTGTAATATATAGACAGATTTGAAAGGCCTCTTATAATAATTTTATCAAGAGGAACAAAATTTTTTTCAGGTTTCCTTTCTTTCTCTCATTAGTCATCCTCAGTTTATCCACTACACTTTTATGCAATGAACTATAAAGCTTACACAAAAATAAATTTTTCTTCTATTCAGTATGTGGAAATATTTTCTGAGATCCTAGGAAATTCTGAGACTCCTTTAAGTTCTTAGACCCCTTTGGAAGCCTACGACTAACTCTTATAGGTACTGACTATGTGTTTTAAACAAATAGATATTGTCTTTATACACTTATACATTCATATAAATTTGTAGTATTAGCTCTTCAATGTATTTGGACAATGTGAGGAATATCAGTTTTAAAAAAGTACATATCTATTCATCAGGAGAGACTTTTCCTTGGTGATTATCTGCACAAAAGCAACATCTTTTCAAAAAGAGTGAGACAGCATACCATATAGTAAAAGAATCTTTATCGTCACTGAACAAATTAATTCCTCTGGTCAAGTAAATCTTCTGACATTATTCTAATTGAATATGCCAGCTTGGTGTAGTTGTGTCAGTAATACTGTTTAGCGGCACCACTCTAATGAAACATTTGAAGAGAAAGCTTGATTGGAACTACACAAGGATGATGCATGCTGTTTGGAGCATCCTGGAAGGAGCCATTTACTTTTCATCTTGCAAACTATCCAACTAATATGAGCAAGACATGCTTAATACAGTAGGAGAAGCAAAGATGAACTCATAAGCAATGTTCTCCAATGGACATACCTATGTTGGATGACCTGCAACAACTTACAAACAACTTTACATTCAAATTTTGAAAATGATAATAGAATCTTTTACAAATCATTTTGAAAATGCTAGTTACTTGGAAGATTTAAAATTTTGAATTTGTCTGAATATTAATTTGGATAAAAAATGCAGATATATTTGAAAAAACTAGGTCATTTTATGATTTAATATTGTGAGATTAAAGCAAATTCTAAACAAAAACATTTAAATTTGTTTTGTACTATTTCAATTTGCAGGTCTTATGGCATTAAAATTAGGATTGTTTTGGTTTCTATGATTTACAAAAGAGTTAAGGTTAACATCCCTTTCTAATGCCTTGTGGTGTTCATAAATTCACTCTTTAAGTAATCTTAATGTTTTTCTAAAGTACTTTTGAGGTAAATTTTGTATTTCATAAACATCAGCTTCCACAGAATTTTCATTATTTATTTTCAAAACATACTATTAATCATCCTTATTTTACAGTATTATAAATTAATCCCAAACCAAATTGTTTTTCAATGTTAATCTTTAACCATATCTTATAGTAATAATAATAACCACAAAAAGGGTTTTCAAATAATTTCAAATCTATAATTTAAAAGCTGCAATTAACTGGTGTTCAGTGCTTGTTTTACATCTATAAATTTCATTATCATTTTAAAAAAACAATTTCATAGTATCTGATGAAGTCTTATAAGTGAAATATGTTATCATACAAATAGTCTTAATTTCAACAACTCAGTTTTCAAATTTTTAGTTATATTTCTTAACCAGATTATTGGATATAATTATACAAATGATTTATTATGTATATTAGAGGATTTCAAGTAGGTGACTGTCAAAGACAAGCAGAGCTACATAAAAAGGTTTACATCTCTACTTTTTTCCTTGTTATTCCCATGTCTACAAGGCCTGGGGTTTTGCACATTCAGTTCCATAGTTACCAACAGACATGTCGGTGCATTTGAGGACCTCTTTTTCCCTTTTGATTTTTGCAAATGAAGAAACAAACATTATATATATATATATATATATATATATATATATATATATATATATATATATATATATATATATATATATAATGTTTCCTATATAAATAATTTAGGAATCTTCTCTTCCTTTATTCCAAATTATCCAAATTCTTCTAGCTTTGCATATGCACATTTGGTTATATACATGCATTTCTATCTATATCTATAATGTCAGTGAATTTCTTAATGTATGTATACACACACACACACACACACACACACATGCATAAATTCATACTTTTTCTAAAACCATGGACAACTTATTACTCCCTTATGACTTTCTTCCCTTCTTTTGAGAGAATATGAACTGATCCTTGAAAGAATAATTCTTGAAATTCTTCTCTTAAATGATTGATTGTTTGACAGTACATAAGGAGGCAATTCTAATTGAAGCAATGATCCTTCCAGTGTTTTCTAATATAGCCTCACCAAATTAAACTCATTCTAGAGAAATGGATCTTTGTTACTAAGAATTGTTTCCAGTGTTCATTTTAAAATTGAATAAGTACATCAGGAGATTTTTATCTATCAAACCAAAGGATGATTGCAATCATAATACAGTGGACACCTACTTTGTGATTGGTTCATATGCCAATAAAACCAGTTAATGCCTCTTTATTCATATAGCATAAACTGTCTAGCTTTCTTTTTCTTTTCTTTTATCAAACCATTTCTACTGGCAAGATATCATGGGGAGAGAAATTGGACAGTCTACTGTTTTCTTCTTTCTTTGTTTTCTCAAACAATTATAATTCACTGCTAGCCTGTTAAATCTATAAAAACTGCTTTTTAATTCAGAGCTGTTCTTTTCCTAGACTGGTTGCCTACTTAGGTTAGAGAGGAAAGTTTTTATTTTCCTGCCAAATGACATTATTGCAAAGTTAATTTAAGCAATAACAGAGTACCTGTGGCATAGTGGCTATGGTGCTGGACTGCAACATTGTAGTGAGTGAGTTCCAAACTCTAGTAACACTATTATGTACACTTTCAGACTAATACCCTTAGGAAAGGTATGAATCCCCTTTATCCCCACCAGCTATGGTTTAAATAGTACCACTACCGCTCTTCTTCTACAAGGATATAACCTATGAAGTTTGATATGCCATTCAACAAAGAAACCAAACCAAACCAAATCAACCAATTTAAACAGCCTCAGTTAGAATTTGAACAAGTCTCACAGATTCCCTTTCCTGTGTTGATTACCATTACATGATTTACACCTACCTACTAAGCTCACATCCCTCCAGTAATGGGTTAAATAGTATCACTGCTGTTCTTCTAAAAGTTTGGCTTTGGCATGAAATAACCCACAATGGTTGATATGCCATTAAACAAAGAAACCAAAACCAAACCGAAAAACTAAGTTTAACAAGCACTAAAAATATCAAACAACAATTAACTAGTTTTCACAGAGCCTAAGCAATGTATTTGTTTTCTTTAAATTTCTAAGTTTATCAGCTGTTTTACAAGAAAAAAATATCTTATTTACACTTATAATTATTTCATCACCATAATTCTGAAAGATTAAAAAAAATGACAAATGATCACATAGAAGTTGTTATTAACTAATCTTTGATTAGTCCCATGCATATTTCTTAGGTTGTTTACAGAGTCTGCTGTTCCTAAGTGGCTATCCATGTAGGTATACTTAATGTCACAGTCATTGTTGTAGGAAATGAAATTGGTAACTGAAGTTCAAATTCTGGATGAGGATGTCTGTGTTCCACTTCATATTAATGCCCTTGGAAAAGATATGAATCTATTTATTCTTCCCACAGCAATGGGTAAATAGCAGGGCAACCTGGGTTCATTAGCCTTGGTTAAGCAACCAGTCTAAGAGAAGAGAAACTTTGAATTCAAAACAGGTTTACTCTACTTAAAAATTGACCTTATGTCACAGCCTATTCATGGTAGAGAAGTTAGGGAAATACATGCCGATGTAGGTACTGAACAGGATTTTCACTGACAGTGATAATCAAGTGAGAACCAGTGTTTTCAGCATGACTTGATCATGCAGAAGTTGCCCATGCTTTTATCATCATATTTTACTATTTCCCAAATGTCATTTTTGCTTGTCTGTCTGTCACATAATTCAAGAATGGATAAGAGCTATGGCCATCAGATTTTTTGTGGTTACTAATGGGTCTCTGGTGCATATTTTAAAGAGTTTTAGCAAGGCATTCAATTTGAAATACACGTATAATGCAAAACTAGACAGTTTGCATCCATTAGATTGAATATGATTCAATAATAAAATTTCAGAGCTGGAACTGCAGATAATATTTTAAGGCATAAAAATGTATAAAATAAATTGTAAAATATTAGTAGACAAAGGTCTTGTTTTGGTAACATGAGGCACAATTTGACAGTTCCAAATGCTTTTGTCAAGGTCATGAAGGGGACACACCATACTAGACTGTGATATGCCAACCTTGCCTTATACTCTTCAATGCTTCTTGTTGGATTTGTCTCTATGGCTTGGAGTACAGCTTCAGAATCCATGGTTTTAGGCCTACCGGTATTGTTTGAACTCATAAAACATAAGTTCGTAAATTAGACTATGTTGCACATTCATCTGAGCAGCTTTCCAATCACATACATAGTGAAGCAATGCACAATGTATCAGCAAACCAACCACCATGATACAACCAACAACAGCAGGTACGTTCTATGGTTTGAACTGCTTTAGTGTTATCCTATTTACCAACCCCTTCGCTCAGGCAGGATATGACACAAGGTCAATTTTTAAGCAGAGTTTAACAGGTTTGAATTCAGAGTTTTCCTTCTCCTAGACTAGTTGCCTCACCAAGGCTGAAGAACCTAGTCTGTCCAACTATTTACCCATAGTTGGAGGGAGAATAATTGGATTCATACCTTTCCCAAGGGTATTAGTGCTATGTGAAATGCAATCAGTCTCGTCCAGGATTTGAACTCGTATCGCCGTGTTCATTTCCTACAAACGATAACAACTACACCACTACTTTTGTGTTATGGTCAAGGGGAGGTTCAAATGATGACATGACACAGAAATAAGTAATAAGAAATATATTGAAGGCAAATAGTACCTACACAAATGATAGCAGGGAGAAACCCCTCCTCAGCTTAACAATCAGGAATATTATGGCTCACGTAGACTTGACTGAGATAGACCCAGGACTGCGACTGTGCAGAAGAGAGCTCAGTTGGTATATGTCACATGAGGACGAGTCCATCAATAGGGGACACCCCAACATTTAGTCATGAGATATATGAGCCACAAACTAACATGCACTAAAATATTGCAAAAATTTTGACTCATCTTAGTAGTATCACTTGATGGAGGATGGAGAAAAGGCACAAAGACTTGAGACAGTGAGAGCCTTGTCTGGCAGACATGAAACTTAGAGATATGGGTTCAACTAAGGGTACTATTAGCTGCCAAAAAGGTTTTCTTCTTCCAGAAAACTGACCTGACAACTTATACCCAGAGTCAGCATCTGAAATTTATTTTAGTTTTAAAAACTTCTTGTCTTTTCTTTTCTCCACCATAAAGTGATTCCCACAAATTAATTCATGATCAATTGACAGTATTCGTGTTCTATATCATTCTGTATCTTCCCTATATGCCCAATGCAACACAACAGCTAAGTTTGGTGATCAAGAGGAGATATACATTCTTATCTTCAGCCATAAATAATCTCAATGGAAATGTTTTAACATTATTTGAGAGAACTTTTAAAATCTTTTTTTTTGTAAACACTTCTTTTTAATTATTATTATTCCATCTTTTTGAAATCAACAGAATTTTAAAAAAAATTTGTTCTTAACAGACAAGATTCTTTGCATTATCAGAAAGATGTTTTTAATATTAATAATATGCTAAAGATATCTTGCAAACCTTGAGTTTTATGTAAACTCAGAGACATCTGAGCAAACAGTAATTAATCTCATATATTTCTTCCCAAAGATGTCATGCTGGAAAAAAATGATCATTAAAAAATTGTAGAAAGAAGATCCAGGCAAAATAAGGATATTTCAATTGACTTTTGTTTGAGAAGAATAATCGTAATTCTTTATTACTCTTTCACTCTGCATCATGTTTCCTGGGCCCCCAGGCTGACAATGTTGACTGATGATCATCTGAGAATTTTTTTAGGGGTTTGTTTATGATTGTTCTTTGGCAAGCAAGAATTATATCTGAATCTTTTATTTCATTTCTGTTTAATTTTTTCTTTTTTTTTCTTTTGGCATTTATATATGATTATTCCTTAATAAAACAACGATATTTTTTTAACTTTTTTTTGTTTAGCCTTCCATTTAGTTTGTTTTTTCCTTTCCTGTGTCAATGAAAATGCAATGTCCTATTGTATTGGCATTGCAAGCATATAAGAAAGAAAGAGAAACGAAATCTAGAGATTAAAAAGGAAGGATGTTGAATCCTATTGTTCTGACATGATGGACGACATTTACGACTTAATAATAAAATCTTTTTTTTTAAGGGGTTGCTTTTTGCATTGCAATTTATCTTTAAGATGTTTGAAATTTTTTTGCAATAATGGATAATAGATAATTTTGTTTAGATTGCATGAAAGCAAACGTGAGCTTCAAACTGAACAAAGATATGTGTATTTTAGAGCCAAGTTTCAAGATGAAAACAAAAATGCAAATAATGAGAATGTATGCATATAATGAGAATCTTAACTGGAACAACAGTATTATATGATATGGCTGATTTTCAAAATGCAAATAAGTTTAAAGATGTAGGTGTATATAGGTATGTTTTGGAAAAAACAGATATGTAGGTGAATGTCAGAGTATAATGATTAGCAAGCTTGTTACATAGATTATTACTATAGTGCAGTGAGTTTAGTTCTCACAAGGTATCCTATGCTTGTGACCTTGAAATTAACCTAAGCTGAGTCTAGTAAATAACTGTAGCTGTATAAACACATGCATATATATACACACTTGTTTTCTGTTCATGTTTTGTTATTTCATTCATTTAAAAATATAGAGCTATATTGATCATAACATTATTATATTATTGTTATTATATAAATAACAATAATCATAATTACGATTAATAATCAATTATAACAATGTTTTATGCAATAATCCATGACATTTGTTTTATGTTCAACCAAGTTATATATATATATATATATATATATATATATATATATATATATTTGGAGGTGTTCATAATGCAACGGTTATAATTGTAGAAAATAGACATTGCAATCTGAGTTCAAATCCTGGATCAAGCTGTTTGTATTTCATATAGCACTAATAATCTTGCAAAAGGTATGCATCCAACTATTCTCTCTCCTGCAATGGGTAAATAGTAGGGCAGACTGATCATTTAACCTTGGTATAGCAACCAGTGTAGGAGAAGAAAAACTTTAAATTCAAACTTGTTAACCTCTGATTTAAAATTGACATTCTGTTACATCCTGCTCAAGCAGAGAGATTGGTGTGTATATATATATATATATATATATATTGCAAGTAAATATGTCACACTTTTAAAGCATCAATAAAATTACATTTCATTGAGAAAAGTCTAATGTCTTTGAAAAAATAATTCCTTATATATTAAAGTCAGTTGAACTTTTATATCAAATAAAACATAATAGTGAGTGAAACTACAATTCAAATCAGTAAAACAAAATGTAACATTTCTTTATCAATATTTTAGATTTTTTTTTAGTTCGTTCAACTATATTGTAAAAGTCACTCTAATTTTTTTCCAAAATCAAATAACATAAATGCTCACACCCAAAGAAACAAGGTCAGTTGGCTATGCCAAATAGCCCTATTATAGAATCTCTTTAGTGGCTCAGTTAAAAATGTTTACTTAAAAGTTACTATCTGATGGTCATAGAAAGAACGTTGGGTGGTTATTCACAAAAGCTAAACAAAATTTCCATTAATTTTGTGGTAATGTACAATATATATATATATATATATATATATATATATATATATATATATAAAAATGTGATACTTACTTTCTTCATCCAGATAAGAATAAGTTTTAGTCATTTGCTTCACCTTTTTACTAAAAATTTACATTTAAGTTTAAAAAATGATGAGAGTGAGTCAAAAGTTTTGCAATATTTTAGTAACATGAGGTACAATTTGCAAGCTTTGAATGTTTTTTCTGAGGTTGTGAAAATGAAAAATCTGACTGGACTGAGAAAGACCAAGCTTGCCTAGTACTCAATGAGTTCTATTCACGAGATTTGCTTCTATGGCTTGGAGTATAACTTCAGAATCCATAGTTTTAGGCTTAACTGAACTTGCTGATAATTGAGGTCCTTGCAACACAAACAAAAATTCTTGAACCATCTGGTTACTGTACTATCATCAACTGTACCTTCACTTTCCACAAAACAAATGTTTTCGGTCACTTTTGTGGCATTGAACTTGTAAATCATATGATTTTGAATTGGACTGCGTTACACATTCATTTGTGTGGCTTTCAAATCATACACAGAATAAATCAAGGCACAATGTCCCAGCACACTAATTATCATGATACTATCAACTATAGAGAGTACCTTCCAAGGCTTGAACTTCTTTGGTGATGTGATATATGTACCACAAACTGGCACATACTAAAATATTGCAAAAGTTTGATTCAATCTAGTATATATAGGCCATCAGTCATAAGAAAACACCTTCTTAGCAGTTAAGGGAGGGAAAGACTAAAGAGTTATAACATCTAGCTGAATCAAAAACATACTTTTTAAATCTAACTATTCAGTAAAAAACTGAAGCCAATGACAGAAACTTACTCTAATGTGTATGGATTTTACTCAAATATTCTCCAAATGCAAGTATTATATTTCAATTTAATTTTTTCCATATTACTACAGAATCAACAGAAATTTGCACAGTTTGGCTATTCTGAAAAAACAGCAAACCTTGAAAATAAAAATGATAAATCTATGACAGTGTTAGTCTATGTGATTATCTGCTCGTTCCTTTGTATTATGATTGATTAATTGATTGATTCTATGACACAAAAATCTCAACTGTAAGAAACATGAAGCCTTCTGTGAAAACACTAGCTGATTATTTTGAATTATGAATATTCTAAGGTTTTCCAAGTCAGACGTGTAAACAGCTATATATATATATATATATATATGTATTTACAAAATCCCTCCATTCAGGCAGAAAGTGACACAAGGTCAATTTTTAAGCAGAGTTTAACAAGTTTAAATTCACAGTTTTCTTTCCCTTAAACTGGTTGCTATTCCAAGGTTCAAGAGACCAGTCTGTCCTTACTCAAAGCTGAAGAGAGAATAGTTCATTGTTCAATAAAAAAATTGATTTAGAAATCCTGTTTTTTATGTATTTCACATAGTGTTAACACCCTTAGGAAAGGTATGAATCCAACTATTCTGGACAAACACCAAACTTTGAAAATCAAAATGAAATGCAATGAGCCTTGTCCAGGTCTTGAACTCAATTTGCTATGTCCATTTCCTATGACAATAACGATTACACCACAAGCACTTCCATCATATATAGATAAGGTGAAAAAAAAAAATCTAACATACTTCATCATCTTGACACTTTTTGAAATTTCTCACTCTTAAGATTTATTCAAGTCTTCATAAAAAACAGGATTTCTAAATCAACTTTTTTTTATTGAAAGATTGAATATGTCTAGATGGACGTTCAGTTCTATATATAATTGATAGATTGATTTTAACATGTCAACCTGTGTAGGGTTCTTTTATGTCTAGAGTTTAGGAAATCAAGTAAATTATATGTCCATATTTACATTTTTTTGTGTTGTTGTTTTTTTAAAGTTTTGTTTTTGCACAGTCCTATCAAATATGAATAACTTTTAAACAGATCTATTTGACTCAGAGATGAGACCCTAACTGGTACTATCAATCCAGGTCAGAGGGTACCTGGGAGTAATAGCAATGAAGGGTCTCTACACTGCCCAATGCTCCAGGACTGGAACTCCACCATCAGATGAAATTTTGAATCATAACCAAGACACCCTTTTTTTTGGGTGGGGTGTCATCATATGTTTTTGCAAGGTAAACAATCAGCATATTCTAAGCCTCATTGACTGGGTGATCAATACACAAGGTTGGATCATTAAGTAATAAGACTCATTGTGTAAAAACTGCATAATCTGCTTGATCATAAATCAACTTTGGCAGGGAGTCCCTATGGTGTAATGGCTAACATGCTGGACAACAAAGTCTTAGTAAACAAGTTAGAACTCCAGTAACACTATTATGTTCACATACAGTCTAATATTCATAGGAAAGGTATGAACTCCCTTATTCACTCAGTTATGCTTTAAATACTACTACTACTACTGTTATACAAGAGTGGCTTTGTAATTAAATAAAGGTTGATATACCATTAAACCAAGAATCAAAACCAAACCATAAATTAGCTTTATCTCTTTGAGAATAGTTTTTTGGGAGGCTTAAGACCAATAAAAACATTTTTCTTTCTCCTGGAAATAGTCCTTGAAGTTTTCAAGCTAGCTATTACCTGTTTTATTTTCTTTACAATTCCAAAATAGCAACTTCAAAACTTGGTTTTAATTTTTAGGAATAGGAAATAGTTGCAAGGATTTGGAGCAAAAGAAAAAGGGAAAGAGTGTTGTTGGGTTTGGATGAAAAGTGGTGAAGACAAAAATGAAAGGAAGAGATAACAAGTTCACCTAAGGAAAATGGAAAAAATCAGACATATGGTCACAGAAAAAATACCACTCACTTTATCATTATGTTTCTATCCCCCACTGGACTGGTTTCAGAAACAGGGTGATGTGATGAAGTATTCTCAAGCTAATGGCGGAATTGTTAAATTTTAGGCCACCAAAAAGGAGGGTTGCTAGTCTCTAAATTTAGGTTGTTACTTGTCCTCTCCCAGATACTAATTGATCCCTTTCAAATATCCCTAACTCTCATGTGTAACCATTTCTCACATCCACTGCAGGAGTTCCTATGATTAACCTCTTACTGTCAGTCACACAGCCAGGCACCAAGTTCACTGGTGGTGAGAGGTAGTTACTAGATTACAGAAGGGTACTACAGGTATATTTTTTTTAGTCAAAAACTCATTCACAGAAAGGGTGGTGAGAAAGTGATTTTTTTCTAATAACAACTGACTGAAAATCAACAGCATATATCGCAGAATCACTTAATGGTTATATACATAGCAGAACCATCTAGATTTGATATATATTGCAAATAGCAAAATCACCCAATTATGAAACATATAGCAGATAGCAAAATCACTCAACTATGATGCATGTCATATTGGAGAAACACCCAATAATCATGCAAATAGCAGAGTGCAGAATCACTCAGTTATGAAGCAGAAAGCAGATAACAAAATTACCCAACTATGATGCATATAGCAGAATCAACCAATTATGATGAATGTAGCATATTGCAGAAACACTAAATAAATATCTATCTTACAGATAGCAGAATCACCCAATTATGATGAATAGAACATATGGCAGAATTAACCAGTTATAATATTTATAATATATAATGAAATCACTCAACGATGATGAATATCACAGAAAGCAGTATTACCTAACTATGATGCATATAGCATATAATAGAATCACCCAGATATGACATATAGAGCATGGAGTAGAATTGCCTATGATGCATACAGTAGAAAGTGGAATCACCCAGCAATGATACATACAGCAATTATTCTTGCCATCAAATGACAATACTGACTTTTGTCATATTTTCCTCTGTTTATGAAGTCACCAAACAACTAAAATGGGGATAGTCTTCTACAGTCTCTAATGAAATGTTTTGTGCCTCCTAAAAATCTTTACTTATGATAAATTTAATCTGCATAAGACTGTGTTAACTTGTTAAATGTTTGTCCCACTATCCTGAATTTTGACACAGAATTTGAACTTTCATTCTATTTTCATGACACCCTGAACAAACAAACACTTGTGCAATACCCCATGATTACTTAGTTGAATATTTTCAAATGTTTAAGGCTTACAACTCAAAAATAAAACACTCATTAATTTCTAGCTTGTCATCATATTTTCTTTAAGAAGGTGCTAATGGAATGACAGTTATCATACTAGGAAATGAACATGGTGACCAGAGTTCAAATCTTAGATAAAGCTGTTTGCATTTTACATGTGTACATTTTATGTTATACTGATTAGGTAAGTATGGTGAAATAATTTGTCTTATTGTTTTTGTGAGTTCATAAATCGGTGTAGATATTTGTGCGCAGAGGATGATAAGGTTTATGTATTTTTACAGTTCCGTATAGATAGCCAGGTTTATAATCACTGATTATTTTCAGTAGTTTTGTGCTATTAAGTTCAACATTATTAGCAGTGATTAGTTTATTATTTTTTTTATTTTAGTCGGTTGGTAGGATTCTTATTTAATTTTTTGAATTTAGTATGGTCATCAAGAATATTTTGTAGTTTTGAATGGTGGTCTGTTTTATTGAGTACTACAAAAATGTTTGTTTTATCTGCATTTTTTATGGTGATGTTGGGATGATTGTGTAATTCTTTAGCAGCAATTTCTAGTTGAGTTAGTAATTTAAGTTGTTTTTTATTGTATCTATTTTTGATGGCTTCAGCCTTAAGGAGATCACAGAATTTAGGTTTGATTGAAATTACCTTTTTATCCTGGGGTTTTAAAATATTTTGATTTAAAATTTCAATTTCTGTATTTTTGTTGATGCTAGTATATCCTTGAAACAAATGGCAGTTGGGTCCCAAGTTGAGAAAATCTTTTTGTTGTTGAGTTAAATTACAGTCCAAGAGATTGGTATATTTGTCAATATTATATGAAAGTAGTAAGTGGCCTTTGTGGAGGTTGTTGAGCTTTTTTTGAAGAGTAGGTTTGTGTTTGTAATCACTTTTGTTAATAATTACAGAAAGTCTATTATCTAGTTCATGGAGTTATTTAGGTGTAATGGAGCTTTTGAGTTTTTCTTGTATTTTTCATGTTTCAAGATTTAGTGTATTGATGTTATCCTTACAGAGTGTAATTTGTCTCTTCATGAGATCACGTCTGTATTCCTAAGTGCTGTTAAATTTATGAGGTACAGGATCATGTAGTTTAAAATATATATTTTGGCAGCATTTCTTCATTGATACATATTTGATGGAACATCAGAGACATTCTTTGTCTACATTTTTTTTTTGTTCATCCTTTCAAATAGCCATATTGATCTTTTGATATTCAACCAAATGTACTACAATTATAAATTAGATGAAAATATATTTAAAACATTGATTCAAAGAAACATACTCTCCACTGATCCTAATAAAAAAATAAAACTTATCATATACTATAATAAATTTAAAACCTCCAACTTAGTCATTAAAAATAATTCTTCTCCCTTGATTGGAGTTTTGCAAAAAACTAATGTTATATATCAATTTAAATGCCCTTTAGGAGATTGCATCTCTGAAAACAACAATATATACATTGGTTTAACCTCAACTACCCTATCGAGAAGACTTACAATTCACCTTTATGATACCAGTTCCATAGTACAACATCTAAAAAAACATTCATGCCCAACAACTGAATTTTGAAAATTCTTACCAAAAACACAATATTAGAGTAACAAAATAACAAGCAAAAACCACAGATTTTTGAGGCACTACATATTAGGAATATACATCCCAAACTTAATAGAATTAATTTTGAAACCAGTGCTAATGTACTTAAATGTCTTTAGCTACTGATGCTATTTATAGAAACAAATTTGAAAAATAAACACTACACAATACAACAGTATAAACACTAATTTTTACAAAGTAGTAATGTACATACAAAAGTTACATCACTTTTGTAATACATCCTCCCCTGATGATGGTCCAAGGTTGGGAAATAACTAATTATGGAAGGTTTATCAAGCAAATCCCACTGAATATTATAAGATAGATACAGCAATTTGAAAGGATTAAGAAAAAATATGTAGAAAAAATGTCTATAATGTTTAATCAAATATGTATCATCTTTGGTATTTCTCAGTATATAAGCAGAGATTAATGAAAAAAGTGTTTTAGTATCATCTCTTTTCTTTGTAATGCTCTTAACCAAAAGTATTTTTAAGAATATAGCTGAATATCCATGAAATTTAAATTTCACATCAAAACACAACTATAAACTTACAGATGAATCTACATGTATGTGCATGCAATCAAAAGTATTAACTTTTTATAATCTGATATATGATTTCAAGAGTGTACCCATATAATAATATTATCCATATCATACTATGTATACATTATACTTAAAAGAAAAATTAATTGACTGCTTTAAATAAATATTGACAACATAAAAAAACAAAAATACATAATTACTTGTGTATTATGTATAGGCAGTCCTAACTTTTGGGCTATGAAATTCTAGAAAAAATATTTCTCATGTGTTATATGCACTTACTGTAGCAGATGAATTTAACATTTGTTCAACTTTTTATCTGGTTTGTATTGACTAAAAATAGGAATTTACATAGTGTATATTTTGTTTTGAAACAATAAATCTACACTGTATTTAGAGCAATGGTATGGACATGTTTACACAAAAATGCAACAAGATTGCAGTAAAAAAAAGCTTACAAAAGGAGAAACAAAATTCAAGTGTATCAATGTAAAATAGTAGTGGATACAATCGTCATGATGTCTACTTTTGATACAACAGTGATGCAGACTAAAATATGCTTAAATATCTATGTGAATATGCTTTTAAAAAAATGCATTGTTTAGTTAGCAATTTAAACTCTTTGTTATACATTAGTTAGTTTGGACTATAGATATAAGTTACTTTTGGTCATGCAATCTCAAATATCACAAGGCATGTGACTGGAAAAAAGGTTAATATTTAGTTCTCCTGTATAATTTTAGATTCTACAATCAGGAAGAAAATTCCATATTATACAAATAATTTCAGTAATGTATCTTAATATATTAGATTATATTTTTGTTTGATTGCAAGTTTTAAAATATAGTTAGGGAGTCCTGAGGGTTTACAGACTTACATGTTGAACTGTGATATCCTAGTAAGCAAGTTCAAACTCCAATCACACATTTATACTTACCTTTGGACTAATACACTTCGTAAAGGTATGAATCATCTACAAGAATGACTTTAGCATTAAATATCCCACAAAGGTTGATAAAACGTCAAAAAATATAAAAAAGCAAATAAAAATAACTCACAAACTAAAATAGATTGTGTAGGGAAATGATTTGAAAATTTAAATTCCAATGTTGAAAAATTCTATCCACCTGAAGAGATGAAGTAACATTGAAACAGTTTGTTAGATTATTGCAAGTTCATAAATAAAATATATGTGTGTGCATATGTGGGTGTGGGTGTGTTTGTGTATGTGGTTGTGTGACTATACAAGCTATAAGCCCAGAACGACATGCCCTTTGATCTCATGTTCTTTTATTCCCCCACCCTTGTGCAAATTGTGCAGTATCACATTACTACAAGCCCAGCTTCAACACCCCACCACCTATCTCCCATCCTTCATCTTTGAAAATAAAAAGATAAAAATGCCTATAGAATCTTCATCCTTATCACCACACTGTCATCATCATGTTCGTCAAAATGATAAACAGCAAATAGCTGAACGAGACGCACATGGTATTGACGCTGTGCAAATGATGTTTGATTCAGTTTATATTCAATTACAGCAAATAATACAAGCTGAGAGACGGAGGCTCCTTTGTTCAAAAATGTAAAAGTTTACATGTTCACTCCTTGATCATTGTATTGGCTTCTATCAATCATTACATTGCAAGCCGGAAACCTTCTTCCTTTCGTAGCTTTCATTCAAAGCTTTTGTGATACAAAATACAATAATAATAATGATGATAATAATAATGATGATAATAGTAATGATGATGATGATGGTATTTCTAATAATAATAATAATGATGATAAGAATAAAGATGATGTTAATCGTAATTCTACCATCACAAATAACAATCATCAAAAAATGAAAATAATTACAGTTATAATGACAGGCTAGAACATGATTGAGAAAAATGATTGCAGCATGTTTTTCAAAAATTATATCTGAGCACAGAAAAATAAATAAAAAAATAGTAATAGTGAAGCAATGGAAATATAATTTCTCTGACTATTATATAAAATAACAAATATTATTTCATTGAATAAAAGGAATTGTTTTCTTCTCATTATACAAACTCACATATTATTATCTACATAATACAGATATATACTATACAGAATGCGATGGGTAAATTGTCACTATTTTCAATTATAATTTTATGCATGCACATTTTTTGTTTCCGGTTTTATCTACTGTGCAGCAAACTAGAGTCAGTGTGGTATTCTCTGTGAAGAATGTAATGATATGACACAATTCACTCTTCCAGAAATTTGGAAATAGCATTTTGCAATGCTTAGCATTCATGCCAGAAGCACCAGTACAAAGATTTCAAAGTGTTTGGGTGTCAATTTGAGGACAGGTTCAAATTCATATTAATGAAAATCAAACACCCAGTCCATATCATGGTGTTTAGGGTAGTCTCTGATGATGGTGACATTATGCCTCCATTCATCTTCCCACAGTCTCAACACAGTGGCCTACAACAAGTGCCTGGAGGAGGTAGTGCAGCCCTTGATTGAAAAAGTGGCTGATCTCCCAACAGGACTCTGCATCCTGCCACACAAGATTGAGAACTCAGTATTAGCAGTGAGAAAATTTCTACAACCACATCACCCCAACATTTGGCTGCCTGATTCCCCAGGATACAATCCTTTTGATTTTTATGCGTGGAGCGCAGTTAAGCAAGAGACCAACATAACTCTCTGTAACACCAAAGATGAACTGAAGATAAGGATAAAGGCAGCATTTAACAATTTAAACAGAAAGGCAATGGAAAGGCTTGCAGAAGATTCCAAAGTCATCTAGAGGCCATATATGAAACCAATGGTGATTTCTTTTGACTAAATTCAATATATAGTATTTAAAGATATTTTTATGTGATTTTGGTAAATATATCTGATGAAATGAGATGTTCACTTTTACATAATTTCGATGAGAATTTACCCATCACACCCAGTATCTCTATGTATATATGTACACATATATACATGTAGGTGTAGGTGTAGGTGCAATGGTTATAACCACAGAAAACAGTAAGCCCATTTAAATTTTCACTAAAACTATTTCTATTCACTTCAAGGTAATATCCTTGAGAGAGATATGAGACCACTTTTTCCCCAGCTGTGATTACATCGTAGGATGACTAGATTCTCTGGCCGTCACATAGCAACCAGCCTAGAAGAATAACTCTACCAGCACATTATATATCATCATTGCAGGGTAAGGACAATTATTCTCCATGTCAGACAAACCTTGGGTATATTGCATTTGACAAAGTCTAATAGGATGGTTGGTGGTTGGTTGGTTGTTTGGGTTTTATGGCATATCAACCTTTGTAGGTTATTTAATGTGAAATCCATTTTTATACAAATAATCAGTTCTATTTCAAGCAATTCAGTTTAGTACAAGTACAGTTTTTGTCCAAACACTGTTAAATGTCAAAACAGTTCTATTTCAAACAATTCAGTTTAGGATAAGTACACAATTTAATTCTATTTGACCTATAGATAGAGCTCTATAAGGTGCTACCACTCCAGGCCAGAGTAGACCTGAGAGCGAAGGCAATGAAGAGGCACTCTGCAATCCTCAAAGCTCCAGCATTATTGGAACCCCACCATCAGAATGTTTAGTGTCATATCTAGGATCCTCATTGAGGGTGGGGAGTCTTACCCCTCTGCAGAGGTAACTGGGCAACTAATAGGATGGGTATATATATATATATATATATATATATATATATATATATATATATATATATATGTGTGTGTGTATGAGTATTGATAACTAATCCAAATTATTCCATTAAAAATTGAAAGGATACAAGTTATATCTGAGCATAGAATTCACAGAGAACCACCAAGCAACTGAACATTGACCATTCAGACAAATGGTGGATTCATAAACCAGAATATGTCCTGGAAAGTAAGACACAAAATTCTTTGCAATATGGTGATACAAAAGGATCACCCAATCCCAACAAGATAATCACAATTTATTGTAATCAACAAGAAGAAAAAATACATTAACTAGAAAATTTTTCATTCCAACAGATTAGAGAGTAGAAAAAAGTAAACAAAAAACTGGTTAATGACTTAGACATTGCCAGAGAGTTAAAAAGTTGTGGAACATGAAGGTGACAGTGATACCAATCATATTTGGAGCCTTTGTAACAATTGCAAAAACCTAGAAAAGGGATAGGGTAACTAGAAATCAAAGGAAGGATTAAGACTGTTCAGACCACAATGCTACTGAGATCTACTAGAATAGCAAGAAGAGTCCTGAAGAGCTGACTTACTGAAACTGTGAGACTTTATTAAAAAGTACCAGTCATGAGAGATGTGAGTAAAATCAAGATACCAATTAATATGAAAAATGTATTCATCTTTTATCCTTATTTGAGCAAATGAAAATGTCTATGAAAATATATTAATGATAATAATGTTGATGTGAATTACTACAACGAAAGTAATAACTAAATTATTATTTTTTAAATTATTCATAATAATATGTACCAAATATTTTACAAGCATGCAAATGGATATTTTTCATTGAGCATGGTCCACTGAAAGACTCTCCAGACCATCGCACTACTAAGATAATAGTAAGAATACTAAGAAACTTATTGTCTCTTGGCCACCAATTATTACTGGGGTGAAAAACTTGCAAGAAGAAATATAATAATAATAATTTAGAACGTTAGACTATTTGTCAAAAACAAAAAAGAACTAGAAACTTGAATGCAAAGAAAATCTTTAGCGAAGATATAGGAATGAAATTCGGAATTAAGAAATGCACAATACTTGTAATAAATAAAAGGAAAGGAAAAACAGCAGAAGGAATTGAACTACCCAATCAGGAAAGCATCAAAACATAAACAAAGAAATAAATACTTGGGCAATTTCTCTAGTAAAATACTCTGCACTCTTCTTAATCTTAAATAAGAGAGGAGCTCAGAAATATGGAACACAGAATGAGAAAGTTGATGATGATGCACAAGACCTTACATGTGAGTGATGATATGGACAGACTGCATGTAACAAGAAAAAATATTTGCAAATTTTCACACCAGTACAAGCTGGTGGCCTTCACTGGAGTCTGAATGACAACAAAATTCTTCAGTTTTCCAGGACTGTTCTGAGTATTACAGCCAATCTCAAGAGCTGTGATCTCTACGGTCTGATTGAAGAATTGAATACTCTTCAGCTTACTGAATAGGGCAGGATGGGAGATGGAATCAGGGAGTGGTATCAATATTCTCTTGACTTCTCAAATTTAGCACATAGTTCATAAAAATTGTTTTATATTATTATCATACACTTTGTGAGTTTTCACACTAATTGTAACTGGGTCTTTTTTACAGAAATCAGAGTAACATCAAGTCTTTTCAGTTCCTCAGGACTCTTCTAAGTATTTTAATTGATCCTAGCAATGTTACAGTCTGAACAGTTTCAGTTCTTCTTTGGATTTCTAACTTCTTAATTTCATTTTAAAGTTCTAGTTCTTTGGGATTGGTCCAAGGGCTCCTATTATGTCATCTTCATATTTCATAGGCTTGTCAATTCTCTGGCTTTGTTCAGGTATCTATTTAGTTTTACACTTTCTTTTAATTTTATTCCATGATCTGCAGCAACAATCAAGTCTAGTACATGATACATTCATTTCTTCCAGTTAACTACACCTAGATCTGTTTGGGCAGATTTATTATTATTATTATTAAACAATGGGATTACAACTGTTATGGAGGCACTCACAGTGAAATGGTTGTTATAGTAGAAAATGGACATGGCGACCTGAGTTCAAATCCTAAACAAGATTGTTCAAATTTTACATAATGCTAATACTTTTATGGAAAGGCATAAATCTAATAATTATCTCTCCAACAATGGGTAAAGAGTAAAGAAGACTGGGCTATTCAACCTTGTTGTGGCAACCAGTCTAGGAGAACGTAAACATTGAATCCAAATGAATTTTAATTCGCTTGATGATTGATCTTATGTCATATCCTGCTCGTAGCAAAGGATTTGGGGTAAATACATACAATTGTTATGACTGAGATTATTATATAAATTAATAGATATTCTTTTATTGAATAAAGAGTATTATTTTCTTCTCATTATATATATATATATATATATACACTGAAATGAAGTCACAATTATTCTACTAAAATATTTAAAGATACAAAAGTGCTTTCATAAAGACGATAACTTACAAAGATAATTTTCTACAATTTTCAGAAAATTGCAATTATAAATAATAACAGATTCCTTCTTATTTATTTTATTTCAAGAGGACATATTGATTTTGTTTGACATACCAAGATGAAAGTTTATTTTCTGCAATATTAATGAGGAAATCTGCATGTATATCTCACAATGCACAATTGAAAGCAAAAATGATTAGAAGACAAACAATAACTAGAAGCCCTGCCCTTGTCATTTTGATTAAAAACATAAAAACAAACCTTATCACTGTTAAGACAGAAATATGCCAAATCGTGAATCTATACTAGCAGTTCAAAATTTGAACTTAAACAACAGAAACAATATTAATACCTTACACATTAACAAACATGAAATAGTTTATTGTTAGTCATGCTAGTGATTGCTTAAGAACTTTTCAGTAGTAAAATTATGTAAATGAATACAAGACCACTGGCATTAACCAATCCTTACTGACTGACCATTATTATTTTTGTGAATTCAATCTTTTCTGAGTGCCTCACACTTGTGACTTAGTGCTAGACTTAGCCAAGCTAAGTATTTAGTGCACCAATCCATGAAGCAAATTCTAACAAGAATCTCTCACAAACTATTAATACTGTAGATAATTCTATTCACACTGGGTATCCAACATTTTTGGCCTTGTGCAAGTTTAATATTTAGGATGTCTCACCATGGAGCAATATGCAGTAAGCTATTATTACAGATTATAATTATTGCAGTAAGTTTGATCTGAACTGAGTATTCTATGTTTATGGCCTTGTGCCAGGCTAACTTGACTTTAATATTTAGAATATCTTATCATAGTAAAATGGTTAACACAGACCTTTACTATTGTAGTGAGTCTGCTTCTCACTGGGTATGCTATACTTAAGACCTTATGTCTGATCATAGACTAGAGCAACTAAGAATAAGAATGAAGGCAGAAATATTTCAAAAGTGAAACTAACACTACTCATTATGAAAAGAATATTAGAATATTAGAATATATATATATCATTAGCATCAAGTCATACTGATAGCACGGATTCTCTTGATTCTCTCTTGCTATTGCTTTTAGCAGGTCCTATATGTGACATTCTGTGACTGCACAAAGCTGACTTATGTAAGTTGGTCTGCCAACATTGGTGTGCCTATGTGTAGGAGTCCGCGGGAGAATGTTGTATATGAGTTTGTCCTTGCTTCTACTAGCAGTGTCCATCATGTCTTGTTCATCTTACTTGAAAGTTTTCTGAGATGGGAGGTAAGTAGATTTTTAGTACCTGTTTTGTGGAGAGCTTCTTTCAGGACTTGTTCAAAATAGTATACAGTACCCTTGTGTAATTTTAAGCATTTTGTTAGAGTCCAAGTGGTGCAACTGCACAATAGTACTGACAGCAGTATAGATTGCAAGAATTCCTATTTTGTTTTGTCAGAGAGATCAGATTTCCATATGATCAATAGCCTGTCAATAGCAGTTCATGCTTTCCTATGCATGTATTGAAGTCACAATATATATACATATATATATATATAAAAGAGTAAAAAAATATTAATAACTTGCAACTCTGATTTTCATGAAGCTGATCAAGTGAGATTCATCAATGGAGGATACGAAAAGGTTTTTATTTGCTGACAGGTGTTGTGTTTTAGCCCATCTCATCTGATGATCAGTACCATGAAACTCAGTGTTGTGACTTATAAATCTTTTCTTACTTTTTATTTGTGCTATACATTTTTGTGCACTGAATACTTTCTGTAACTTGAGAACTTTCATTTCTTACTGAATCTACCATGGTTTTTGTTTCTAATTAACAATGGACATTCTATATTTAGCTTAATACACACACACACACACACACACACACACACACACACACACACACACACACACACACACACACATATTAGGGAAAAATTTTAGGCAGTAGAAATGATGATGATGATAAGAATAGCTTTGCTTTTAGATGCTTGTCAACACCTGGCAGTTTTACAGAAAGTACACAGTTATTTAAATGATGGAAATGAAGAGGAGGGCATCAATGAAAAGAAGATTGATAGTGTCAGACACATTACCATCACCATACCTAAAACAATAACAACAGCAATAAATACAAGGCTCATAATGATAATGAATATCATAATTTTGATAATGAGCCAGAGAGAGAATTATGAAAAAGAGAAATGAGGAGAGGATTATGATGAGAATGGAGAGTGGGGGATGATGACAACAAAAAATTGTTACACACAGTTATGGAAATTATTTACTCATGACACCAAACATGACATCAGATTTGTGAACCAAATAATAATAATAATAATAATGTGCACCAAATAGTAATAATAATATTGCAAGAATAAATCAACTACCTAATGTACATGGATGACATCAAACTGTTTGCCAAAAATGAAAAAGGATCAGAAACCCTAATACAGGCAGTTAGGATATACAGTGAAGATATAGGGATGGAATTTAGCATAAAAATATACCATGCTAATCATGAAAAGTCAAAAAACCCAAATGATGAAAGGACTAGAACTACCAAATCAAAAAAAAAAAATCAGAATGCTTGGAGAAAAGGAAACTTACAAATACTTGGAAATATTGGAAGCGTAGATGAAAGAAAAAATATTGGAAGCGTAGATGAAAAAAAAATTTAAAAAACGAATATCTCAGGAAAATGAGAAAACTACACAAAACCAAACTACATAGTAGAAATCTAATCAAAGGGATAAACACTTGGGTTGTCCTCCTTGTAAGATACTTGGGATCATTCTTAAAGGGAACATGAGAATTTAAACAAATGGACCAGAGAAGAAGAAAACTCATGATGATGCATAAGGCTTTACATCCCAGAGATGATGTAGACAGACTGTATGTGTCAAGAAAAGAAGGAGGAAGAGGACTCTCCAGCATTCAAGATAGTGTTGATGCATCGATACAACTAGAAGATTACATAAAAAGTGCAGAGGAAGACTGATTACAGCCACCAGAAACAATACAGACAACACAAGTGTCAATAGAACAAAAATAACCAGAAAGCAAAAATGGGAAGAAAAACAACTCTATCAACATTTCAAGCAACAAATAAGCAAAATCTCACATGAGAAAAGTTGGAGATGGCTAAGAAAGGGACACCTTAAGGGAGAAACTGAATCTCTTCTGAGTGCAGCACAAAACAATGCCATAAGGATGTCAAAATAAGAATAGACAAGACACAACAAAATAACAGATTATGTGGTGACAGAGATAAAACAATCAATCATATAAGTGAATTCAGTAAATTAGTGCAAAGAGAGTATAAGACTAGACATGACTAGGTGGGGAAGATGATCCACTGGGAATTATGGAAGAAGTTTAAATTTGACCATGCAAACAAATGGTATATGCACAACCCTGAATCCATGCTAGAAAATGAGACACACAAAATTCTTTGAGATTTTGAGATACAAACAGATCATCTAATCTCAGCCAGATGACCAGACCAAGTGATAGTCAGTAGAAAAAGAGAACCTGCTAAATAGTGAACTTTGCTGCTCTGGATGACCACATGGTAAAACTGAAGAAAAGTGAAAAGATAAATAAGTACCTAGATCTAGCTAAAGAACTGAAATACTTTTGGAACATCAAAGTGACAGTGATACCAATTGTAAATGCACACTTAGTACAGTCACCAAAGGATTGGTACAGGGACTGGAAGACTTGGATATAAGAGGATAAGTGGAGACCATCCAAACTACGGCAGTGTTGAGATTGGCCAGAATACTAAGAAGAGCCCGGTAGACTTGTTGTCACTCAGAATCCAGCAGAAAACCATCATCTAACACTGGTGTGAAAAATTCTCAATGAGTAAAATAATAAAATTTATGCACAGCAATAATAATGATAACAACAATAACAACATATGAAATTGACTAATCTTTTCCAATACAAAATAATGGTAAATGCAAAGACTGAAATCTGTCCTTCAAAATAAGACACACAAAATTACCTAGGATTTTAAGACTAGAACAAGTCACCCTATCTTTGCCAGAAAAACAGACCAAGTTGTCGTCAGCAAGAAGAAACAAACATAAGTAGACTTTTTCATTCCAGCAAATCACAGAGTAAAAATAAAGGAAAGTAAAAAACTGGATAAATATCTGACCTTACCAGAGAGCTAAAATGTTGTGGAATATTAAAGTGACTGTAATCCTAATTATAGTTGAAGCCCTTGGAAAAATTCCCATGAACCGGGAAAATGATCTGGAGGTACTGGAAATCTGAAGAAAAATTGAGACTATCCAGACCATAGCACGTTTGAGATCAGTTAGAATACTTAGTAGAGTCCTGGAGAACTGAGGAGACTTGCTATCATTTAGACTTCAGTAAAAATCACTAGTTGTTACAGGTGTGAAAAACTTGCTAAGAGCAAAATTATAAGAAAACTATGAAGTATACACAACTAAAGTTTAAAGTATCACAAATCATAATCATTAATGAACAATGCATTATACTCAAGAAACTCAAGACGTTCCAAGGATAGCTAGTCATTTCATATGACACTGGCATTCTCCAAAGTCAGCAAATCCTTAGAAGTGTACATATTTTGAGGAAAATACCTATTGCTCAAAGTTAATGGCCTGATACTCAGTTAAAAAGAATACCACTGGCAGTTGAGATCAAGTCTACTTGTATTTATTGGTGTACAGCAAATGAAGCCATTACAGTAACAACTTAAAATTAAAAGATAATACAAAACATAGCATAGTTCTAAGAAATCTTGGTATGACTTGGATTTCTGTATAACTTGGAAGTTAAAACTACCAAAATCATTAGTCCACTTTCAAGAATTGGTTTAGATATATTTAATAGACTTTACTCTCAGACCATTAAAAGATTATTCTACGAGAGTGAATCAAAGGTTTTGCAATATTTTGGTAACATAAAGAACAATTTGATGGTTCTGGATGCTTTTGCAGGACTCATAAAGGTATTGAACCACACTGGACAGTGAGATGTTGAGCTCACCTGATACTCTTCAAGTGCTAATCATCAGATTTGCTTCAATGACTTGAAGCAATCTCAAAATCCATGGTATTAGGCCTACCTGACTGTGCCTGATCATCAATGCTCTAACAACTTGAGTGAAATTTTTTGACCCATCAAGTTACTGAACTGTGATCAACTGAGCCTTCACTTTTTGCACAACAAATGTTTTTGGTTGCTTTCACAGCATTATGGCCTAGTTCAAATGCGCAAAGCATAAGTTCCCAAATTAGTTTATGTTGTACATTCATCTGTGTAGCTTTCAAATCACATATGAAATAAAGCAATCCCTAACACATCAGTGCACCAACTAGCACAGTGCATATGTTCCACGGCTTGAACTGCTTCAGTCATGGTATACATACCACAAACTAACACAGCAAAATATTACAAAACTTTTAGTTCCCCCGAGTATAATGCAAATGAAATCTTTGAATTTTATATATGAGAATCTCTTTGAACAATTGAACCTCTTCTTAATGTTTTTGATGTTTTTAACATTTTGACTGCTTAGAAAAAAGTGATCATGTGTCACATAAGGGTCATAGTGGAGGGCTTGGATAAATACATATATTGCATGGTCCTCATCAAATGTAAGGTCTGGACAGAATTATAGGATCTCTGTTTCCTTCTTCAAACACTTCATGCAGAGTTATTCTAAGATCTTTGGTAAATGAATGAAAATGCATTAAGCAAAGAAAACCATATAGAGTTCAAATCCTTGCTCATCTGATCTGAGCAGTAGATAAACCAATGCATGCCCACTCCACCAGCTTCCTCACACCTTAATGATCATTCTTATTAGATATCTAGACCCAATCCAAAGAGGGAGTTAACTAGCATCTTTCTCCATCCTATTATACATATTGATATGTAGTAGATATTTTACAAGTATATGAATGGATATTTATCATTGGGCTTGTTCTATGAAAGGCTTTTTCAAAATCTAAATTTTTGCTTGTGGCTGTGAATCTATCTGATACTTGATGATGAGGAAGGGAAAGAGGAGGAGGAGGAAGAGGAGGAGAAAGAGGACAAGGATCTGCTGCTATCTTTGCCAAGTATAGCAACAACAAGAATAATGATGAAAGTAAAATACAGATATTGAGTTGAGTATTTTCCTCTTTATACTCACATCACTTAAAATTATGTGATCGCATATTTACGAAAGACATATTATTGTGTCCCTTTCTCAGACAAAGTTTAGCTTCCTAAATGACTATAATATTACCATATATACTCATATGTATATCTATCTATCAGTCGATATATATATATATATATATATATATATATATATATATATATATATATATATATATATATATATGTTGTGTTGTAAAATAAGTAAAGTCAACACACATGTAAAAAAAGATGTATTTCTGGAGAGAATATGGTACACAGTTTGGTACACCAACTAATGTAAATAACTTTAGTCGTATTTGTTAACTGAAAGAGTATTCAAATAGTCTTTACACTAGTCTATCTTGTGGGGGGTTCCAGCTACTCTACTACAATATATATATACATATATATATATACATACATATATATACAGCACACCAGTAAATAAGTCATATCCACCTTTTGTCTCTGGGATTTTTCTCTAAGCATTTGGCTCATTCTAAGTTGCATGTTCTTTTTGTGAATACTGCTTGTATGTATTTACCCAACCCCTCCACTACAAGCAGGCTATGACATAAGGTTAATTTTTCAGTAGAGTATAACTGGTTTGCATTCAAAGTTTTCCTTCTGGACTGGTTGCCAGGTGTCTAGACTTTGGTCTTAGACATCTCAACTGTATTAATTCTCTAACTGTCCTTGTAACTTGGTTTAGTGGTGGCATCACTACATATGTAGCCTATCTTAGGCAGGAATAGCCTGGTGTAGCCCATCCATGAACAGGTCTAAAACTGCCTTGAATTCAGTTTTTCTTCTTTGAAAGGTAGCCATAGCAAGGATAACATGCTCAGTCTTCTTTACTGTTTATCTATATCTGGTGGGAGTGAAAAAATAGTTGGATTCATACCTTTCCGAAGGATATTAATGCTAAGTAAAATACAAATAGATTCATCGAGGATTTGAACTTGGGTAGGTGGCTCCATTTCCTACACCAATAATTCTTACAGCATAAGCGTCTCTCAGAAGAATATACTACTTGTAAACATTCTTTCTCTCAGGAAATAAAGGAAACCATGGCTTTTGTTTTAAGAAATGTCATTTCAAGTACTTGTTTTTAAATAATAATAAACCATTTAGTAGAAATAATCCAAATATTAACACAATTTACAAGTCTAGCTGAATCCTGAGAGCAAAGCAGTACAGTTTTATATGATTGAAGTCAACTTCATAACTTGATCTTTTTTATGCTTTTTTATGTGGAGTAGGCTTAGTTTTTGTCAAGTTTTGTTAGAGATTTTTTTAATAAGAAAACAATATTTCTTTTAAACCTCAGTCAACAAATTTATGTATACAGAATGAGCACAAAATACTCCTCAATTTCAAGTAGTCATAACATCAAAACTTACTGGAATATGTTCATAAATATAGTGACACCACATAAATTAAGTCTAAACATTCATTTTCCCACCTGTAAAATCTCTGTGTACCCCTCCCACTGCTAGAGGATAAGGAAACTCAAGATGGCACTCACTCCATAGCAATGCTTTTGGTTGGTTTCTTTGTTTAATGACATATAAACCTTCCTGAGTTATCTAATGCTACAGCCATCCTTGTAGAAGAACAACTGTGATACTATTAGCTGGGGCAATGAGATCACTCTGTATAACTAAGCCAGATATAAATGAATGAGGCCTTTCAGGTTTAATCCAGCTGTATTTGATTTTATTTCTAGTACAAAGTCTTGTGACTACAGTATGAACTTGTGGAAACAGATAAGTTGTATAGACACTACCTGGTCCAAATGTCATGAATTGTACTGATTAACCTCATGTAACCAGTGAAACAAAGTAATTAACCGTTACACCTATAGCATACAGTTTATTAATTATAACCTATCTTAAATTCATATCTTTCCATGACAAGATAAACATTAGTTTAGAATATATAAAAATCACATTTGGCTATGGATATACATTTAAATTTACAATTTAATAAGATCATTGATGGTCTTTGCTGATATTCTATTCTTTTATAAATTTGAAGCTGCCCTATTGATGAGGCTTAGAATATGCTAACTGTATCCCTGGCATAGGAATAACACCCCACCCACTAAAGAGTATCCTGGTTATGCTGCTAAACTGCATCTGAAGGTGAGGTTACAGATCTGGAGTTCTGGGGAATGTGGAGTACTTCTTCCTCCCCATTACTCCCAGCCCCACTCTGACTTTAAGGGGTAGTACCTGTTAGGGTCTCATCTATGTATCAAATAGATCTATTTGCAAATTATTTATATACAAATATGAGATCAACTGACTCAGATACTCAGAATGTGACCAAATGAGATTCATTTTTCAATATAGTTGCTCTTGCATTCCACAAACTTCTTTCATGGATGTTGCAGTGCTTGGATCACAGTGTTCAAAAATGTCATCAACAGCATATATGAAGTCATCATAAGAAATTTTTAGCCCACCTTCATACTTTGTATAATATAACTGTGAAAAAACATTCTTGAGAAACCACTCAAAAAATGTAAACATAAACATACAGAGTACAGAATTCCCTAACCTCTAGAAACAAATTAACCCCACAAGAGTTGACATACCATTAAAATCAATCAGTCAGATTAATTAAATTTCAAACAAAAGTGAAGGTTTGGTTGATAAAGTGTATGGGTTTCTTCATGGTAAATTTTCCAGGTTAAAAAAAATGTCAGGCAGTCCCTGTGGTAAATTGGTTAATGTATTGGACTGCAACATTGTAGTAAGTGAGTTTGAACTCCAGTCACTTAATCCTCCCCAAGTATAGGTTAAATAGTAACACTACTGTTCTTCTACAAGGATAGCTTTGGTATTAAATAACCCTTGAAATCTGATATGCTATCAAACAAAGTAACCAAACCAAACTAAACCAAAAATACTGCAACTTGTCTATGCTTATGTATGGCAATAACAATACTGTTGATAATAATGATGATGATGTATTTGCTATCTCTGCCAAGTACAGCAATAAGAAGAATAATGACAAAAGTGAAATATAGATATTGAGTTAAGTATTCTCCTCCTTATCTCCCACATCAGTTAAAATTATATTTGATCACATGCTTATGAACTGAATGCTTGAAAGATGCATAAACCAGTTTCATTGCCTAACTTTTAGAATACAATTTGCAAGTAAGTATTGTCTGTGAAACCTCTGTCTCTTACCGGTAGACGTTCTCTGCTTTCAAAGCACAATGGCACCAAAGTTTGGGCAATTTAATAAACCTTATCCAGATTTTAAAAAATGTGCTCTGACTGATATTTCTCCTTCTTCCCCCCCCCACTACCTGTCACTTACCACAGATTGCAAATCAGAAAAAAATTAGAATAATTTGAATGATGATGAGGAGGAGGATAATGATGACAACTCTGATGATGACCACAAATAACCGGAATGGTAAATTAAGGTAGAAGTCATAATAATATTCTTTTTTCATAGTATGTTCACATTTAGCAGTAATGGTTATTGTAGTGATTATGGGATGCAAAAGATACTAATGATTATAAAAATGATATAAAATATGAGTGAAACCCCCCCCAAACCCCACCACCACCACCACCACCACCTACTACTACTACTACTAATAATAATAATAATAATAATAATAATAATAATAATAATAATAAGAAGAAGAAGAAGAAGAAGAAGAAGAAGAAGAAGAAGAAGAAGAAGAAGAAGAAGAAGAAGAAGAAGAAGAAGAAGAAGAAGAAGAAGAAGAAGAGTACAAAACTAGGCATGACTGGATAGGAAAAGTGATCCACTGAAAATTCTACAAGAGATTAAGAACAAATGGTATATATACAAACCAGAACCCATCTTAGAAAAAGAGAGGCATAAAATTTTGGGGGATTTTGAGATACAAATGGATCACCTAATTCCAGCCAGCAAACCAGACCTAGTGTTATTTAACAAGAAAAAAATAACTTGGAATCTAGGAGATTTTGCTGTTCTAGTGGACCACTGAATGAAAATAAATGAAAGTGAAAAGGTAGAACTAGCCAGAGAACTACAAAAAAACTGTGGCACATCAAAGTGACAGTGGTACCAATTGTTGTTGGTGCAGTTGGAACGGTATGAAAAGCTTGGAAAAAGACTGAAGGAATAGGATATCAGACAAAAAATTGAGACCATCCAGATCATAGCACTGTTAAGATCAGCTATAATACTCAGAAGAGTCCTGGAGACCTGAGAAGACTTACTGTCACTCAGACTCATAATGAGAATCTGTCTGCGAGAATGAGACACAAAAAATTCTCCAGGATTTTAAGATACAGAGAGATCACTTAATTTCAACCAAAAGACCAGACCTAGTACTGATTAACAAAAAAAAATAAACTTATCATTGAGTGGATTTTACCATTCCAGCAGATCACAGAGTAAAAATAAAAGAAAGCTAAAAGATAAATAAATACTTGGATCTTGCCAGAGAACTGAAAATAAACTGTGGAACATGAGGGTGAGGGTGATACCAATTGTAGCTAGTGCACTTGGAACAGTCTCCAAAGGCCTAGAAAAATGACAGGCGGAATTGGAAATCAAGGGAAAAATCAAGACCATACAGACCACAGCATTGTTAAGATTGGCTTGAATACTCAGAAGACTCCAGAAGTCCTGAGGAGCCTTGATGTTACTAAAACACCATTGAAAAACCACCAGCTAATGCTAGGGTGAAAAACTTGCATGGAGTAAAATAGTGATCCTAATGATTGGAAAAAAGACTGGAAGAATTGGAAATCTGTGGAAGAAGCAAGACCATCCAGATCACAGCATTATTAAGATTGGCTAAAATACTCAGAAGTCTTGAAGACCTAAAGAAACTTGCTGTCACTCAGACTCCAGTGAAAGACCAACAATTTATACTGGTGGGAAAAACTTGCAAGAAGTGTAATAATAATAATAATAATAATAATTATAATAATAGAGGACGAGTGGAGATCATTCAAACTACAACAAACTATGGTCAGAATACCAAGAAAAGTCCTGGAGATTTGAAAAGACTTGCTGGCACTCAGACTCCAGTGGAAGGCCATCAGCTAATGCTGGTGTGAAAAACTCTCAAAAGAGTCAAATAATAATAAGCAAATATAGCAAACTATCTCAAAAGAAGGATAAAACTAAGCATGACTGGGTGAGAAAGGTGATCAACTGGGAATTGTGCCAGAGATTCAATTGTGATCATATTAACAAATGGTATATACACAACCTAGAATCTGTCCAGGAAAATTAGATGCATAAAATTCTCTGAAACTATGAGATAAAACAGATCACTCAATCCTGGAAAGAAGGCCAGACTTAGTGTTATTAAACAAGAAAAAATAACTCATCATTTGGTTGATTTCTCTGTTCCAGCAGACCACAGATTGAAGATGGAAGAAAACAAAAGGATTGATAAATACTTGGATCTTGCCAAAGTGCGGAAAAAGCTGTGGAACATGAAGGTGATGATGATACCAATAATATTTGGCATGCTAAGAATGGTCACCAAGGACTGGGAAAAAAGACTGGTGGAATTGGAAATCAAAGGAAGAATCGGACCATACAGACCACAGCATTTTGGGGATTGGTTAAATTCTGAGAAGAGTCCAGGAAACTGGAGGAAACTTGCTCTCACTCAGTGAAAGACTACTAGCTAACACTAGTGTAAAAAACTCACAAGTGAAATAATAATAATAATAATAGTTATAATTGATATTACATTTTAATATTCGTATTAATTATGAGAAATAAGGATAATGTTGATGATGATAAATATAAAGTTCAAAGCAGAACTACTTTGAACAAATGAAGAAAAAAAAATGTTTGATGACAAAACAGGATATGTAGAATGAAAAAATGTTAGGGGAGAGGAAGAAAATAAAAGAGAAAGAAAGAAAGAAAGATTAAAAAAAAACTTTTTTAATTGAGATTTTTTCTCTTTCCCCCTCTCATCTATGATTTTATTTTCTTGTGTCAGGCATCAGCAATGTTGATTCCAAAAGAAAGCAATGACAGTTTTATGATTGTAAAAATGGGTTGGGTCAGGAGGTGGATTGAAGCTGTACAGTGTAAGTGGAGGAAAGTGATGGGAAGAAGGTGGTGTAGGGGTAAAATGAAGAAAACGTGGGAGGATGAAGAAAAAGAAGAACAGGAAAAAATTTTAAAAGATGAAAAAAATGAAAAAAATAAGAGAAAAAAAGGGACAAAATCAATGGAATTATAAATTTGTGAAGAAATCTAAGGCGTCCGTGCAGAGTATTTATAATAATGTGTAAAACACATTGAATATTCCAGTGCAGCCTGAAGCTGAGGCATGGCTGGGGATGTAGAGCAGAGAAGGGAAATACCAATAGAGAGAGAGAGAGAGACAGAGAGAAAGAATTTGTATGTGTACAAGAGAAAGAGAGATATTGAGAGAAACAGTGAAAATCTAAAAAAAGAAAAAAAGAAAATTAAGAATATATCGTTTTTGATTAGGAGCATAATTGCATTCCTGGCTTTCATTTCTGTAGAATATCTATTAAAAAAAATTAAAAAATGGATTAAAGACACAAAAATGTTAAAAGTAAAAAGAGAAAATAGTTAAATTCATGCACACATGTTCCTGTGTACATAAATATATATGCACAGACACGTATACATATGCAAATATACCTTGGAACACCGTTTTGCATAAATATATGCATAAAACCTAAAACACTCACAAAAACATGCATGTATGCATATGTGTGTGTGTGTGTATGTGTGTGTATGTCTGTTTGTGTGTGTGTGTGTGCATATTTAGAAACTATACATGCATATGTATGTATGTACTAATGCAAATATATACATACTGTGACCGCTCACAAATACACAAGGATTCACTATGGTACAATGGCTAAAGTGCTGGACTACAACATCATAGTGAGTGAGTTCGAGCTCTAGCTGTGCTGTTGCATTCACTTTCAGGCTAATACTCTTGGGAAAGGTAGGAACCCCTTTATCTTCCAGCTATAGGTTAAATAGTGCCACTATTGTCCTTCCACAAGGATGGCCTTGGCATTAAGTAACAAAAGTGGAAGGGCCATTGAACAAAGAAACCAAACTAAACTAAATCAATCAAATATTCATATGTAGGAATACATTTTTGCAGTTTATGAATATATATATAACTGTGCAAGCATGCTCAAACACAGAGGTTTAAATACATGTGCAAATATATCTTGGAACACCATTTTGCATAAATATATGCACAAGAATCAAAATTTGCAAAAACATGCCGAAATATATGTGTATATCTGTGTGTGTGCGCGTAAAAACTGTACACATTTATGTATGGTTGGTTGGTTGGTTGGTTGGTTGGTTGGTTGGTTTAATGGCATATCAGTCTTTGTGGATTATTTAAAACCATATCTTATTTTTTGACATTTATGATTTCATCTGTGTTAATATATTGGTCGAAATAATTTTCATTAACTTAGTGTGTATTAATAAACTGCTAGAAAAAAGTTTCATTTACTGTTTCTCTCGATGAGATTGACCCTCAGCCACTATCTTAACACCTATAAGATAAAAAGGGTTTTTTTTTTAATCATATAGGTGGTAAGGTTTGATATAACCAGGTGACTGATTGGATTAGGCTTCTCTGACCAATCATCTAGCCCAAGTAAGAGCTGAAGTGGAGTATTGCAGGTCACATGATCACTTAGTATCCAGGTCACAGACCACTCAGCCACCAGGATCCCATCTTCAGGCATTATGGGTCACTAGGTGGTCAACAGGTGGCTCCATTGGCAGGGGTTTTACCACTCTGCAGAGGTGCAGTCAACATAGTCTACAATCCCAGCTGACAGAGCAGTATGTATGTACTTATGCAAATACATACATACAGATCAGACTATGTCCACTCAAATATGTATAAGTAGGAATACATGTTTGCAACTTATGAATATGTATATAACTGTGCAAGCATGATCCTACACACAGATTTAAATACACATACAAATGCCATTTGCATAGGTATATGCTCAGAATACCATTTGCATGGGTATATGCCCAAGAACTGAAACTCACTCAAAAACATGCATACATTCATGTATGTGTATGAAAGATGTTCAAAAATCTCTAAGCTTCTCCCAGAAAATAGAGCATAGCTGAATATTTTCTTGTGGCAACACACAAATACTTCTTATAAAACTAGAAAAACGAATTTAGATTTTTCTTGTCTCATAAGAATTAATAGTGTGTTGCCACGACAAAAATGTCTAGCTATGCTCATTGTTCTGAGTGAGTCTTAGAACTTTTTGAATGAGCTTTGTATGTATGTATGTATGTATGTGTGTGTGTATAAAAATCCTACAAATATTTATGGATGTATATATATGCATATATGTATGTACTTATGCAAATACTTAGATACCGATTAGACAATATCTACTCTCAAATACACATATGTGGGAACATGTTTGCAGTTTATGCATATACACATAACTGTGAATGCATTGATCATACCTACAGATTTGTACATAAGCATGCATTCAATATATATTCTTAATATATATGCACATCAGCAGAGTTATGTACTCTTATTCAAAGGGTTTGGCAGAGGAAAAGTGCTTAATGCTGGCCTGTTGGTCTGCAAAAACATTTAAAACCTAAAACAAGTGAGGTCCACTAACCAGCTCATTGGGTGCCACATTACTCTAAGTTTCATACAGCTATCTTTAGAAGGAAACATTATAATCATCAGATGTTGTCAGCAAAAAACTAAAGAAGTTGGCAAACAGATATTAATGAATATCTCACAAATGCAAAATAGCTCATTACAACATAGAAAAAAAAAGATAACAACATGAAACTTAGAGTAATGTGGCAAGCAAGGAGAGAATAAGAGGACCTTGTTTTTTTCTTTTATATATGTACATATATATATTAGTAATTGAACTCAATGAATAAGAACCTGAAAAATCTTTTTAACAAAATAAAAGAGGAAGACACATGATAACATAGACCTCTTAAGACTATAATATCTGAATGTAAGTGAAGATTAATATAGAAGTCACTGCTCTAACATGCAGAATGAACAACAAGAATAACAACACTTACTGGCTCAGTGGCCCCAGCTAGCATCCAGCTCACAAACAAAAAATTAAACAGGACTGAAGCAAGCCAGTGTATATATACACTAATATACCCATCCACTGTGCCAGCAACTAATCACTGTCGAGAGAATGGACTTAGCTACTTACGAATAATGGAAGAGTAGGAAAGCTTCTTCATCAAAGAGGGCATCTCTGCAGACTCAGCCAAGAACTATGCTGCAACGTTTGCAAGGGAAAAGCTGATGAAAGAGAACCTTCAAATTATGGATCGGCCATGCTATGCTAAAGCACCATCTATCAAGCTTCCCCAACTCCACTTCAAAATGACTCCACAACAATTAAGAAAATTTTGAATGGACTGGGAAGTGTTTACCAGAATAACAGACATGCCAACTTTTCAGACCAGCATCCAATTATACAGTTGTGCTGATGAATCTGTCCAAAATGCAATTATCAACATCTATCCTAAATTCTTCACCACTGACCCAGACAGGCTGCTACAGATGATAGATGCATTATTCACTCAAAGGTCAAATCCCATGGTCCATCAGATCGTATTCACATCAAAGTCACAGTATGAAGACAAATCTATCCAACAATACCTGGTTGCCTTAGGGCTATGGCCACAGACTGCAATTTCTTGTGTCACTGCTATGAGCATGATCTGTCCGACATTTACTTTAAGGAACCAGTGAAACAAGCCCTATGGAATGACGTAGAAAGAGGTATCATAACTCCAGTACCAATGGGCATACCTACCGATTGGTGCAATGGTCGTAACTGCCAAAAAGAATGTTAATCCATGGAGAACTGTAGATTACCAACACCTTAACTGTCAGGGCGAGTGGGAGACCTACCACACTGGGTCGCCATTCCAGTTGACACTACAAGTGCCACCTAAAACAAAAAATACAATCCTAGATGCTGTTGACGGGTACCACTCAAACCCCTTAGACAAGGAATCCCAACCATTGACCACCTTTATAACCGAGTGGGGAAGATTTATGTATCTTTGGATGCCTCAAGGTTATCTTGCATTTGGAGACCCCTACATCTACAGATATGACGAAATAATGAAAGATACCTGACGTAAGGTGAAGATTGTAGATGACACCCTGCTATATGACTCTAGCATTGAGGGAGCCTTTTATCATATTTTTGATTTTCTGCTCCAATGTGCGAGGAACAGAATTGTGCTTAACACTGACAAATTCCAGTTCTGTCAGGATGTGGTACAGTTTGGAGGCCTCCAAATAACTCCTTCTGGAGTGACTTCTTCTGAGTCCATGATACAAGCGATACTCAATTTTCCGGTCCCAAAGACAATTACAGATGCCAGATCATGGTTTGGGCTCATCAACCTGGTAGCTTGGGCATACTCATTGAGTCCAGTCATGCTTCTCTTAGAGGACCTTGTCAAACAGAACTCCAAATTCGCTTTGAACCAAAGTCTTGAGTACGCATTTAAAGACTCCAAGTGAGTTATAATTGACCAAGTCCAGAAAGGTGTGGCAACGTTTGATAAGGACTGAGTAACTTACCTTGCTCTAGATTGGAGCAAAGAAAGGATGGGCTTCCTACTTCTACAAAAGCATTGCCAATGCACTATTGAAAAAGCCCTGATCTGCTGTCCTGAAAGTTGGTGCCTGATATTTGTTGGCAGCAGATTTTGTACAGATGCTGAGCGCAGATATGCACCAATAGAAGGTGAGGCAACAGTGATAGCATGGGCATTAAAGAAATGTTGTATGTTTGTCATAGGTTGCAATAGGTTATCATAGTGGTCACAGACCATGAACCACTTAAGGGGTTATTAGGTGATTAAGATCTGAGCAATCTGTTTTGACTGAAGGAAAAAACCCTGAGATATCGATTAACCATCCAGCACTGCCCCGGGAAGTGACACAGAAACTCTGATACAGTCCCCCCCCCCAGTGGCTATGGTGCAGGCCCTCTTCAAGATATCTCAGTCAGATATCATCATCATCATCAACATGTCGCGCTGGTAGCACGGATATCCCTGACTCTCTCTCTCGCCACTCCTCCCTATCGTTCATCGCTCTAGGCAGGTCCTCAGGACAACATCCCGTATCCTCACACAGCTGCTGAATGTATGTTCATGCTGGTCGTCCTGCTTTTGCTCGGCCATGTGTGGGGGTCCATCAGAGTACATCTCTTATGAGTTCGTCCCTGCTTCTCCAGCAGTGTCCTGCATGTCTGGTTCGTCTAACTTGAATAGTTTTCGTGATAGGAGGCAGGTGGCCGTACAGTTGGTGTCTTGTGGGGTGTTGTTGCCAGAACTTGTTCAAGATTGCATGCAGCATTCTTGTGTAATTGCTGTCTAGCTTCTTCTCCAGCCGTTTTGTTAGAGTCCATGTAGTGCACCCATATAGCAGTATCGATGTGACTGCTGCCTGGAAGAAACTGTGTTTCATTTTATCGGTTAGGTCTGATTTCCATATAATCGATAGCCTATTGATAGCTGTGCATGCTTTCGTTAACCTCGTTTCGATGTCCTTTTCGGTTGATTCGATGCTGCTTCCTAGGTAAGTGAATTTGTCTACTAGTTTAAGAGGGGTTCCTTTTAGAGTAGAGATGTCCCCCTTTTGATTATAGCACATATATTCCATTTTGTGTGCATTAACATAGAGGCCTATGCTTGCGGCTGCTTGTTCCAAACTATGCAGTAGTGTTTCAGCTTGGTCGGGTGTATTTGCCAGTATCGCTATGTCATCGGCGTAGTCGGTGTCGGTAATTGTTTTTACAGGGTACCTTCTTCTTCTTTTCTTCATCAGCTCGAAGCCATTCTCTCTGATTTTGTCAATCAATGTTCTAAGTACGTAGTCTAGACAAATGATAAAGAGGTACAGAGCTAGCGTGTCCCCTTGTAGTACTCCTGCTACAATGTCAAAGTATTCTGTGTCTCCATCTGGTGATCGTACTTTTACTTTGGTGTTTCTATAGAGAATCGTTATTGCTGCTATGGTTTCTTTAGGTATGCCGTACACTAGTAGGATTTGTTCCATCTTTCCTCTGTGAATGGAATCGAAGGCCTTGGTAAAGTCAACAAATATTAATGTCGCTTGTAGGTTTTTTGCCCGTACACCTTCAAGGATTCTACGGATGGTTAATATTTGTGAGGTCATGGATCTATTTCTTCGGAAGCCATTTTAGTTTTTCCTAAGTATGTTGTCGATTTTGGATTCTATGCAGTTTCGTAGTAGGGCATTGTAGATTTTGGCTGCTATGGATGTAAGTGTTATGCCTCGGTAGTTTTTGGCTAATCCGAGGTCCCCCTTTTTAGGGAAGGGGAGAATGCATCCCTTCATCCATCTATCTATCGGATTTTGATTGTATACTGTGTTGCAGTGTCAGAGCAGTATGTCGTCAAATTGTCTGGTCTTCCATACTTCTGGGGGAATCTCGTCCAGCCCTGCAGCTTTCCTATTTTTAATTTTTCTGAGAACCGAGTCGAGTTCTTCTTGTGTGAACAGTCCTAGTTTAATGTCTAATTGTTTACTAATTATTCTGGTAATTGGTTCATGTGTAATTTTCGGTGGGTTTCCTAGTAGGTTTTCAAAGTGCTATTTCCACAGTTTTATTCTTTCTTGTTGGGTTGCTGCTTTCAGTTTTGCTTTGGCTGTGTTCTTTCTTCTACTCACTTTGTTTATTGTTTGCCAGGCTATCCTAGATTGTCTATCTTCCACCGAGTCTCTAATCTTATCTATCTGATTTTGAATGTATTCTGTCAGTTCCTTTATATATATGCCTGGAAAAAGTCAACAGCCTTGATGGCAACATTTGCAGGTAGCAATAATATAGCCATGATATCACCAGACCTAATCCGTGCAGCAGATATTGGTGATCCAAAATATAAGAAACTAATAAGTGAGTTACATCAAGGCTTCTCAAGAACACGTAATCTTACTGCATCTGAGGTCCATGAGTACTGGGAGATGAGGCACCACCTCAGCACTGACAATGGCTTGGTGTAGTTGGATTGAAGGATCATCATCCCCAAAATGCAACGGAAAAAAGTCCTGCACTGCCTACATTCTGCACACCAAAGAGTAATCGGTATGAAAGCATGTGCCAATAAATCAGTGTACTGGCCTGGGATGGACACTTCCATCAGCAGTATTAGGGCAAATTGTATAGCATGCTCAAACATCTCACCTAGTCAACCACAAAAGCCAATCATCTTGACACGATATTCTGATTGGCAATTCCAGCATATTGTCATTGATCTCTTCTTTATAGGGGATCATGCATACCTTGCCTGCGCACATAGAGAATAGTGAATGGAAACACAGGCCCCCAGAGTTCTTTGGACAATGACAATGTTGCCCAGGCCATCTTCCAGTACTGAAACAAACCAAACGAAAGTATGGCCTATCACTGGTGCAACTCCTACTCCACCGCTAATTCTGTGATTCCATTCCTTCACAGCCAATCCTCTACAAGCCACACTCCCAATGGGTGGTGGCAGAACAACGGCGTGAGGAAATCCTCCACCTCAACAAAGCAAAAATAGTAGAAAGGTATAACAAATATACCCACAACCTTACCCTGTTACAAGCTGGTGACACCATAGCTATCCAAAGCCCACTCAATCACAGATGGAACACAACGAGAAAAATCATCTCTGCACTCCAAGATCGACAATACCAAATCAGGGTTGATGGATCAGGAAAGATCACACTTAGGAATTGCCATTTCCTTAGAAAATGCGAACTCAAGCCTGCACAAACCCCAATACCAAGTGCAACATCAGGAGCAATAACTCCCTCAAGCAATGCTCCACTCTTTCACCCCTATCCCCCAACACCTTCCGGTAATGGCACACGCACAGCAATTGAACCCCCCAAACAAGCCACATACACATCACCATTTCTTCGATCATTGAGAATTCCTCAAGCCCTGAGCTTGTTATTACCACATAACAGGCCAGGCCTGAAAGAAGGGTACATTTCCCATACAACCCAGCCTGCTCGTGGGGCGGGGTAGAGAGAGATGTAGAAATCACTGCTCTAATGTGCAGAATAAACAACAAGAATAACAACACTTACCAGCTCAGCGAGCGGCCCCAGCTAGCATCCAACTCGTAGACCAAACATAAAACAGGACTGAAGCAAGCTGGCGTATATATACACTAATATACCCATTCACTGAGCCAGCAACCAATCACTGTCCAGAGAATGGACTTAGCTACTTGCGAATAATGGAATGTCCCAATGTGCATATAATCTCACTTCAACATGTAACTCAGTCTTCTGAAGCATATGAGTATTGTCTCATAGCTGCTGAGCTTTACGATAGAATTCCAACAATTAAGAATTCTGCCTTGAAGTTTAGAGACAATATTGAAGTATTAGAGTTTGGAAATTTAGAAAAATTTAGAATGATTTGCACAGTTGTAATTACACTAACTAAATGATAATGACACTATTCTGATGCAGTATGCAAATGTAAGAAACAATAACATTCTATTGATAGTCTTATTTTACTGATCAACAAATGTAAAAAAATAGAGTAAATTATGAAAATATTCTGCCTTTGGAATGACTCACCAAACACATGATGAGTTTGTCCTGTGATTTTTTCATTCCAACCTTTATTACTTTCATTGTGAGAAGACTTCACAGAACCTCCACTGGAATATCCTGGCATCTTGTTCATCCTTCTGTAGTTTTTATTGCGACATGAGGGTAATTCTGCATCTTATATATACATCTGATAATAAAAGAATAAAGAAAAAAATTTACTACAGAAATTTATAATGTATAAATCATAAGGTTATGTAACTAAAACTTTAAATAGATATAACAGAACAAATATAAGTAACACTTTTCTTCTTTAAATATAAAGATAATCATTTGATATTTGTTCAAAAAAGTACCATATTGTTTAATTCAGTAAATCTGACATCTCTACTCAAGTCATATTTTCTAAGAAAACATTTTAAGGAGAAAATAGATTGTAGATATATCAAAAGACATAAATGGCTTCTTTTAAAGGTCTTAATTTTAGTATATTATTTAAGTATTTAGATAATAATAATTAAGATCTAAAGTCTTTTAAAAAAGTTACAGAGAGATTTTATTTGTGAAATAAACTCTAGAGCTGCCATTGGTTTTTGTACTTGGGGTTAAAAATTACTACTACTGTCCAACAAGAATTGTTTTGACATTAAATATGCCATGAAAGTTGATATGCCATTAAACAAAGCAACCAAACTAGCAGAAAGACCTCCCAGGTTTGGAAAGTAGAATAAAAAAAAACCCATATAGATCTTATGTTGGTGATTGATTGTTTCTTCTCATATGTATGTTACTTTATCAATGTTAATCAATGTGTACAGGGTCCAGTAGAAAGAATGGGGAATCCATGTAGTGTTGTGACTAACATGCTGGACTGCAACATCATAGTAAATGAGTTTGAACTTCAGTCATGCTATTATGTTCACTTTTGGACTATTATGCTTGCTAAAAGTATGAACACTTTTATACTCTCCAGCTATGAATTAAATAGTACCACTACTGCTCTTTTATAAGGATAGCTTATTGAACAATCCATAAAGAGTAATATGCCATTAAACAAAGAAACCAAACCAAACTGGCAGGAAGATCTCTCAGGTTTCAAGTGTAAATAAAAAAGGCAACTTAGATCCAATTCAAAATTTAATTTTACTCTTTTAAGAAATAACCATATTTTCCATTTTGTCTTGTTATTGTTGTCAGTTTGTTTTAAAGGTTATATTATCCAAATGCTTGAAACCTCACCCTGCTCACAGCCTATAGTATTTTTGTGATTTCATGAGAAAGAGAATTTTTCAGTCTGTTAGTTGTCTGTGTCGTATTTTTAAAAGCTTGGGCCTTCAGGTATCCACAAAGGAATTAATCTCAAGGGGATGGATCTAGTGAGCAAGCTAGCCATAGCATGTCACCATGTAGTGAGATGAGGTACACTGCAAAATTCTATCTTGAAACTTCCATCGATGCCATTGCAGACTGAAATGGCAGGGCTGCTGCTACTGCTCAAATACATACCTCCCACCTGCTCACCACTACTAGTGCCTGGGTGGCATCAGTTTTTTATCTGGAAGATTATTCTGCAAGACCCTGTATAACATATGAAAAACAAGAAGATATGCATAAATATATGAATGTGTACATACAAATTTACATAGACCAAAAGACAGATGCATCTTTAAATACAGACCAAAATGCAAATGTAAAGTTTTATAGTTTATCATATACATATATACATATAGTTATTTACTAAGTAAAGCTTAGGTTTTACATAAGGTCAAAAGTATGAGGCACCCAGGGAGGATAGAACTTGCCATACAAGAGAAATGATCACCAAAACTAGCTTATGAATAGTTACCACAAAGCCAGGTACATATTAATTTATGCCTCGTGTGTGTATGTGTGTGCATGTATGTGTTTTCAAACAGGTGTTGCTATTTCTACATATCTTATAGTTTCTCATTTAATGCATGAAATTCATATACAAATGTAACAATTCTTACAAGACAGAGATAGTAATATATCTATACTAATTTAAATTTTGTGCATTTGTGTGTGTTTTGGCTAATGATCACTATTTAGTAGAAAGTCCCAGGAATCTAATATTTGGCATGACTGGCCTCCAAATTCATTTGAGGTCTCTAGAAGCATCAAATCGCAAAATATGTCATTTCTAGCCAAATGGACAGAAATGTAATGTTGATAAGAAGCAAAATATTGATAGCATAGGCAGGATCTGATTCATGTTCTTCACATAGCCAGCAATTGATTGAATGTTTACAAGTAAGTAGTGAAAAAAAGACTCTTCACATTTGTTAAAGATAAAAGATTAAAAACACTGTAGACAAAAAGGCTAAAAAAATGTGCAGGAATTATTTCCAGTTAGGGGTATGTATTATACACAAGAAGTAAATATTAACTTTTTCCACCTACCTACATCATCATATTTGAGATGGGATAACTGAAACTAAGTTATATCTATGGTTCAAACGAACTAATATTCAACAAACATTTCTGTTTTATACCACTACAGAAAAATAGCAACTGGAATGTGTGTTTCTTTATAATTTGTTTCTTCTATTATTAACTTATTTTCACTGAAAGTTTGTTACATTTTCATGAGAACATGTCCTAGCCTTTACTCTCAATACTGTGTAAATTTTGTGCTTCCAAACATTATATAAACTACATAAATTCTTATTTTTAGTCAATACAAATCAGATAAAAAGCTGAAAAAATATTAGATTTAGTTTAAATTTAGCAGCAACAAATTACAAAAAGTCAATGCATATTATACACGAGAGGTAATTTTTAAGAAGGTTAGGGGTGCATATTATACAAGAATGCAAGTTAAAGAAGATTAATTATGATAATCAGATTTTTTTGTTCAAAAATGCCTCTTATTCATATTTATATCATGTTCATATTTCTATATCTTTAGAATCTAACAAAAATATATATCAGAATTATTTCATGGAAACATTTTGTCGCTTATCTGTTTTTTTCCAGGCACCATCAGGTACCTTTGCTAGTTAATGATAAAGGTAACTCAGAAAACATGCATGTAGATAATCAATATTTGATTAACAAAGAAGAGTTGTTGATTTTGTTAATATTTTGGATGCTTATTCACATAATCAATGAAAGGACGTCACTTTAACTGCTTAGTACATTTATATACATGATAAAAAGCAAAGAAAGAGAATAAAATGGTCTAAAAAAGAAAAAGGAAAATGTTGGACAGAACTACAACAACAGACGCAAAAGACAAAGTGCAAAGAGATAAGACAGATGGGAATTATCCAGTCAGCCTCTTGACTCCAGACTGTTGGGCTCAGAATGTGGAAATTCTGTAGATTAAAAAAAATTGTCTGGTTTATTGTTTGGCACTTTTTTAAAGATAATGTTCTGAGGATTATGTGAATCAACAGTAATATATTTTGTTGATTAAATATAAAAGCATGTCTAAGAATGAGTTCCCATGGTGTTGAAGTTAATGTGCTGGACTGTAACATAGTAAGTGAGATCAAACTCCAATCACACTATTATGTTCACTTTTGGACTAATCCCCTAATATTCCCAAGCTATAGGTTAAACAGTACTACTGCTGTTCTTCAACGAGGAAGGCTTTGGAATTAAATAAGCTATGAAGGTTGATATGCCATTAAACAAAGAAACCAAACCAAACCAAATCAAACCTAAACTGTATCTCTCTAGAGAGAAGTAAGACCCCCCGCCAAAAAAAAGGGGTGTCCTGAGTATGACACTGATCTGTATCTGATGATGAGGTTGTAGTTCTGGAGCTCTGAGAAGTGTGGAGGTACCCCTTCATTACCATTACTCCTAGGTCTACACTGACCAGAAGTGGTAATAATTATTTGTATTCAATAGGACTGTGTGCAAAAAATTTAAAAAAACTCTTGAGAATACACAAAAAATGTAAATATGAACATATAATGAATGCAATTTCTTTAACCTCTATGTATAAAATAGCCTCAAACTGGTTGACATGCCATTAAAATCAATCAATCAATCAAAAATATTAACACTTATGCAGTGTTCACCTATCCTCTCCTTTCCCTATTGTCTAAGCTCTGCAAACTGTTGTTATGGCATCTCTGCAAATTTGGTTGGCTTATGTAACAGAGATTGTTACAGATCATATGTCATTTAGATGCTCAAACCTCCCATAAAGTTTGTCATTTTAGTTTGTATTCAGAATTTTAGTCCTTCTTGACCGAACAAGGCTAGAGTACTCAATCTGCCCCATTATTTATCTATATCTGGGGAAAGAAGAGATAGATTCATGTTTTTTCTCTAAGCTTTAGCATGAAGTGAAGCACAAGCAACTTTGTCCAGGATTTCGACTTTGTTTGCTGAGTTCATTTGCTATGAAGATAGCTGTTATATTGCCAGCACTTCATCTCACTTATATCTATATAGTGAGATGAAAGAATTCCAAAATTGTTCCTGTTATGAATCAGTCATGCACTCACATCAGGAAGTGAGCAGTAGTGATCATGGATCAGCATGTCATTGTGCATCATGCTATGAACATTTAGATCTGTGTTACCTGTGTTTTTGTAACAACATTCACTAGCTCATTTTTAACTCGGGCACACATTTGATCGAGAGCAAATGTCCAATTCTGAATCAAACTCCAGAAATCAGTACTTAAGCCTACAGCAATGAAGCAATGAGCTGAGTGAAGTGTTTTGAGTGGCACCCATGCTTCAAGAATACAAGAATAGTACTGGGAGTTGATAAGAGTTCAGGGTGACCTAACTCTGAAAATTCAACTCCTCTGCCATAATAACTTTTTAAAGTGGAGTTCAACTGTTGTGACATCAGTTTTCTTTTTCCAAGACAGGTTGCCACAGCAAGGCTAAAGAGCCCAATCTTCCCTACTATTTACCTATAACTGGAGAGAACAAGAGATGTACTGATACCTTTCTCAAAGGAATTTGCATGAAAGTGAAATGGAATCAGCCTCATCCAGGGTTTGAACTCGGGTCACTAGGTTCATTTTCGAAGATGATAACCATCAAGCCCTGCACCTCCTTGATCAGGCAAGAATATAGTTTTCTCTTGTCTAATTGTAACAAGGGTGCAGAGCTTTATATCGGAACACAATGTATTAGTATTCTAATTACATTAACTTAATGAAATTTATTTATTTTGATTAGTTTTTTCTTTGATTTAAATTCTAGTAACTGTTCCTCAGATCAGGGTAGGCTGGGTTCTTTAGTTTTAGTAAGACAGCCAGTTTAGAAGGGAAACTCTGAATTCAAACAAGTTGTACTCCACCTGAAAATCAACTTTGTGTCACATCCTGCTCATGACAGAGGAGATGAGTAAATATATACTCTCCCTCACAATTGTAGAATGATGACTTGAGTGGATTGCAAGTAAAAATCAAAAAATATTTATTGAAGATGATTGACAATACGTCTTCTCAAAATAGTGTTAAACTATTCTATGTTTTATTGTTTGTCTATATTAATCATATATATATATAAGAAAAAAAAAAAAAATGAAAAACCCAGGAAAAGTCCCAATACAGCAAAAAAGTATAAGTCAGTACTAGTGAAAGTCATAAGAAAGTACCTTAATGTTGGACTTTAACTAAGTTAAAACTTAAAACAAATTCCCCCCCCCCTTTTTTTTTTTTTTATTATGTACACATGGGAAGCAGCATGATGTACGTAAAGGTATTTGAATAAACCAATGGACGACCAAACTCAATACCCAAATGGGTCCTGGACGTGAGTTTGACGACTTTTCGCTCAGGATCGACAGTTTGATCGGGGAACTACTGCTGCTCCTCTATAAGAGTGGCTTCTATAGAAGAGAATAAAACAGCCATCGAAAGATAACCATGACCCACACTCAAACCACTTACACAAACCGCATCGTTCTTCGCGCGGGTAAAAAAGGGGCGCGTCCTGCTGAGGTTGGAGCCCTGGCCTCGGTGTTCGAAAAATCAGCTACAGAGCTCAAACAATCAAAACTACTAAAATGCAAGCAAACACTACAAATAGCCACATTTAACGTAAGAACCTTAAATAGAATAGGACAACTCCCAGAGCTAATCGCATCGGCCGAAGAACATAAAATAGACATAATATGCATACAAGAACACAGATACACGCACACAGAAGATATCAAATATCACGAAACTGGCAATGGATGGTCGCTCGCCACTGTATCCGCATGGAAAAACTCTGTCAACGCCGCAGTAGGAGGGGTAGGATTGCTTATAGGACCTAGAGCACTAAAAACGCTTAATAGCGTTGAGAAAATACAACCTAGAATGATGGCAGCTACATTTAACGGAAACCCCAGAGCAACAATCGTCTCATGCTACAGCCCCACCAATGTTAGTGAAGAAAATGAAATAGTCACCTTCTACGATGAGTTATCCTCATTAGTGCGTAGCATCCCGAAACACAACATGTTAGTCATTGGCGGAGACTTGAATGCACAAATCGGGAAAAACGGAAACAACAAATACAGCCTCCACAACACGTCAAATAGAAATGGGCAACATCTAACAGATTTCATGATAGAAAATAGATTAGCATGCCTCAATACAAACTACCAAAAAAGAGAGGGCAAACTATGGACATACACGTACGCAAACAATACTAAAGCTCAGATAGACTACGTCCTTATAAACAAGAAATGGAAGAATAGTGCATTGAATTGCGAGGCATACTCCTCTTTTGAGGGTGTGTCCACCGATCACCGAATAGTCACAGCGAAAATACGGTTAAGCCTACGAAAAAACGACAAACGAACAGCGACCACCAAACACTATAACTGGGCCCTATTAAACAACAAAGATGTAAGAGATAAATACGTATTAGAATTAAGAAACAGATTCGAAACACTACAAGAAAAGACGGAAAAAAGTACACCAAACGACGAATACGAAAATTTCGTCAATGCACACCTTGAGGCAGCAGCAAAACACATTCCAACAAAAATAAAAACTAAATATAGAGTCCCATGGGAAACTTTAGTGGTGAGAGAAAAACGTGCACTAGTGAAAACAGCCTCCAAAAACTATCGAAAAAACCCAACAAACACAAATGCCTTAAAACTAAAAACGGCACAATATCAATTAGCAGGCATATATATAAAGGAACAGACAGAATACATTCAAAATCAGATAGATAAGATTAGAGACTCGGTGGAAGATAGACAATCTAGAATTGCCTGGCAAACAATAAACGAAGTGAGCAGAAGAAAGAACACAGCCAAAGCAAAACTTAAAGCAGCAAACCAACAAGAAAGAATAAAACTGTGGAAACAGCACTTCGAAAACTTACTTGAAACCCACCAAAAATAACGCATGAACCAATCACCAGAATAATTAGCAAACAATTAGACATTAAACTAGGACCGTTCACACAAGAAGAACTCGACTCGGTTCTCAGAAAAATTAAAAATAGGAAAGCTACAGGGCTGGACGAAATTCCCCCGGAAGTATGGAAGACCAGACAATTCGACGACATACTGCTCCGACACTGCAACGCAGTATACAATCAAAATCCGATAGATAGATGGACGAAGGGATGCATACTCCCCTTCCCTAAAAAGGGGGACCTCGGATTAGCCAAAAACTACCGAGGCATAACACTTACATCCATAGCTGCCAAAATCTACAATGCCCTACTACGAAACCGAATAGAACCCAAAATCGACAACATACTTAGAAAAAACCAAAATGGCTTCCGAAGAAATAGATCTACGACCTCACAAATATTAACCATCCGCAGAATCCTTGAAGGTGTACGGGCAAAGAACCTACAAGCGACATTAATATTTGTCGATTTTACCAAGGCTTTCGACTCCATTCACAGAGGAAAGATGGAACAAATCCTACTAGCGTACGGCATACCTAAAGAAACCGTAGCGGCAATAACGATTCTCTATAGAAACACTAAAGTAAAAGTACGATCACCAGATGGAGACACAGAATACTTCGACATTGTAGCAGGAGTACTACAAGGGGACACGCTGGCTCCGTATCTCTTTATCATTTGTCTAGACTACGTACTTAGAACATCGATTGACAAAATCAAAGAGAATGGCTTCAAACTGACGAAGAAAAGAAGCAGAAGATACCCCGCAACAACAATTACCGACGCCGACTACGCCGATGACATAGCGATACTGGCAAATACACCTGACCAAGCCAAAACACTTCTGCATAGTTTGGAACAAGCAGCAGCAAGCATAGGCCTCCATGTTAATGCACACAAAACGGAATATATGTGCTATAACCAAACGGGGGACATCTCCACTCTAAAAGGAACCCCTCTTAAACTAGTAGACAAATTCACGTACCTAGGAAGCAGCGTCGAATCAACCGAAAAGGACATCAAAACGAGGTTAACGAAAGCATGGACAGCTATCAATAGGCTATCGACTATATGGAAATCAGACCTAACCGATAAAATGAAACGCAGTTTCTTCCAGGCAGCGGTCACATCGATACTGCTATATGGATGCACTACATGGACGCTAACAAAACGGCTGGAGAAGAAACTAGATGGCAATTACACAAGAATGCTGCGTGCAATCCTGAACAAGTCCTGGCAGCAACACCCCACAAGACACCAACTGTACGGCCACCTGCCCCCTATCACGAAAACTATTCAAGTTAGGCGAACCAGACATGCAGGACATTGCTGGAAAAGCAGAGATGAACTCATAAGAGATGTACTCTTATGGATCCCCACACACGGCCGCGCAAAAGCAGGACGACCAGCACGAACGTACATTCAGCAGCTATGTGAGGATACAGGTTGTTGTCCTGAAGACCTGCCTAGGGCGATGAACGATAGGGAGGAGTGGCGAGAGAGGGTCAGGGATATCCGTGCTGCCAGCACGATATGATGATGATGATGATATATATGTATGTATATATAAGTTGAATGATCATAGTCGAGGGCAACCCAAAGGTTCCCTTTTCTATAGCTACTGCACTGAGATGTAAAGGAAGGTGACACTCTTTTCCATGGATTGCTCCACTTACCCTTTATCCATACCTTATAATGCTGAGTGTTAAGCAAGGAGGCATCAAGTACCATTTTTTGAGTTTTTGGTATGACTCAACCTGGGATTGAACCCTGGTCTCCCAGGCCATTGGTGAACACTCTAACCCTTATACCAATGGGCCGGTTATATATGTATATATATATATGTAGAGAGAGAGAGAGAGAGAGAGAGAGAGACTTGATGTTACCTTGTTATACAGTTCCATTTAAAATTATTTAGATTTTATACAGCGACTTCACGCATGAATTTCATGGAAATTCCATTTCTTGTTCAGTGTAATGACATGTCGTTGAGTCAGCTTATTAAAATCTTACATAATTGAATTAATCCTTCATTGCTGAAAAGTTGTGAATATAAAAAAAGTATTATACAAAGAGGCACCTTCTTAAGTCTTGTAGTATTGTAAGATACTAAAAAGTTCTACTCTAGCATGCTGAGACATCTGAGAGAGATCATTTGGCACTAATTACCTGAACTGTAGCATGATGATAATTGGGTACTCTAACATAGCAATCTACCCACTAACAGGACATTGAAAATGGCAAGGTCTTGTGCTGCACCAGCACAATAATTGCACCATACACACCATTCTCACAGAACTTTTTTCTCATCCCTAAGATAGAGTTCAAGCCAAAAAGTGACTGTTTTGACAGAATGGTAGAAATTTTATATGAATTGAATATGGTGCTTAGCATACTTAGAGCAGGACTTTAAGGGCTCATTCTACACATGATAGAAATATTAGGATGAGTGCAATGATACATAAAGTGACCACTTTGAACATTGGTTAGTTAGTTGGTAGATTGTTTTGACAGCAGGTCAACCCTTGATACTTTATTCCAAAGACAGTTTAATAATTATGGTCCCCAATTACATTTAGTATAAAAATCTACCTTCAAAATTATGATGACTCTACACTCTGCACAATGACCAGAACACTACTTCAAAGTGGATAGTCCAAATTTAAATAAAATATGAATAAAGCTTCTCATAGAAGATTTAAAACTTTCTGATAATGCCACATATCTGTTCAAATAAGAATAAAATCAGTACATTAGCTTAGAGCAAACATGGCATTGTATAAAAACATCTTTTTGGTTGACTTTCCAGCTTGTCTTTATTGCATTTAAAACAAGTATTTTGCATAATGTATAATATTCATTTTAAGATGTGTAAATTAATTTTAATATTTTTGCACCGTTGTTTCATAAATTTAAATGAAATTATTAAAACTTATTCAATTTTGGTTGTGGTCATGACAAATATCTGATACAGGTTATTGGAGTACCATACCTTCATTTGTTTTTAGTTATAATTGAGTAAATATCAATGGCATTATGTCGATGTATCTAGTGCTTACTAAAGATTTGTTGTTGATTTATGTCAAAGTCAATCTTTATTTTTTGCAAGCAATTATATGGCTTCATGCATCTAATAATATTCCTCTGTAAACAAATATAGCTTCAAATAACTATTTTTGATAAAAAATAATTTTCACATAGTTATATGCTTCCAAGCACTTCAATCTAATTCAAATAATTTGTACACAGTTACATGGTTTCAAGTAGGAGGCACTCATTATGTAATAGTTACTGTCATAGAAAATGGTCAGGGTAACCTGAGTTCAAATCCTGGACAAGGCTATTTGCATTTCACATAATGCTACCCTTGGAAAAGGTATGAATTCAATTATTTTACTTCTAGCCGTGGGTAAATAGTAAAGCAGACTAGGCTCTTAACCTTGCTATGGAAACTGGTGTAGGACAAGGAAAACTCTGAATTCAAACCTGTTAAACTGCACATAAAAAACTGACCTTGTGTTGCATCCTACTCATGAGGGGAATTTATATATATATATATATATATGGTTTCAAGTATTTTAAGCAATTATATGGTTTTAAGTAATTTGTGATAATCATTTGTAAATAAATATATACTACCTGTCAAAAGTAATTGGCTACTCCAAAAAAATTTTATTTCTCATCCTAATAGTGTTATTTTTAATGAAACAAGTTAAGTACCACAATGGTTTTATTTATTGTACTAAATACAAATCTTCCTGTGCTACATTAAATACAAATTAAAATTTTAAAAAACACAAAAAACTTCTTAGACTTTTGATTCATCAAATTGCCCCCCTTTGGCTGCTATCACTGCTTCAGAGATTCTGTACATTTCTGCCCTGCTTTCCTGCAAGAGTTGCCAGAAGTGAGCTGCACATGTGGCTTGTTTAGCTCTGACTTTTCAGTCAAGTTCATTCCAGACCAGTTCAATGGGATTTAAGTCTGTGGATTGCACTGGCCAAGATATCAATTGAAGGATATGAAGTTCCTCTTTGCTTTTAATGTACCTCTGGCAAAGTTTACTGGTATTCTTTAGGTTGTTATCTTGCATGAGTTCAAATCCTTGAGCCAAAAGCCGCGTTCCAGATGGGATTGCATGATGCTGCAGTATGCTATGATAGCTAGTCTGATTCTTGGTGCTAATTCCCTACTTCTCAATTAGCAAAAGCCCCCACACCATAACAGGGCCTTCTCCATGCTTTACGGTTGGTAGGATACAAGGAGTTGCAGCTCTTTCACCAACTCTTCACAAAAAATCAGCCTTCCAATTTGACTTTAAGATTTTGAAGTTTGATTCATCAGTCCAAAAGAACTTTATTCCATTGCTCTATTGTCCAGTTTTTGTGTGCTTTGGCCCACTGAAGCCTTTTGAGATTGTTTTGCTTCCTCAACAGTGGCTTCTTGACAGCAATTCTGCCATATATGCCAGCTTCACAGAGTCTTTTCCTCACGGTGGACGTTGACACATTTTTTTCACAACAAATTATTTGTATTCTTAATACAATTTGCTCACACTTATAAAGTATGCACACGATAGATTTTTTAAAACTATATCTACAAAGTTTAATTAAGTATTACATGAATTTTTAACAATGCTTGAGAAATAAAACCACTGAATAAGTTTAAATCTTTGGTTTCATCAACTTGAGAAACATTCATTTTCTGAATGTAATTTTCTACTAACTGTTACTTTCTTAAAAAAACAAACTCAGCTATTCAACATTTGTGTCTATCTCGACTGTAAAGTTCAGATTTAGTGAGATTCATGACTAGATCTGGGCTAGAAAGTCCAAATGTAGTAAGGTTCCCACTTAGATATAGACAAGAAAAATTCAGATGTAGTTAGATTCATTAATAGATCTTGTCCAAATGTTCAGATTTAGTGAGTTTCATGACTAGACTTCAACAGAAAAGTTCAAATTAAGTGAGGTTCAGTTTTAATGGATGATTTTAACTGAAAGTTGAGTGACAGCAAGCCTCTTCATTTCTCCAAGTCATTTCTAAGTATTCTAACAGATCTTAACAGTGTGGACTAGATGGCCTAAATTCTTCCTTAGATATCCAATTACCCAGTTTTTTTCCAGGCCTTTCATATCATTCAAAGGGCTCCACCACCAATTGCTATCACCATCACCTTCATGGTCCACAGCTTGGTCAGCACTCTGGCAAGATCCATGTATTTGCCCAGCTTTTTGCTTTCTTTCATTTTCATTTTATGGTCTGTCGGAATGGGAAACTCTAATAGAGAAATTCTTTTCTTGTTAATGAATATCATGTCTGGTTTTCTAGCTTGGATTTAGCGGTCCATTTTTATCTCAAAGTTCCAGAGAATTTTATGCATCTCATTTTCTAAGAAAAATTCTTGTTTGTGCAATCACCATTTGTCAGCATGATCAAACTTTAGTTTCTTGCACAATTCCTACTAAATTACCTTTCCCACCCATTCTGGTTTACAGAGTTCAGATTTAGAGAATTTTGTGACAAGAGGTTGGCTAGAAATTTCAGATATAGTGAGATTTATGACTATAAACTTATCAAGGCTAACAAGAATTCTGATTTCAAAGGAAAGCAAAAGGGATACTTTTACACTGGAATAAATAAACAACACTGACTAACCACCTGCAGAAGAAACCCTCCAGATGTACAAAAGTAAACAATTGAACAATCATTGATTTTTTTAGCGATTCTTAACAAAATTAATTTCAATAAATTAATTAAAAATGAATGGCTGAGATTTTTTTCTTTTAATTATTGAGGAGGACACTAATAAACATCTGCTTAAAATTTTATGCAAAATTATAATTTCCTCACTTGATGACTTTTTTCTTTTTTTCCTAATGGGAATTTGTTAAATATTTTCCAAACAAATACTTAATAGTAAATGTTCTATGCAGGTTTGCAGTCATCACTCATATTTAGTGAATTTATTTGTTAATCTGCTAGATATTATTCTGAAAACAAAAATCTAAAAACATTTTTAATACCTTTGTGTTATAAATTTCTAAATCTCAGTCCCTGAAATGCTTGTGCAACTGTTGATAAAATGGATAATTGAACAGCCAGTTAAGGCTGGAAGTAACTTGGAAAAAAATAATATGCTTATAACTAATTAATGATCAAATTCTATGAATAAACATTAAAATATTGAACAAAAACACTTTCTTGTTTATCAATGTAATATTGATAATTTAAAGATATAGTTTTCTGAGGATTTCTCATTCAATCCTTTTTTTTTTAAATTGTCAAGGTCTTTTTTTTTTAATTTCTTGCTTAAAACTCTTATTTGGTGGCTGTTATGATTTCTCTGATTAAATAAAATGTGAATTCTTCTAAGCTGTAGCTGTGTCAGTACTATTGTATAGTTACACCACTTGGATTCTCATGAAACACCTAGAGAAAATATTAGATGAGAACCAAACAAGGATGCTGCTTGCAGTTTTGAACAAATCCTGGAAGCAGCACCTTACAAAATCAGTAACCTTCTAAGACATGCTGGACACTGCAGGGGAAATAAGCAACATCTTCCTATAGATTCCTACACATGGACACACCAGCAAAAACTTACATTCAACAGCTTTGTGGGGACATTGGACACCATCTACATGACTTACCAAGAGCAATGTTTGATAGGAATGGATGATAAGAGAGAGCCATGGGAATCTGTGCTGTCAGTACACCTTGATGATAGTTTATGTTATACAATCCAGTATAATTGTTTCCTTGATTTTTTCTACATGTCACTTCATCTTTGAGAGATTTAAAAATCAATCTGATGTGTTTCTTTAGTAATTTGGTAATTTTTCTTTTGTTATTTATTTTAAGATTTTAAAAGCGGAAATTAGTGCAATCATCCCATCAATGGGGCTGAGAATACACTGACTGTATTCCTTACAGAAGGATAAGAACCCTACAAAAAGCAGTGTCCTAGGTCTCACACATCTGGTGGCAAGACTCCAGTTCTGGAGCTCTGAGAAGTTTGGAGTACCCTTCATTGCCATTACTCCTCAGTCTTATATGACCCAGAGAGGTAGTACCAATTAGGGTTACATTCAGATAGATCTGTTTGGAAATTCTTTATATTAGATAGCAATACTTGATATCATATAACTGTATACAAAAAACATATTAGAAACTTAGCAATAAAGGTAAATATAAATGCTTAATGTGCATGATTCCCTAAACCCTAAGTATGAAATAACCCCAGGCAGGTTGATATGCTGTTAAAATCAATCAATCAGATCAATGTTAAAAATTATATATTTTTAAAATGAATTTGGATTAATTCAGTGCTGTTTTGCAGTATTTTTCTAGAAAACAAAGCCTCAGTATTAAAATTTTGAGAGGCCATAAATAAAACAGTAATAACAAAAATTTTGCATTCTGTTTAGATGTTATTCTATGTATTTAGTTGTGCTATTTACTCACTTAAATGCTGTTAATTTTACAGAAATTATAAATCAACAATTGAATGCATCTATTTATCTCCCTTAAAAAATTATACTAAACAGGGTGATCATAAAATTAGATTTATTGGATTGTTAAATATAAATCTACCAAGATTAAATCAACCCAAGACATATGCTGATATTAGTTAAGTTATTAGCCAGGACAGTTATTGGGTGGTAGATAAAGAAAAAATAAGAATATATTCAAATGCATTTGCATATTGAAAGATTGAAAAATTGATTACTTTTTTTATTTCATTTATTTTTTAAAAGTTTAAATCTGAATATATAAATGCAGGTGTTCACACATGTATATTTATATATAAACACATACAAGTTTCATACTGAGCATTAAAACACTTTATTAAAATGCATACCTCTATGTGTACACATGTTATGATACTTGCATGTACTTGTCAATTCAAGTTAATAATTAGGAAACAAATAATAACAGAAAGAGGCTCACAAATTCAAGTATCAACATGCAAAAATGCATTTATAGCTCATGCACACATACAATAATGTTCTCTCATATTTAGTATAGTGTTTGCATACATATATATGCAGGGTGTTTCATAAAATCAGATATTGGAATTAAGGCAAAATCGATGCTGATTATCTAGGTGTAAGTAGATACACAAAGACAATGTTCTTATTATACAGAGTGTTTCATAAAATTAGCTCCAATAGCTAATTCTATGAAACACCTGTATATATTTCTCACACACACACACACACACACACACACACACACACACACACACACACACACAAAATATAAGGAAGTGATGACAAGTTCTCTGCCAGTCCCAAAAAGGAATGAACTTGACTCATGAAATATATGTGCTATTTCATGTATTCAATCCTAAGTTCAACCTACTTAGCACATCATTTCTCTCATTTCTTTACTCTTCCCCTCCATAAACAAAAGAACAGAAAAAAAAACAATTCAATAAAAATGGAAAACAAACTCATTTCTTTTTTGTTTAGGAGAATATCTTTTAAACCCACTCATATATATATATATATATATATATATATATGCATTAAAATCTTGAGCTCTAGAGCAAAAAACAGTAAAATAGTCTTCAATATATATATATATATATATATACAATTATATGCATGCATGCTTAAATAAACAAATTGTCACGTGATAGCCCTCGGAGACAATAGAAATAAGATTAATACTATCCTCCCATTGAATTAACAGTATCTAGCCGTCAAACAAGTGACCGTTAAGAGAGAATGTGGGTCACAGAGGTCGGGATGAGGACCAACGGATGTTTGTACCCAGTAACCGGACTTGGGTGGCATCTAGTAGCCCTAAGAAATCGGCTGACCAGGAAGGAGGAAGAGAGAACCCAAATGATTGGCTGGGACCCCAAAACGGAAGTGGGGACTCCTTCCCCTCAGCGGAAGTAAATAATAAGAAAGTTAGTTTTTGAGCAGGGTTCGTAGCAGGCAGACGAACCATAGCCAGTATTCCGGGTTGAAGACAAAAGAATTTCTGAGACATGAGGGGCCCCAGGTTCTTCAAGCCAGTGTAAAAAAATAGAACAAAGTCTATTAGCCCGTGAAAGAAGAAAGATTCTCCAGTGGAACCCCGTTGTAAAATAAGATAAGTAACTTTGGGGACATTTCTCCTTTATACCCAAATTTTGTATACCACTCTCTCTCTCTCTCAATTTGAAGAAAAACAAAAGTCAAGAGAAGACATTTATATTCGTGGACTGTCCAATTATTATATGTTTTGTCACTTTGAAAGTGTATATAACTGTAGTAAAGGAATCATATTTTTATGTTACCACATGGTCTATGTTGTTACTTCATACTTTCTTTTCAGCTTCTATTCGCCTTATGTTATCTTGCTTAGAATTGTCCTACTAATTCCTTTAAAATATCACACGGGAAACCAGAGTTGCCGACTACTACAATATGATATTATTATGACAAAAACCTATAGGTCCATATTCTTCTGTTGTCTAAGGGGAAGAAGTTTAGCGGCCTGGTGGGTGTGTGATAGTGTGAAATTTGGAACCCCTTGCCAGCGGCGGTCAGTCTGGCCCTAAATTGATCCCTCACGTAATATGCCAGTTCTTATATGCCTGAGAGAAAAACTCTGAACGAGGACTTATTCCATAGGGGATCAAGTGCCAACCTGCCCCGTCTTCACACGTGCGAAAATAAAGTCCCGTTTTGGGATTTTAGTCAATTTGCCGTCACAAAATATACAAATACAGATATATAAACCAATACTAATATATAAGCCAAATAGCCACACACTTTTAAATAATATGATTATAAGATCTTTTTCATCTATTCATTTATCTTTTGAATGTAAATTGTAGTACATAGTAAACAATCTCCAAGTAAGGATTGAACTCACTTCACTACATGGTCTGTAAAAGTTGCTGAACTGTATTCTGCAGCAGACCTCCATAAATGCACAGGGCACCTACCATACCATGATGGTTTACTGGTACTTCTAGCAAGCCTATTCTCTCCCTGAAGTATGTTGGATTATTACTGAGTGCCACACTAACATGGCCCAGGGCCAGTCTAAACTAAGCTAAATAACTGTCATATATATCTAACAGTATGATATGGATGTAAACACATGTGAAAATAAAGGTACTCATAAAATTCTGCTGGAAACCATCACCGGTTTTGTACAACAATGATACATACTTTCTTTTGTTTAGTTTCATATCAGCAATTACGCCAAGTCTGGTGACTTTGTTTAATGGCATATCAACCTTTGTAGGATATTTAATGCTAAAGCCATACTTGTAGAAGAACAGTAGTTATACCCATAGCTGGGGGAATAAGGGGACTCGTACCTTTATCCAAGGGTATTAAAGTGAACATAATAGCATAACTGGAGTTTGAATCACTAACACTTCTGGAGTAATAAAACAGCATGTTATCAAATAGATGTGTTTTTTTCTTTTTTATTTCCCCAAAAAACAAAGAAAAGTCTCACTTACACTGACATATTGTATGAATACACACACACATACATATATACACGTGCATGTGTATGCATACTATATTGAATCACTCATCATTCCATCTTTAAAATAAAGATGAAAAAGTGTGTTCTTGTTAGATTTTAGAAGCATATGGATTTATGTTTGAGAATTCACATCCAAGCAATACCAATACTGGATGCATATATTTATGTGTAAGTCAGTATGCATCTACATAGATGACCTGTTAAACTGTTGGGTTCCTGATGTAACAGTGGTCCATGATGATTTTAATGCTTCTATTTAAGGAGTGAAAGATTCTGGTTAATATTAGCAATAGAATTTCATTATAGAGTCATCTCCATTATATCGAGAATTTGGGAGATGAAAAATAAATGGCGTTCAGAGCATATTAATCCTCCTAATCAAAAAATTACCATTCAGTTGAAAATTGGACTGGAAATTGTTTTTTGAGCGTTATGTAAGTTGCTCTAAACATCTCATTACGATGTGCCATTTTTTTTAATTGGGTTACGGTTCATGAGAATTTCACTAAATATAGATCTATGTGTGGGGCTTGTGTTTGTGTTGATTGATTGATTGATTTTAACAGCATGTCAGCCAGTCTAGGATTATTTCATACCTAGGGGTTTGGGAATCATGTTCATTTTACACTCATATTTACATTTTTTGTGTAGCTGTTTCTTAAATGTTTGGAGAGGATTTGCACACAGTCCTATTAAATATGAATAGATTTTAAACAGATCTGTTTGACCCATAGATGTGACCCTAACAGGTACTACCACTACGAGTCAGAGTGCATATGGAAGTAATGGCAATAAAGATGTACTTCACAGTCCCCTGGTCTCCAGAATTGGAGACTCACCATCAGATGCAGTTTAGTGTCATATCCAGGGTTCCCTTTTTTGGTGGGAGAGAGTTCTTACCTGTCTATAGGGGAAAAGTCAGCGTATTCTAAGCCTTGCCAATATAATGTATCAGAATCTTAATGAATATAGATGTGTGCGTGCGTGCGTATGCACAATATATGATATATGTAAGCCAATTAGACATCGTTATGATCACGCATAAAAAAGCCCACCTGCTGAAAAAAAAAAATTCGCCTTGTGTTCAGACACGCAAGCACCGACCCATGCTTCACTTAAAAATGAAGACACTTCGTGAATCACCTCGCTTTTGACAACAAATAAGACGCACACATTTTTATTTTCCAAATGAGAAATGGAAAATTAAAAACGCATTTTACTCTGCACTGCATAAAAACTAAGTAGTTTGCGTTAATTAAACTCACAAACAAACATACAAATACAGGGTATTTTCAGAAAACTTATATCGTTTCGTAATCTTATAACTTGACCAATTCTCGTTTAAATGATCTTTTTTTTTTTTTTTTTTTTTACAGCATATGTAGAAACAACTCAAAATTCTGTTTAATGTATTTTTTTCTTTTCAGGTATAGAATTGTTATTCACTAGAAAAGAAAAGGCCGTTTGAACATTAAACTTAGAATTTTGAGTTGTTTCTACACTTGCTGCTAAATTTTGACATCATTTGAACGAGAATTGATTAAGATAACGAAATTATATCAAATTTTTCTGAGAAACCCTGAACATAAACGAACACACAGAAACATTCTCAAAACGAAAATAAACGTTTGTTTTGCTTATAAAGTTTTTTTTTCTTCAACAAACTGATTTATTTACAAGCACTTATAAATTGCAATAACATGTAAATAGCATTTTTCTTCACATACGCAACAAATAATGTCATTAGTGTATGTCATACATATACATTCATTTTGCAGCAGAATTTTCACCTCATGCTAAAAACAAAACTAAAAAAACAACAACAACAACAACAACAACAACAACAAAAAAGGAAACGCGAACAGACAATAAATAAACGAAGAAAATCAAAACGAAGAAAACGAAGTATTCAAACACAAAAATAAAACAAATGTAATTAATTAGCATTTTTACACTTCCATGTCCACTAAGCTCAATCGTAACGTGTAGAAAAAAAGATAGAGGTACGCATTAAGCTGAGAGACGCAAAACAGAATATTACTTTTCGTGGGGAGGTGAGGTGTAATACAATTGCGCTTACACATAAAAGGGACGCTAACAAAAATGCTCACGCGGAATTATAAAATGAAAAACATGTTTATTCTCTTTTGAATAGAAATAAATAAATAAACATATTGCACAAGCGACACATAAAAAAGACAAAAATACAGCAACAAACAAAAAAATTTAAAAAACAAAACGAGAAAAGAAGCTACCCCCCCCAAAAAAAACCATGACATTTAAGTATGAAATTAAAAATAAAAGCAAAAGTATTTTTCCAGCTTTACGGATGTTGAACAGTGTACATAAATAAATCTGAAAGATGGGGTCCACCAGACGAGACGTGATATTAGACAAATTTTGTCTCTGAAAGTCTACAACCTACAGTTGCCAAAGGGCAATTGCCAACCCGCTCTTATCCCAAGTTTTGAACCATAAGCTTAAAGAAAAGAGGTTGAGGGGGAGAGAAATTGGGAAATGTCTGGTGGCAATAACGAGAGATTCATTCACAGGAATCTAGCGCTTCCCTCCCACCACAATATCAAACCGGCTTATTTAAAAAGAGAATACGCGCACACATGTGTGTGTGTATGTGTGTGTGTGTGTGTGAGAGAGAGAGAGAGAGAGAGAGAGAGAGCATATTTACGAGTGCACACACGTGTGCAACGCACACACGCACATGCATATGTGTACACCGAACACCGTATCAGTGATTGTCAATCATATAAACAAGCGCTTCACTGGTCATTGAGCGTACAGAAGGAAAGATGGTGAGAAAAATTATATGGATTTTAACACAAGAAAAGTAAAATTACATATTATTACAATAATAGTAATACTCATAAAGTGTGAACACACACACACACACACACACACACACACACACACACACACGCACACACACACACACACACACACACACACACTCATTCATTCATTAATGCCCGAGCACAACTAACAAATATTGAACACACTGAACAGGTTACCAGTAGTACACGGTATACAATCAGCTCATGAAATTCAAAATATTGAAAAACGAATTTTTCGCTTTTTCTGTTTCTTTTCCTCTTTTTTCCCCTTCTTCTTTCTTTCTTTGTCTGCTTTTAAGATTTACACACACTTTGGAAAATATATACAGATTCACATACGTACAAACACGTATACATCTTTTTTTGACACACATGCCAAAAAGACACCTGAAAAAAAAAATGAAAAAAATACATGTTTCACTGTTATATTTACAAAAAATAAAATAATAATATAAATAAAAAGACAAAAAAAAACATTGCATATACGAAAGTCACTTCAATTTTTTTTTTTTTTTTTTTTTACACAGTGCTAGTGCAACACAATTCATGCATGTGTGTGTGCGCGCGCGCACACACACACACACACACACACAATCGTGAATACTGACTGTATCAAAGAAATACAAACTGAAAAATGCATTCTTCACTTTTACAGTTTTAATCAATAAAAACAATGGGGAGAGTCGTTTTTAATCATGAGTTTTTCTTTTGTTTTGCATCCGTTTTTATATGTCGTTTTTTTATTTCTTTATTTATTTCTTGATTTCTCCAACTTTTTTCTAACTACAGAATTCTTCTCAGTATAATTAATCTTACAATAATTTTCATCTTTATTGACACGACTACGTACGAATACCCCCAAACCTACCTTATAGTTCCCAACACACCCTCTCTCTCACTCACTCACTCTCTCTCTCTCTCTCTCTCACACACACACACACTTTTTCCATAACCGATCACTTCTTGGCTCCTTTCACCCCCACCCAAGCACCTCACCGACACAAAACGCCCCGACGCTCGTCTTCGACTCGCTACTCCACCTCCTCCTCCACCTCCTTCCCCTTTTTCCTCCCCCGCACGTCAACCACCCCCCAATACCCGCTACCGACCAGCCGACCTGCCCAACCCTCTACACTTCCTAGCCTCCTTTACTGTCAGAACAAGACAGAGCGCTCCACATCAATGATTATGAATTACGCGGCTTGTACAAGAGAGAATTACTACAACAAGCACGTGCTGCATTTTGGTTTTTGCCCACTGCTGAAGAAACAGCTGAGAAAAAGGACTGAGTTCTCCATACAATAGGCACTTACAATATCTGTGCAGCTTGGAGTCCGGCAAGACTTACTTTTACTTTCAGTTTCACTTTCTTCTTTTTTGGTTTTTTGTTTTATTTATTTTATTTTATTTTTTACTTTTGAGATCAACCACATACACACGCACACAGAAAAACTAGCTCATATATATGAATATATATACACTGCACACAAGTGATTACTCACACATTAAACATATTAAAGGTAAAGCACTTTATGTATTTGGTGCCTTCAATACAATACCAGCTGTGATCAGCCTGTAACTTGAGAAATGTTTATATAAAAGAGATTCTACCACTTTTTCACTGACATCACACACCTGCACATATATAAACACATTAAGTGCCTTTGATATATATACATAGTACAAGCACTGGACTGGAGTCCTATTTAACTTTATATATATATATATATATATATATATATATATATATATATATATATATATATATATAATGCACATACCTATTTAATTGTGTATCTACAAATTCATATTTGAAAAAAAAAGTAAACCAAAAAAAAATGCTACTTGTGGAATTCCTTGTGGTGCCAATGTTTAAAAAGAATCAGCCTATCAAAAATCCTCTGCTCTGCTGAAAAATTTATATTCTGGTAAGTTTTGAAATATTTTTCAATTTTTATACACAGTGCTGGGCACAGGAGAACTCCAAGGGGTAGGGATACTTGCACTACTAATTCCACTAACCTTTATTGCCACACATTCAGTCTATAGAGCATAAAGCTGAAGTGGCTTGGCATATCATAATACAACCATTCTCTGTATGGCTTAGAATCAGTTTTGTTATAAAATTCAAAATTTACTTAATGTTTGATGAATGAATGTAGTAGTGTTTCATAGTGTGTAGCTCAGCTGCAGGAATGATGTTGCAACCACAGTTTTGCTATCTTGAGCTGACTAACTTTTTCTGTGATTTACATTATATGCCAATAGTTTTTTTCTTATATATATATATATATATATATATATATATATATATATATATATATATATATATATATATATATATTGCATGTATGTGTGTATTTATATGCTCATGTATATTGGATTTTAAGTCATACACTTTCTTTCAATATGATAAAGTGCATAATTTGTAAAATTTCTACAAAAAAGTTCATGATATTAAATTTTTCCTCAAACATAAAGCGAGAATAATGTTCTGTATAAGTTTTCTTCTTTGTTGATTCAATACATTTCAGCCACTCAATTCTCCAATCTGCTACAGGTGTAGTTCAAATGTTTTGTGCAATAATCATAGTACTGTGAACTCCAGATAAAAATTTTCTTCTTTCTATTTGAGCATATTATCATACAGGCATTTTAAAAGCAAAGTTCTCTGTCAGTGCTTTTTAAAGAGTATGATAACAAGAATTTTGTTTTATGAAATACATCAGGAGTCACTCATTACTTTTATCACTAAGGTTTCATCTTGTCATATATTCTACATAAAAGTGCTCATTTCTCATAGCATAACACAGTGTATAACTTATTTTCTAATACCAAAATCTCTCCAAGTCTTGCCTTGATATATATATATATATATATATATATATATATATATATATATATATATATAGATAGATAGATAGATATGTGTGTATATATTTATATATATGGGAGAAAAAAAACAATCCTCAAATAAAGCAGGTTTAATCTCAAGATTATAATTTTTCTAAATATATGAAACTTAGTCATGAGACTGACATGAGGTTGTGAGAATACAATCTATTTAATTTAGATTTTAACCTGCTCTATTGGCCAGGATTTGAGTGTTTTTCTGATTTAAGAAAAACATTTTTATAATTTGTTCATTTCATTACACATATATATGTATAGAAATGTGCATGTGTATGCTTGTGTATATATATATATATATATATATATATATATATATATATATATATATATATATATATATATATATATATATATATATAAGTACATATACATGTGTAGAAATGTTAGATGTTTGATTTCTTTGTTTACTAGCTTGTCAACCTTTGCAGGTTATTTAATGCCAAAGCTATCATTGTAGAAGATCAGTAGTAGTACAATTCAACCCATAGGTAGGAGATAAGTGGGTTTATACCTTTCCCAAGGGTATTAGTCTGAAAGTAAATGTAATAGTGTGACTAGAATTCAAACTTGCTGAGTACGATGTTGCAGTCTAGCATGTTAGCCACTATACCATAGGGACTCCCTTCAGTAGAAATTTGTGTATGAATATGTGTATGCACATAGAGATATATATATCTGTGTGTAGAAATTTGTAAGTGTGGATACGTAAACATAAATATATGTGTAGTAATGTGTATGTGTGTGTCTATGTGTGTGTGAACAATAGCTGTGCTGCTAACAAAGCCTTTTACAGATAATAATTTTGGGGTCAGGCATTGTTTTGGAGCCTAAAGGATCAATTCTTGTAACCCAGAACATTCATACAATACCTTATGATGCCACCACACACTATTGGTTTTCTGTTATAGTCAAGTAGTAATAACAATGCAATAAAAATTTTCAATAATATACATTTTTATAATTCAAATGTGTGTGTGTGTGTGTGTGTGTGTGTGTGTGTGTGTGTGTGTGTGTGTGTGTGTGTGTGTGTGTGGAGTGGGGGTGTATGTGCATGTGAACTGTGTCTAACAAAGATAAGTTTTCTAAAGCTCAATGTAAAATTCAGAACAATCAAATAGTGTGTGTTTATGTAAGAACTTTACTCAGCTTTCTTAAAAATAAACCTATTCAGTTTTCTTAAATATATAAATAAACAAAATTGTAACACCCTGGAGGACTTTGACTGGGGTACAGTCATATATATGCACAGGGTGCGGGTAGGGTTGATACACTCCTTATTTTGGAATCTGTACACACATTGATCTTTTTATGTGATCCTTTACACTAATCCAGCTCTATTAGCTGTACATTTAATCTTGAGCCATTTGAAACTCATATTCAGGCTGTTGTAAGTTGTATGACCAAAGCCATTTTCATTTAAAAGTTAAGCTCTTAATAAAAGGAATAGTTTATATCATAGAATAACAGTTTTAGGCTGGTCTAAATTTCCTCTTCAACCTATATAAATGATAATTCAGTCTATCACATTTAGTAACAACTGTTTCCATTGTTGTAGTATAGTTATTTAATGTATAAATTCACTAAGTTCTCTCATTACACTGTTACTTTTTTATCTGGCATCCTGGGTAAATTTTTTTCAAAAAAGAAAAATATGTGACAAATTAATGAAAAATCAAGTGACTGATCAATATTGAATACATTAGAAAGAAAGAAATGTTTCCTGCAATACATATTTCTGATTGATTTTTTTTATATATTTGTCTATCCCTGATTTCTTTGCAATTGATGTGAATAGAGTAAAGGTTTAATATATAACAAAATAGAATTGACACTTGACAGCTTCAACCAAAGTTGATATTAATGAATTTCATATGCAAACTTTGTTTATTATTGAACCTGCATTTACTATTTATTAATACAAAGATATAATAAAAGTTTTTCATGAAATAGCAATAATAATAATAATAATAATGAGAAGAAGAAGAGTACTAAAAATTCAACTCTTTTTACAATCTTGTTTATTTTAACAATCATTTTATAAGATATATTTCATTGAAGATAATAATCATCATATAAATCAGAAGTATTTATTTTTAATATCTAAATATAATCAGTTTTGCAACTAACCAGTTATATAAATAAAGGAGTAAATCTTTTAGCTATATGGCTATTTATTAGAAATATCTTCATATAAAGTCAAATGCAAGAGTGGGATAATGGTTATTGTCATAGAAAATGAACTCAACAAGTTAAGTTCAAATCCTACATGAGGTTGATTGCATTTCCTTCCACACTAACGCCTTTGGTACAGGTATTAATTCATCTTTTCTTCCCTTCAGTTATGTGTAAATAGCAGGAAAGACTGGGCTCTCAAGCCTTGCAAATAGGCAAAGCGGTCCAGAAATAAAAAATCTGAATTCAAAACCAAGGGATATAGAACTAGCCATGGGTCTATGCTTTACAAGAAGTCTACAGGAGTCTGCCACCACCACAACCACTAGATATTTAAGTACACTTCTACTAATGTTTTATGAAAAGGTTCAATTCAAATACAAAACATACAACAATTTTGTTTTAGTATTGATATGGCTTACAAATAAAATTTACCAAGTAGAGTCATAATAATAATTTATCATCAAAAGTTAATAAGCTTAGCTTAGTTTACCACAAAGTCAGAATTATGGGCCATCCAGTGATAATCAAACTCAGTAAAAATTCTTGCTATTGGTTTACATTTTTTTCTGATGCAAGTTTTCTATTCTGTGCATTTACTTTATATAGAATAATAAGAATTTTTCATACTTCTTTTGCAAATAACCTTCTACTTAACTCAAAACTATGGGCCATCCAGACTCTTTCTTGATGTTCTGTCTTATAAAAGACCCTGAATATTTTTTTTCCTTTTAAAAACATTCAATGCTGATCAGCTACTTGATTTTTAATTCATTTTACACATTTTTTAAAAAATTTACCCAGAGTATCATATAGGCAAGTATTAGCAATTTAGGATAAAAATTAATTTTCAAATCTTTTTTTCTGATGGAATCTTTTTTATAGAAAAAATAAGGTTAAAACCTATATTATTTCATGAAATTTATATGCTGATTTACAATGTTACTTTATAAGGAAATTAAATAACCAGTAAACTCATTATATTTCGCTGTAACCACAGTCCATGATTATATCTGTGCTTTTATTTCAGAAGTGAAAGCTTTTGATTAACATGAAAAAAAATGGCATTCAGCACAAATGCAGATTAGATAAAATTATCATTCAGTTTTGAATTGAATAGGAAATTTCTTTATTCCCCAAGTTGGAACATTTTAAGTGTATTGCTTTTATAAAGATCTTACCATGATGTACTGTTTTTGGTGGGTTATGGTTACATACATATATGTACAGTGTCATCTATCAATTAGTACAATTCTACGAATTTTTCATCAAAAGTTAATTTTCTTCTAAACCAAAGATATCAGGATTATATATATAGTAAAATCCATAGATAAGTGCCTGAAAGTGAGTTTGAACTCCAGTCACGGTATTACATTCATTTTCAGACTAATACTTTTGAGAAAGGTATGAACACCCTTATCCTCCCAGATATGGGTTAAATAGTATCATTGTTGTTCTTCAACTAGGACGGCTTTGGCATTAAATAACCCACAAAGTGTGATATCCATTAAACAAAGAAACCAAACCATAGATAAGTACACGCCTTTTTATTTTTTCTACGATCTTATTATTTCTTGTGGAACAGAATCAAATCAAAACAGATATTATTTTGTATTATTTATTGCCAAACTCTATAGCATTGAAATTCTGGAACCAAAAATATGAATATATAACATTCCAAAAAGAAGAATATTTCTTATATACATTTATACAGTTTTATTTTTTGATACAGTTTCAAGCCACAGTGTTTGGTAATAAATTCTACCTATTCCACTAGAAATAATAAAATCCTGTCATCTTAGGTTAAGAATGAATTAAAATTTATATACCTATATAGTTGTATATTTATTTATTTATATACACAAACACAATGAGGATCTCAGTAATATATAGATAAAGCCATTTCAGTTTATCTCAATCCTGGTTTTGAAGTCAAAGTTATAAGCAACTTTTTATATACATAACTGAAGTAAAAATAACAAAACACTTTAATCTGAAGTAATCTAGAAAAGTGAGTTTCATTTAGTGATTATAAAAATTACAGATAGAAATAAATAAGTCACTTCAGTCTTTCAACTGTACAGTTAATCACCAATTTTATTTCTATCTTTTAAAACTGATTTTAGTTATACACAATTTAATCTGGATGCCAACATCAAATGTAAAGCAATGTTCATCAAATTATATTCTGTGCTTCTTTTTTGGTCTACTAATCATGTCCTTGCATTAAAAGTAGATGAAATTTTATAAAAGGTGATGTCTTAATGGTTAAAGTATTTGACTGAACTCAGTATTATCTATGGTTCAATTCTATCTTTGCTAAACATTGAATAAAACTCATTAAGAAGGATTTTAAAAAAGAAATTTCAAACCAAGTATTTTTCTTTTTAAAAAAATATACAACTAATTTATCTCAATAAACATGGGTGAGGCATTCAACTGTGAGAACATTGAACTGAAGACTATAAGATCTTTAGTTCGTTTTTGCTAATATGGATATCCTGAAATATTGATTTTTCAAAAATGCTAATAGTGTTGTACTAGTTACCACTAAGTGGAAAAGACCTGCTGAAGGCTACACATAGGTTGAAACTAAAACATGGGTATATTTATCAGAGAGGTACAGCAAAACATATTCATTAACTTGTAAAAACCTTTATAACGGCAAGATATCAAAATCAGAAAGTACTTTTTCTCATCAGAAGATAGGAGTTCAGCTGAGTATTTAGAGCTCTGAACCAGCAACCATAAGGTCAATGACTTTAACTTTGATGACTGGTTGGTAGGTTGGTTGGTTGGTTTTAATGGCATGTCAGTTCATCTTGGATTATTTTATGCTTAGAGGTTAAGGAATTGTATTCATTTTACATTTTTTGAGTAGTTGTTTCATAAGAGATTTTTTTTGCATGTAATCCAATCAAATACAAATAATTTTCTAACAGATCTATTTGACTCATAGATGGGACCCAAAAGGTACTCTGGCCCTGAGTCAGAGAGTGATGACTAGTTGAAGAAGCCCATTGGCTATATATTACTTAGGAGAGTGTTACTCTGAAGATATGAGACTGGGTAGATTACTTATAAATCATACAAATAAAAACAAATCTAAATTCAACTAAGATCTATTATTCTTAATGGGAAAGAGATTTTTTGTCTTTCCTCTACAGATAGTCAAATGGTTGGATGTAGAGTTACCAAATTTGGTATGCATACTTATTGGACCCAGGGGGAAAGATTTAACATAATATTTTTCTTCCTTATAGGAAAAGGAAGAATCTCATTGAGTGGAGGTCTCTAAAAATAAACAATAAATCTATAAAAAGCCATGCCATTATAGGACTTAAATAATCATATAAAATCTAAATGTCAAAACTATTTTTTAAATTTTGTTTTTCTAAAATACTTATTCACATCTACTGAAACATTACTAATTACATTTATTGGTAGTTCTTCAAGGTGGCAATGTAAAGTAATTACATAGTAATATTGTTTAGGACTAATGATAAAAAACATCAAACTAATCATTAAATCTCTCAAGTGTAACCTAAATGAAAAAATATTCCTTGAGCAAACTGTGAATTTTACACAACAATATTAACTTCTTTATTATTAATTTTTAACAAGTATTTTTTCTTCATCTTAATTTTGGATGTGTTTTTTTATTGGCTTTTTCACAATTCACTCAAATTGTGACTTTTCTAACATAGAGGAGAAAAGTGTGTATTGGAAACAATGATAAAGTGTAAGCTTGTGGTGTGATTAAACAGCATAATTAAACAATATGATTAAGCAATAATCAAGGGTAAGCTTATAGTGAGATTTTAAGATAAAAGGAGCAAAAATTAGAAAGAAGAAAAAATACATTACCAGTTAATAATTACTAATAATGATTGACAAATCTTCATTGAAAAATAAATTAATAAATAAAAATATTAAGTTAAGAAAATATAAAATTTTAATTGGTAAATCTCTCTTCTGTTATATGGATTTATCTTTTATAGTAACAATTACCATTTGTAACCATTAAGTATAAATTTTAATAGATAACAAAAATAGGTTGTAAAGAAACCAGTTACAATTCAAATCTTGACCTCTTACCCAGCACAGACCAGTACATCAGCAAGTAAAATTATTAGCTTTAGTGGTCAGTTCTTTTAGATATTCAACTCCTTTTGGTATTATGGATTTTATTAGATGTTTACTAACCCTCAATATAAATTAGTGATTTTCTTATTGATGATTTTTTTAATAAAAGAAATCAGTACCATTTCATATAGAATTGTAAAATATGTCTTTGTTCTAAAAACAGAGGCAAATCTACATATACCAAAAATCAATTTATAATTTGTATACTTGTAAAGTCAGCAATCTCTGACAATAGAAGAGGAATGATTTTTCTGAAGAAGATTAAATATAGACATCTCAGTTTTGAAATACTGCCTCTATCCCATAACAGGTGATACAACTGTACATATATATTTATCTAACAACCCCTCTGCATAAGCAGGATGCAACACAAGTGAAGTTCAACAGTTTGAATTCACATATTTCCTTCTCCTGGATCAGTTGGCATATCAAGGTTAAAGAGCACAGTCTGCCCTACAATTTATCCCTAGCTAGAGGAAAAATAATTGGATTCATACCTTTCCCAAGAGTATTAAAATTATGTGAAATGCCAAATTGCCAAATTGAGGATTTGAACTCAGTTCACTGGGTCCATTCCTTGCAATGATAACCATTACACCACTAGTACCTCCAATTGCATATACATATTTCATATACTCAATGTGACTACTTTTATGGGATAAAGGTAATATTTGATATTCAAGCCAATTAGATATTATACAATCATACAAATGATCTGATTGATAAGATTAAGGTATATATATTGGTAAAAGTGGTAGTTCTGAAGGTTAATGCTTTTACTTAAAGACATTTAAGTGAAGTGTGTGAAATTTCCCATCAAAAACCAACTCTTTGCCTTAATCTAATGGTGGGGGATACATCCCCTATCTGCAGTAATAGTTAATAAGAATAGCAGGTTTAAATTTAAAAAAAAATTTTTATAAATTATTTTCTAATATTTATATAAATATGAATTATATTTATCAAATATATAATTAAATCTTAATTACTATATATATATATAGCACTGCTTGGCATAGTGGTTAGAGTGTTTGCCAATGGCCCAGGAGACTGGGGTTCAATTCCAGGTTGAGTCATACCAAAGACTCAAAAAATGGTACTTGATACTCCCTTGCTTAACACTCAGCATTATAAGGTATGAATCAAGGATAAAGTGGAGCAATCCAGGGGAAGGAATAGTACCCTCCCTGACACCTCAATATAGTAGTTATTGAAAAGGAAGCCTATGGTTGCCAACTTTACTTTACTTTATATATATATATATATATATATATATATATATATATGGGGGGGGATAGGATTCAAAAACTTGAAGTGGCTGTTAAAATTGTTTTACTTCCTGTGTAATGTTTTACTCTACATCAAAGGAAACAAAATAATTTTGACATTAACTTTCAGTTTTCAAATCCTATTTCTTACTATTTTGTCAGATATTATATTCAATACAATTATCAAATATATATATGAATATGGAAGCCAAAATTTTATGGAGTATTTATCAATTCAATTTAACATTCCACTCATTTACAAGCTTCACCAGACAATGATTTAAAAAATTTTAATCTCTTAAATTTTGAATCATTATCTGATGAAATGTGTAAATGACCAGAATGTTATATTAATTAAATACTCCAACAAATTTTGGTTTCAATGTTATATATCTTCCCCTCTGGGAGACATTATATATATATATATATATATATATATATATATATATATATATATATATATATATATATATATATATATATGTGTGTGTGTGTGTGTGTGTGTGTGTGTGTGTGTGTGTGTGTGTGTGTGTGTGTGTGTGTGTGTGTGTGTGTGTGTGTGTGTGTGTGTGTCTTTATGTGCTTCAGAGTATATATGTTAGTGTGTATCTGCGTATATTTGAGTTTGCAGGTGTGTTTGTATATCTACGCTTCTTTGGGTGTTTCCATATGCTTCTGTGTGTTTATGAGTTTACTTATGTATGCATATACATATGTATGTATTAACAGAAAGTCACAGAGAGAGAGATCATGTAGGTATATGACTATGCTCAAGAAATTATTATAATTTGTTCTGAGGTTATTTTTTACATTTTTTTTTTCATATTAATAAATTTTTATGGAAAATTCAAAAAATGTTTTTCATTATATTGTATCTTTAAGGAAAAGTAGAATCATTGCAAATTAGTCAAAAAAGTTCTTTTTAAGAAATCAATCAGATTGTGAAAAATGATGCTCCAAGAATAAATGTGAGTGCATAAATTAATCTAAAATAATTCAAAATAAAGAACTTCTTGGAGGCTGGGAAACATACATATATCAAAAAATGCCAAACCCCAGAGATTGATTTTTTAAAATTTATTGTCATAGAGTTGGCTTTAAGCTAATTGGACCAATTGCTCTCAAGTGAGCCCCACACCTAAGGAGACCCTGTGCTAAAATGTGTAATCTACTCTTGGTTCATCAAGTATTTTCCAACAACATATTGCAATATATATGTTCCCAGTTGGGTCTGCTACTCCTAAGACTGGGCCTGAATGCACCAATGTGTTCATATATCTGTAAGGAAAAATTGAGAAGAAAAACCTCAGTGTATTTGAAATAAACATTCCCAAATGTTGAGTCTTACAACAGGGATCATAAATTTTGTTCAATGTTAGTAAAGATTTGCGACAAATATATCAGAATGGGTCAAGAGTCTGACCAAGAAACTCATGAAATGAAACAAAATGAGGTTTATTTTTTAACATAGACTCCCTAACAGTCCACACACTTCTTCTTTTTGTGTTGCAATGCTTGGATCTCATTGATCAAAAAAGTTATCAATAGCAGATATGATATCATTAAATGAACTTTTCAGCCTACCCTTGTATATGTTACACAAATAATGCTTTAAAAGTAGAGTTCTTTTGTCTTTGTCTTAAGAATTTTTTGAATGAACTTGGTTGGATAGTTTAGGTAAAATTTAGTAACTGAAACGTTAACATTGTCACAATAACTTTTTCAGGTCTTCAGGTTTCCATGTCAAGTCATTCCCCTCCATGGTATTTCTTAGGGCAGTGGAAGGATTACTTGGTGGTACCCAAATCCTCCTGAAGTAATATGAGAAAGATTGTAGTGGGTTACATGGTACCAGAAGCAAGAAACAATAGCTGACCAAGAAAAGTTTTAGATTAAAAATCCATGGACTTTCCAGAAATTATGCTTCTAAAATCTGTGATACCAATAGATATACAACTAATTTAAGGTTTTGAATGAATGATAAACTGGTGAGGCTCAGGTTTGAATATGTATTAACCCAACTCCTCAGCCATGTAACACAAAGTTCATCTTTAAGCTGAATACAGTTGGTTTGAATTCAGAGTTTACCTTCTCCTAGAGTGATTGCTGTGCCAAAGTTAAAGGTTATTTACCCACAGATGGAGCGAGGTGCAGAATATATGGATTCATGCCTTTCCTAAAGGCATTAGCGCAAAGGGAAACACAAACAGCCTTGTCCTGGATTAGAACTCAGGTTATCAATTCCATTTCCTATATTGATAACAGTTACATGAAATGCACCTCAGATTTAAGTACTGCCTTTTTTTTAACTATTACATCAATCAATAAATGGGTTATTGATTCTGGATTGAAAACTTCTCTTTCTTTCTTTTTGATACAATTATAATTTTTTAAGTTATTCCTATATATTTATCTGTATATATGTGTCCATGCATGTTTTCTCATGTAGGGAATTTGAACCTCAAAGGGTGTCTTACTATCATTTCCAAGCTAGACAAAAGTTAACTAAGTGAATTCACTCTCTGATTATTTCTCTTGAGCAATTGTTAGTACGTTAGTCTGGCCAACCATCGATAGATATTGGGTGTTTAATCCTCACAAACAGTCCACATGGGAAGCATTGTACAAGACTAATCTAGTCTAATGCTGAATGAACTTAGATCTTCCTAAAAGACGATAAGATTTAGGGTATGATAGGCTTTGTCCTGCTACAGTAACTGTTGATATGCTGGTAGGGTTTTGAATTCAAAATTCTCTTAAACTGACTGCCCAACCAAGGCTAGAAAACCTAGTCTACCCAATGATTTTATCCATTGCTCTGTGTTTGTCTGTCAGTCTGTCTGAATATAGATAGATAGATAGACTTTAACAAGTGACAGTATTGGCCATCTCTGAAGGATTATTGGCATACAAAACTTTATATACTGTATATATTCATGCATAGTTTGAATTTTGAACACTGATTTATAGGCAAAAAATACCATTGAACTATGCATGAATAATAATTCTTTATGATTCAAATACAAACATATCAAGAAGTACTAGGAGTAACTCTTGGCTTCAAAAGTAGTTATTTACTTAGCTTTGACTAGCTGAGGGTTCTGTATAGGGAAGCCACTGATTGTCAAACTCACTTGTAATGTTTTGATATGTAAGCTTGCTAACTATATTACAATACAAGATGCGCTTGTAGATCTGGCACAAGGTCAGAGTGTATGCCACCCAGTAAAAATCAAACACTTTGCTAGCCTAACTTGATAACTATTTCATTGTGCAAGACACTTCTTGGCTTTATAAAGCATTTCTATAAATTAATGATTTCATGACCATTAAGCAACATTTGACTTATACACAAGATTGATTTATTGATATATGTATATAGTGTTTATTATCTATCTGTGTTTATATTTCTATCTCAGCATATATTTACTAAGCTTACCTTACTTTAGCACAAAAAAGCATGTTTAGTGTAATGGTTATGGCTACATGAAATAGAATTGCTGACTAAAGTTCAAATCCTATACAAGCCTGATTGTATTTCACTTCATACCAAATGGAAAGGCATGAATCCATTTACTCTCCATCCAGCTATAAGTAATTATGAGAAAAGAGTTCTTAACTTTGGTATGGTAACCAACCTAGGTGATGGAAAACTCTGATTTCAAACCAGCTGTACTCTGGTTAAAAGTGATCATAATATTTGAGCATTTCTAAAAAGTTGATGGCATACAAAAATTTACATAGTTTATATGTGTGAGTGTGTATGTGTTTGGGCAGCATTTCTTTATTGATGCATATTTCATTGAACAATATAGACATGTTTTGTCTACATATTTTTGTATATATCCTTTCCAATCATCAAATTGATTTTATAGTATCCAGTGGAAATTGGTGGATGAAACTCCCATAACTAATTGTTACCCTAGCACTTTCTGCACAATCTTAGGCCATCATCAGGGGTGTGTATACTGCAAAAGCAGTGTGGCCTTTGCATGTACATTACTACTTTGTAAGTGTTTATTATTTATATTGGTGTGTTGTTGTAGGGTTTTATTTGTTTTTTTAAGTAGCAGCAGTAGCTAAAGACGTTTGAGTACATTAGTACTGGATTCAAAATTGATTCTATTGAGTTTGGGTTGTTCCATTCTTATATGGAGCACCTCGAGAATTTGTAATTTTTGTTTGTTATTTTGTTGTTTTAATATTGTTGTGTTTTAGGTAAGAATTTTCTGAAACTAAGTTTTTGGGCTGGAATGATTTTTAGATATTGTGCTATTGACCTGGTATTTTTTTTTTACAGATGAGTTCATATTAGAAAAAGAAAACAGGTTACTGAAAAATTCTTAGTCCAAACAAGGGAATGACCATAGATGCATAATGAGTTGTCTCAATAGGGTAGTTGATGTTAAACCAATGCATATACAGTTATTCTCATAGATACAATCTCTTAAAGTACATTTAGATTGATATACAATGTTATTTTTTTGCAAAATCCCAATCAAGGGGGAGGAATTATTGTTAATAACTAAGTTGGAGGTTTTAAATTTGTTATAGTATATGATAAGTTTTATTTTTTATTAGGATCAGTGGGGAGTATATTTCTTTTAATCAACATTTTTAGAATATTTTCATTTAATTTATAACTGTAGTGCATTTGGTTATGATAAAAAAGTTCAATAAATTTTCATTTATTGGCTGGAATGTTGCAATGTTTATTTTGTTGGCTGACATTTCTAATCGTACGTTTAATTTGTTTGCCAACAATATAGTTAGAGAACCCATTAGTGATGAGAGTTTGTTTTATATATTCTAATTCTTTATAAAATATTGTTTTGGAGGAGGTGATTAGTTTTGCATGGGATATAAAATTATTGATAATTGCTGTTTATATTGGAAAGGGCATTCACATCTTGAGAATCAGTTGTGCAGACTTGGTATGACTTGGCAACTAATCAGAAGAGACCTTATTGCACATTCACAGACTCAGTTGGCCATGACACTATTAGGTGAATGTGTGTACTGTATGATGATCATATTCTTAATGACTGATTAGTAGATACTTAATGTAGGGTATTTTTAGCTAGGCATTGTATCTCTTAGGTCTGTCAGCTCGTCTTACAGTTCACATTTACCTTCCTGCATTTTCCAGCTTTTCCTAAAGCTGAAATCACCATTGAAATTTCATGGACCAGATTAAGGAAAATATAAGACAGATGATCTTGATCAATGAAGAAAATAAATTTTTATAAAAAGTTATAGAGCTGTACTTATTTATAAGTGACACTGCATATATATATATATATATATATATATATATATATATATATATATATATATATATAGGTACATACACACACATATACAAGGACAATTTTCAAATGTCAGTGTAAAAAAATAGGTCAATAACTCATTGCTCAACATTTTAGAAAATGTTTCTATACAACTCAAAATTTCAGTTAATTACAATAAAAACTAATTCTACATCATCTAAGAAAAGGCTAAAAAAATTTCAGTCTTTAATCTTAGCAGTTGTGAAACCATATTCACACATTGCAAAATAGAAAAAAAATGGTCTGAGAATATGTTAAGGCAGCTGATGCTAATCTCAAAAAGAACTTAGCAAATTATTTTGAAAAGTAAAAGAGATACTGGGATAAGTTGGTGAGGTTCCAAGTGGAGTATTTTGAAGAAGAGTAAAGTGCCATTACCCTAAGCAGACTACTTTTTCTTTTTTGTAAATATTGAATTTTATGAGATTTACTGGATATACCTCATATCTATCTGAGTATGGCAAATTTGGGAGGTAAGTGGATGTACAGTTGCTGTTATGGCCATTTACCTTCCATCTCAAAAATTATCCAAGTAAGACAAGTATGACATACTGGGCATTGCTATGTAACTAAGGATGAAATCATAAGCAACATTCTCCTATGGACTCTTACGCATGAATACAACAGTGTTGGCTGACCAGTAAAAACTTTCATTCATCATCTCTGTATGAGGACTGGAGGACTTAACCAAGAGCAACAGCTGATAGGGATGGATGTCAAGAGAGATTCAAACAGATCTGTGCTGTCATCATACCTTGCAAAAGATAATGATGATGATTGTAAATTTAAACTTGCTAAAATAAGTGCAAAAAAAATGTGATGATTTTTTTTTTTACAGATGAGTTCATATGAAAAAAAGAAAACAGGTTTCTGAAAAATTCTTAGTCCAAACAAGGGAATGACCATTTTTTTTTCTTTTGAAATTTTTATTTTTTGGGATGGGTTAAAGAAACTTGAGAAACCAAGTGTATTGAACTCTATAATGAATATATGGAATTGCATGTATGCTTCATGGCTGTAGGACATGATTTTCTTGATTAGGCTGAGAAATTTTCAGAAACCCCTTGTATATAGAAATTTTACAAGCACTGAACATATACTGTAATTAAAAATCTGATTTTTGTGATTTGGTTATAATATTTCTCAACTATGATAAATAGAAGAGAACCTCATTGCACTTAATTGCTTTTTGTACTCTACCACTGAACCTTTCTCTCAAAAGCACTTTCACTCAGATGAGTAAATGAAGTAGAGATAAGATAACAGTGCATCATGGGAAATATAAAAATGCTGTTTTATGAAGAGATATGTACGTTAAACAATTTTTGATAAGTAGATACACAGCATTTTTTTCTTTGTTTTGTTTTATTTTTAAAAATTAGTTTTCACTTGATTGCAAGTAAAAATGTTTATGCTTTAAGTATGAAATGTAGTAAAAAGTATGATACACAAAATTCAATTTTTCTTGTGGATACAGAGAAGAAAAAACTTTTCCAATATCTATCATGCAGAAACCTACCATTCACTGGGAATATGAAACAAATGACATTATCTCTCAATGTTTGTATGCCAAGTAGTGTTGTTTTATACTAGTCGAAATATGAAGTATATGAACAATAGTTCTTTAATAAATCATATATGTATAAATAAGCTAATGCTCTTGGGAAAGGCAAGGACAGTTCTCTTTCCCCTCCCCAGCTATGGGTAAATAGTAAGGCAAACTGGGATCTTAAGCCTTGGATATATTAACCCAACCCCTCCACCACAAGCAGGATGTGACACAAAGTCAATTTTTCTAAACAGGGAAAAGCTAGTTTGAATTCAGAGTGTTCCTTCACCTAGACAGGGTACCTTACCAAGGCTAAAGAACTCAGTTTTGTCTACTATTTACCCTGACAATTGATATGGTATAAAACAAAGAAATCAAACTAAACCAACCTATTTACTCATAGCAGTTGGAAGGGGGAGAATAGATGGATCCATGTCTTTACTTTGATAAGGAAACTGATTTAAGAGAAAGAAAGACTCTGAATTTAAAACCTGAAGACTGTTCTGAGAATTTGTGCCATAATCCGATTGAGAGACATGATGGACGTTGAACACATTCTTCTGTTATGAGTTCATCCAAAAAGTGTGGCTAGTTTAATACAAGCCTTCACCACTATCACCACATTACCTGCATAGTCATTTGCTAAGCTTTGGCTTAGTTAATAGTTGGTAGATTGGTTGAGTTTTATGGCATATCAACCATTCTAGGTTATTTATTGCCAAATCCTTTTTGTACATATATATATTAAATACATTTCATTTGTCAATGAATAGTTTGTAGATAACATTCTAAACAAGCAAGAACTCATTTGTTTGCACAAAAGTAAATGGTTTCAAGTATTGCTATTGTTTTCAGTTAAAATGGTTTCAAGTATAGATTTTGTTTGGTTGTATTTTATAGCATATCAAACCTTGTGAATTATTTAATGCCAAATTTTGTTTATACATATATGATTTGTAAGCAAATAGTTTGTAGGCAACATTTTTAAACAAGCAAGGTTCATATGTTTGCACACAGTTGAATGGTTTCAAATATAGCAAATAATTAGATTGTTCCAATCTGACCCTAACAGGTGCAACTATTCAGGGTCAGAGTGTATCTAGAAGTAATGATAATGAAGGGGTTCTCCACATTCCATAAGCTCCAAGAATAGAGGACTGAAGCCTCACCATCAGATAGCTTAGTGTCATATCCAGGGCACAAGTTGGAAGGGATGTTACCCCTCTGCAGACATGCAGTCAGCATATTCTACAGCCCCAGCTGACTGGGCTGAAGTTAATGGTTATCATTGATTCTTATAGACTAGCATTATATATATATATATATATATATATATTCACACAGAAGATTCTCTTGTCGGCAAAAATTGCTTGATTAACTACAGAGAATCTCATCATTACATATATATATATATATATATATATATATATATATATATATATATAGTTTTTACCCCTCCATAATAAAAGAATTATTGTTACAAAGCATTAATTTAGTGAGGAATTATACTAATATAACTAAGGAGGAATTGGATATTATATTAGCATGTAGAAAATCAGTACTAGTTTACTATAATACAACTTGGCAAAAGAAAACAACTGATAATTTTGATGCTAAAATGGGTTCATTTGATTGCCCAAATCACAAACTTAGTAGGAATATACATTTTAAACACCTGAGTCCATTTCTTATATTTAAGGAATATCAGACTTTATAGAAATGATGGATTAATTTCTATCCCAAACAGCAATGGACCCTTAACATCAAAAATAAAAAGAAGGTAATTACAGCATTTAAATATATGGACTTAAGGATAGAGATTAGTTCTAACTTGAAAATAGTTAATTTTTTAGATGTTACTCTCAATCTAAGAAACAATTCTTATAAACTATTTAGTAAATCTAATGCTATTCTAACATACATTAATGTTAATTCTAACCACCCCACATCCATAGTTAAACAATTTCCTGGGGTGATCAATATTAGAATTAACAGATTATTATTTTCTAAAAACATATTCAATGATAATACGGATTACTATAATGAAGCTTTATATAATTGTGATTATAAAAATGAACTTGAATATTTAGATGCCAATAAACATCACATAAATGGAGCAATAATACTGGAAATAAGAGTCACAATTATAGTGGAAACGATGGAACTAATAATGTAAATACAGATAATAAGTAAAAATTTAAATAAAAATAGGCACAGAAATATTATCTGGTTTAATCCTCTTTTTTGCAATCTTTCTAACATCAATATAGGCAATTAATAAGTAAACATTTTAAAAATGGTAACCCCCTTAGAAAATAACTAATAAGAATAATGTAAGAATTAGTTATTCTTGTACTAACAATATTTCTAAAATTATTGACAATCACAACAAGAAATTTATAAATAAACTAGACTGGAGTAACAAGACAACTTAAAACATGCATGTAATTGTAAAAGGCAAAATTAATGCCTCCTAGAAAACAAATATAACTTTGATAATATTGTGTATCAGGCCAACATTTCAGCTAAAGAAAATGATAATATTGATAGTTATGACAAGCTTAAACTGGAAATTTAGATATTATAACCATCTACAGTCATTTAGAAATCAAACTGTCCTATCTAAGTATTACAAGGATCTAAAGGAACTAGGACTAACACCTGTTATAAAATGGAAAATAATAAAAAGATCCTCCCCTACAAATAGTTTACATGGTAAGTGTAATTTTCACTCAGAAGAGAAAATATGTATATTAAAGTTTTTTTAATAAAAAATTGTTTAATTCTAGAAGAGGAATGATTGGCGGCACGTAGACATAGACCAAAGTTCTGAGTATAATTTAACTTAATATATTATGAGAATTATGTATTTAACTAGCTTTAATTTAGTGATTTATATACCCTTAATTCAATATATTAATTTTTTAGAAAATAGAATAATGAAATAATCAATTTGATATTTTTCCAATATAGAAAACAATTAACATTAATAGATAAAATATATAACCATATATTTTCATAAGATAAAATGGAAAAAAATAATAAAAAAAGAAAAAATAAATAAAAGGACTTTTAACGAGTAAGAATTATCCCAATAATATACCATTTTTTATTACAACATTTTTGCTATAGATAATCACAAGCTTAAAAATCAAACATTAAAATATTTTATTTTTTGAATTATTAGTTACATTACCATAATATCTTTTACAGATTAATTCTTTACTTATTACAATTACTTTATGTTCGATATCTGAATTACATGTTATGTGTTTATTACGATTGATTTAACTTTTGATGACGAAATTTTTCTTAAAATAATTAACTTGAATTCATACGTTTTTTTGAATAACTAAAACTAGGTTTTGTAAATCAAACAGAATTTAATCATTTTTCCTTATATTTTTTAATATTGATAAAACATAATAGTCTCAATAAAAATAGAATATAAACTTTATCTATAGATTTTTAAAAGTCGCGTACCAAGAATTACTTTTTCTGGGAGAAGAATTTTTAATTTTCAATGTTCTGTAGTATGTAAATTAGGGAAAACTGTATTTTTTTCAGAATATATATATATGAAGAATAATAATAGATATATCTTCAACTTTTATTAATTTTTTCTTATTTAATAAATAGATAAAATGCATTATTTTAAATTTAAAAAAAATAACAATAAAGAATTTTTTTTCAAATTCCATTCTGGCCAAAAGCAATATGAAAACGTCTAATTAAAATGTTTAATATCTCATTTGAAGAAGGTTTTTATAAAAAAAACTTATAAGTTTGTTTTTTTTAACTTATCGTTATAAAGAACATAGGGAGGAAAAAGGTTTTTGGTTTTTTTTTTAAAAGTAAAGACTTATTTTTCAGTAGGATTTTACCTGTTATCTTGATCCAAACCTAGATCAGTGCATGTGAGTGTACTCATACAAGATATAGAGAAAAGAGGAGCAAGTGGTTTGTTTACCTTTATAATTCGTCACGACTGGGAGGAAAGTGATGTATGTCGTTTCTCATTGGCCAATTCCATTTTAAAAGCTTATTAGCAGTAGCATTTTAAAAGAAAAATTTTTTTTTGAGATGTGAACTGGGATTTTGTGTGCTTGGCAAACTTTTTACTGCAGGATCACCAGCCGGAACAATAGTTTTGGTAGGGTCACTTGGGAGAGCAAGTATGATGTTGGAAGACCCGAAACTTGTAAGGACCACAAGAACATCACTAATGAGGTGATTCTGCGCACTTTTTTAAGTGTGTGACAAGAACTTATAAGAACCTGAAATAAATTTATAATGATACAAAGAAAGGAAATTTTTTTCTTTTTGTCTTTATATAAAAGATTTTTTAGCTCTACATGTTGAGTGTTGATGTATCATTAATCTCAAATTAATGATACATCAATAGCCGTTAGTATTGAGCACTCATATGGGATACTCCTACCCCTTGGATTTCCTCCTTGGACCATATAAGAATACATATATATATATATATATATATATATACATGCATACCTATGTTATCTACAAAAAATACTTTTAGAATTTTTAATAAAAAAAACTATTTAAGATAGTGACATTTACAATGTACCATTTCGTGGAAAAATATTTGAAGTTTATCTGTAAGGCTTTCAGCAGCACCAAATGTTTTGCAATTATTCAAGGTGCAAAAAACTAAAGTCATTTTATGTGCTTGAATTAAGCAAAATGAATTCTGTTACAATCATGCAACCATATTTTGAGACACATTTCGGGAAATCACAGCCAATGAGACAATTCATCTACAACTGGTACAAGAAATCCAAAACAATAGGATTTTTGTGCAAAGTACCAAGAGACCATCTATATCTGCGTATCATCTAGAGCATGTTCTTACTAGTTACTTCCACAACTACAGAAATCCCAAAGGAGGGCAAAAGAGAAGTTAGAAGCTACACCCCATTTGGAAAATTTTGCTGAAATGTTTGAAATTGATTCTTTACAAATTTCAGTTATTGCAAAGTCTAAGAGATCAGCACAAAGCCACAAATTGTAATTCTGGAGCACTACGAAGATGATGATTAGTTTGTGGAGCAACTAATTTTCAGAGCTGAGTCGACAGTAAGTCACAGTAATAAACTTCAATATTTCTCAATAAAATTGTGTATCATGAGTGTCAATATCTTGATTAGATATTTTAAGGTAATAATTTGAAACTGTTAATTTATAAACTTTTAGTTAATAATTTAGTACAAAGTTTAATCAATATATACTTCTGAATTAATGCCAAACCCATCCTAGTAGAAAAACAGCAGTGATATTATTCAACCGATAGCGGGGGGAATAAGGGGTTCATACTTTTTCCAAAAGTATTACTTTGAAATGGAACATAATAGTGAGACTGGAGTTCAAACTCACCTACTATAAGGTCACAGTCCAGCACTTTAGTCATTACACCATAGGGACTCCCTCCTACAGGGTGTTTTAAAATGTTTGCTCTGATTGGTGTTTCAGAAAAATCAATATCATTTCATCGTCTAGTAACTTAACCAGTTCTTATTCAAAGGATCTCAGATTTTAACTGTATGTATAAAAACAATTCAAAATTCTATGTTTAATTCTTAAATGCCTTTTTTCCCCCAGTGAATGATATATCTATACCTGAAAATATTAAACAAAGAATATTCGGTTTTTTTCTTGACATGTTTTTCTGAAACTCTATGTACTACTCAAAATTTGAAGTATCATGTTGTTTCTGGCCTACAAAGGATGTTGAGTATGGTTTTCAGTCTGCAAGTCTGCTTATGGGTGTGAATTTGAACTCAACACATCCAACAGTTTAATGGTTTAATAATTATTATGTTTAGTCCTTATAATTGTTACATTCTATATTTTACAATAAAAGATTATCAATATGAGCATTTAGTTGCAAAACAAAACTGTTAAAAATAATTATGTTTGGAGAAAAAAGTTTAAAGCAGGAAATTGCTACAAGACTTTTATAATACTTCAGAAGTTGTGACATAGAAAGGTGTAAGTATTTATATTTAATGCCTGTGCAGAGTTAATCATTGATATAAAAAAATAGAATTAAGAGAAAAAATTGGAAGAGATTAAAAGGACTCTTCACTGAGCAATCAGTCTAACACTAGTAATAAGGTAAAATATTCAAGCAGTATAATTTTCAGTATGCATCATCTGTGGTGCAATACAAAAGTTCCAAAAATCTGACAATAAAAATATGTAAAATATGATTTCTCAAAGTATATTGTTCACAAAGGGTGACAGCAAACATAAATCCCTACTGTATAGAACTTGTGCATATTGTTCAATTTTCCTGAACTTTTGGGTAGCACTTTATATATTGCTAAAATTCTCATTTTATATATATATATATATTATATATATATATTACACCCCTGGACAAAAATATAAGCCTACTCTCAAAAAAGATATTATTATGAAGATCAGATATATGAAAGATCACACATATAGACAATTAAATTTAAAATATGAAGAAATTTCAATTCATTTTTTATATGTATATTTAAATGTATATTATGCTTTATTTTAAAATTTTGTTTTGACATAAATATGAGACCAATGAGCAGAACTATAGAATATAAAGGCAAATTTTTTATTTAATATTTTGTAGATCCACTGTTAGCTTTGATAACCTCAAAAATTCAGCTAGACATTCTATCAACTAGTTTCTGAAGTTGAACTGAAGCTATTTTTCCCATGCATCTAAGATTGCATTTTAAAGTTCAGAAACTCCTTCTTAAACTTTTGCAACAATCAATCCCTTCAAATTTTCTATAGGATTGAGGTCTGGAGAGCATGCTGGGTGGTCAAGAAGTCTTGTTTTTTGTTCAAGAAAGTACTTCTTTGTTATTGATGCATTGTGGCATTATCTTGCTGAAAAATCCATTCTTATCCACATAGATGATGCCCTTTTTGTGCAAGAGATAAATAATTTAGCATCTTCACATAATCTGCTACTTTTTGCCAACCACTGACAAATTATAGTTTATGTTTTCCTGAAGATGTGAAGCCCCCCCCCGACAGATCGTAAGAGATCCTCCTCCACTTGTTGAGTAATTCTCCACTGGAATATCTTTTGCATGCCAGTACTTCTGGGAGCCATCTGGATGGTCTAAATTGAATATCTTTTCATCCGAGAAAACAACTTTTCACCATTCTTTAACAATCACAGTTTGATATTATAGAGCATATTCAAGTTGTTTCTCTTTCTGCTTCATAGTTAACCTGGGACAATGAATTCTTTTCTGATGCTTATTTTTTCATTGTTTAAATGCCTTCTAATTGTTTTAGTATTGCAAGGAGCATCCACTAGAGATTTCAATATTTTTGATGTTGACAAAGTTTTCTTTTTTACTTCACAAACAATTCTTCTCTTAAATTATGGTGATAATTTTTTTGGCCTGCCAATCGGATTTCCTTGTTCCATACTTACTTGGACTTTTCAAGTAATAGCAGGTAACGGTTTTACTGTCTACTAAGGCCTTTGAAATTTCACTCTGAGATTTACCGACTCTTTTCAGAGCTGTAATCTTGCCATTCTCAAAATCAGATAATTTAGTTCCTTTAGCCAATTATGTTTTTAGTATTTTAAGTACTACAGTTTTAATAGCTTTTATATTACGTAGACTATATATAATACATTTTTCAATTAAATTAAATCCCTTTTTCTTTAGTTTTTATCGATGGATTTATATTTATGTCAAAAATAAATATTAAAATTTAGCATAAATGTTAATATACATATAAAAAATGAATAGAAATTTCTTTTTTTTTTTAATTTAAATGTCTCTTAACCTTATCTTTCATATATCTGATTTTCATAATTTAGAAATTGTAAACAATATCTTATTCTTCGTTTTTGAGGGTTGTCTTATATTTTTGTCCAAGGGTTTTTATATATATATATATATATATATATATATATAAAACACCACCACCACTACCACCCTACATAAGCAGTATATGGCACAAGATAAATTTGTTGGTATAGTTTAACAGGTTCTAATTCAGAATTTTCCTTCCCTTAGACTGGTTGCCATATTAAGTTTAAAAATCCCAGTCTGCTCTACTATTTACTCATAGCTGGAGGGAGAACAATACCATTCACAGGGGTTTTAGTGTTATGTGAAATACAAACAAGGTCATTCAGGATTTGAACTTAAGTTGCTGTATCCATTTCCAATAATGATAACACAAGCAACTTTTATATTTATATATATATATATATATATATATATATATATATATATATATATATATATATATATATATATATATATATATATATATATATATATATATATATATATATATATATATATATATATATATATAAAAAGTTGCTTAGGAAATATATACTTATATCCAGTATTTTCTATAAATAGGTACACTTTCTGTTATTTTTTCTAGAATTTTTTTATTTCTAGTGGAACATTATACAATCAAAATAGATAATATTAAGCATTAATCATAATCAAACTTTACAGATTTGAAACTAAAAATAAAAAAGAAACACTTCTGTAACCAAAAAGGAAATTGCACAAACATATAAGGTGTTTCTGGTTACAGAGATTCAATACTGTAGAGTTTGATATTAAATAATGTCTAATAATATCAATTTTCATTGTGTACTTAGCAGTTTTGGTTTAAAAGAAAATTAACATTTTATCAAAATTCATTAAGAGTGTACTTCTGAGTAATTGTGTACACACACATACAAACATATATATATATATATATATATATATATATATATATATATGCAAAAACAACATATCATAATGATAGTTTTATCAGCGTAATACACTTAAAATGCTCTAATAGAATAAAGCAATTTCCTGATCAATTTGATAATTATGTTGGATATTTATCACCATTGAACATCATATTTTAAACATACAAAAGTTTGATATAATGAAGATAATTATGAATTAGCATATTTGACTCCTTCCTAAAATAGAAGTATCAATATCATCATGGACTACCCTTTCAATAGAAACCCATTGAGTCTACAGGTTGTTTAGTAGCTAAAGAACTATCATAAGATCATATAACATTTGAGTTTTACTCAAATGTTATATCTTCTGTGCTCGTTAATTACAATACATTGCAACTAACACAAAAATAAATAAATAAATGCAAAAAACCTGTTAATGTCAAGATTAATTTGTAGCACTTCATTTCCATTTCTTTTTCTGGTGAACTTGATAAAGTAGCTACTACTGGCAAAAGGCATGGTCATTTTTAACCTAATTCTTAGCCACTGAGTCTTGTTTGCACATACAAAAGCAGATTTCCAGTGGATAGGAAATACAGTTCTTGAACTTTGGCCAGTATCATAGGTGAGTCATTAAAGCCATTCCAAAAGATGATCTGATCTCCATGAGGATTAAGTTTTTATACTGAAGAGGTTACTAGGTCAATAGCAAGAAGCAAGATACAGCTTTAAGATCTGCTGGGATTATCTAAATCCAAAAAGACAAAGTTAATTTAACCATTCCAAGATCTAAATAACTCTAATAATTTTACTGTTTATGTCTTTTTGTTTGGTAGACAGGATTATCTTCCTTATTTTGTGCATTTTCCTATATTTTAAATACATTTACAGCAGTACATGCAATCTTTTTAGATGGTTTTCCAGAGTAATTCCATGGTCTAAGAATTCAGAGAATATAAATACTGTAGGATTTTGGTTTTCTAAACCTCAATTGTCTACTGTTGGTAAAAAATTAAACTATAAATGATAAAGAAATTATGTCTGGGAAAATATTCTTTGTATTTAATGTAAGCATAACTTTAAATATATAAGAGGTTACTATTTAAAAAAGTGATGTTGTTTACTTAAAACAATACTTCAAGTATAGAAGAGATTAATAATATTTGTGAATTTTGGTCAAAGAATAACAGTGACAAGTAGATTAATATGAAAATATCTGCTTGGATCTTTGTAGCAGTTTGCCTTAAAAGTGCAAACAGTTTGTTATGATTTCATTTTATGAAACCATATTTTCTGTACAATAATGCTAATATTTATCCTTTATGTATAAAAAGCAATAAAGCAAAGAATTCATTCATTTGTCAAAGTTAGATAAAGGAACAAAACAGCCTCTACTTTTTATCATATTCTTCTTTATAGTGAAACAAATTTAGTCAACACACAATGTCATAATTAATTTTAAAGTAAATGATACTCCAAATGAATGTTAATATGACAAAACTTTTTCATATATGTGTAGAGATATAACAAATAATTATCACATATGACAGTCCAGAAACCTCTTCATGATCACTTTTTGCATAAGGTTTTCCAGCAGTATAGACATTGTCTCTGACCCTGTTCGGGAATGGTAAAGCCATGTGGTGATATTACCAACACTCATCAAGTAAGACTTTTTCCATTTTTGTATCTCTTCCACATACAGCTTATTCATGGAACAATATGTTTATATTTTTATCTGTTGGGACACATTTCTGTATTCTTTCTTTTAATAGCTCTAGTATGTATATAGTATATATTAAATGTTAAACATTCCTATATGTGTAAATGAGTTTAACTTGCCTTTCCTTCCATTGTATTCAGTGTTAGTATATCATGGAGATACTAATGCTAATATTAGTCCTTGGTGAGTGGAGACTCAACAAAAGATCTTTCCTAGACCTAAGCAACCCTTTACATGTTTTAAAGTATTAAACTTCTGGTTTCTTTTTTCCTTCCAAAAAGAAAAAAATATATAGATATACTCCCTAGTATATTTGGTTGGTTTTACAGCATGTCAAACCTTGTGGGGTTATTTTATGCCAAAGTCAGTTTAACAATTATAGTCTCAAATTATATACAGTACAAAAGTATGTCTTCAGTCATTTCAAGTAAGTAAACACTTTATCATCTCAAACAAATATATTGGACACAGAGAGGTACTAACATTTTGGGTCAGAATGAACTTGGCAAGAATGGCAAGAAATAAAATGAGTGAACACTTCTCAAAGCTCCAGAATTGATGCATCAATATGGGATGCAGGTTAGTGTCATACATAAGACTTCCTCTTTTATAGCAGAGGTCTTAATTCTCTGTTAGGGAAGGTAGTCAGTGTATAAGCCCTATCAACAGGTTGGTAGCCTAATGAAAGCCTTGTGCCAATTGCTAGATATAAAATAAGCCTTTCATTTCAATTTCCACAGGTAATTTAAAATTAGCATAATAGTTATCATCATTGGAAATGGAATCAGTGACCCAAATTTAAATTGCCCAGTCAGCTGGAGCTGTAGAATATACCAACGGCATCTCTGCAGAGGGGTAAGACCCCCCCCACAACGAGTATCCTGGATATGACATTAAACAATCTGATCATGAGGTTCCAGTGATGCAGGAACTTTGGGGAATGTGGAGCACCCCTTCATTGCCATCACTCCCAGGTCCACTCTGGCCCAGAGTGGTTGCACCTGGTAGGATCCTATTAAATAGAACTAAACTGCATATCTATGGTAAACTGAACTGTTTGAAATAGAACTGTTTTGACAAGTAAACTGCATACTTATGCTAAACTGAATTGTTTGAAATAGAACTGTTTTTGACATTGAAACTGTACTTACACTAAACTGAATTCTTTGAAATAGTTCAACTGTGTGTAAACAAAAACTATACTTATACTAAACTGAATTGTTTGAATTTGACATTTAACTGTGCATAAACAAAAACTATAGTTATACTAAACTGAATTTTTTTAATAAGAACTGTTTGACAAAACTAAATAGCTTGAAAGAGAAATGTTTTTTTACAATTGAACTGTGCACTTATGCTTAACTGAATTGTTTGAAATAGAACTGTTTATTTGTATAAAAATGGATTTGGTATTAAATAACCTACAAAGGTTTATAAGCCATGAAACCCAACCACCCAAACAACCAACCAAATTCAAATCCTGGACAAGGCTTGTTACATTTTGCTTTGCACTAATGCCCTTTGGAAAAGCATAAATCCATCTTTTCCCCTCCATCTATGTGTAAATAGTAGGGCAGACTAAATTCTTTCAGGCAACCAGTCAAGAAGGAAAACTCTGAATTCAAAGCAGCTTTACTCCACTTAAAAATTAACCTTGCATTATATCCTGCTTGTGGTGGAAGGGTTGGTTAAATACATACACTGGTGATTCACTAATCAAAATCCAGAAAACCTTTCTTATTTGAATTTTAAGAAAATAAAAATAAATCTAATTTTATATTTTATGCCTTTTTTAAAAATTTTAATATATTTTAGTTCAAGTTTTTCAGAGACAATGTTTTTAAGATTCAGATTATGGGCACTGATATCCCTTTTGGATTAATGCCCTGCTAAAAGGAATAAAAAAGAAGCTATTTTCACTTAATCACCAGATAATACCTCAGGTCACAACTTTTAAAAACCTTAATTTGTCTCAAGTGTTCCTATTCACCACCCTACTTGATCATAAGTAACAGCACAGTGGCTTCCATGCCAAATGCCCTCAGAGATTTTATTGATATCTTATCACATGATGGTGCAGTTCTACGTACTTGAACAAAGTTTTATCTCATCTCCCTCTTTTATTCTTCTTTCCTAGTGTATATATCATTTTGATAATAATGATTTTTTATGTCCTGACACAGCTCATTTTTGCAATCTCTGTTGCATAACGCCATATTAGTTTCAATACCATAACTGCATATGAGGCAGTTGTACTTTTAAATTGGCACCATATAGAGGGTGTCTTTCCAACCCATGCTGTAATGTGACAGTAACAATTTTCTATGTTGTTAAATCCAACTAAATCATCTTCTTTATACACCAAAGCATGAAAGAAATTATGCTAGCTGGCTGTATTTGAACTTAACAAAAAACAAAATTTTTATGGCATCATAAGATATAAATTATAACATCTTGCATGCTATACATTGAAAAGAATGAATGCAACCCATGATGTATTGTATATATCATTTCAGAATAAAATATGAAAAAGAAACATATTTTTAAATCTTTTAAATGCAGTTATTTGATATTCAGAATATCATGTTTATAAGGGGTAAATCAATTATGTGCAAATAATATCCTGTTCAAACCCAACAAACACACATACATATATAAATATATAAAGAGAGAGAGGGAGATTTTTAGATTGACAGATGTAGATAAAGAGATAGATATGAAATATATACATATCTTTTGATATTAAAACAGAAAGGTACAAAATACAGAGACAAACAATTCTCTTCACATAATATATAAAAATACATCCAGCTCTCTCTCTCTCTCTCTCTCTCTCTCTCTCTCTCTCTCTCTCTCTCTCTCTCTCTCTATCCACTCTTTCTCATACTACCCCCATCAAAAAAAGAAACCAACATACACACAAATTTAAAAATACATACACAAACCTGTATAGAATATGCACACATGCATACAAATCCTTTCTTTTCTGGATATGAATATTCTTGATTTCAACATTATATATATATATATATATATATATATATATATATATATATATATATATATATATATATATATATATATATAGGTTCTTTGTGTATATATACATATTGATACACATTATACTCTCAAACATATATATAGAAATATGTAGGTAGGTATGTATATTGAATTTTCAAATTAAATAGGTTTCTTTGAATAAGACCACCCTTAATTTTTTTTTTCAAACAGATGAAAATTTGTTAAACTCTAGAAATTTATCAGAATCTCTGTGAGTATGTGTGTATATATATATATATATTTTTTTTTTTCAATTAGTGCCTATTGAATTGCAGAGCCCCATCATCACTACTACCAGCAAAAATCAACTTAACTAAAGAAGAGGTTAGGCCTTTGAAATTTCTGCCATGAATAAGCAACTCTAATTCAATTGCAGCTTTTCCTGATGATGACCGACTATGCAGTCAAGAACACTCAACCAGTAAATTCTAGATAAATTTGGTGGGCACTTATCAAAGATTTCCTGACAAAAACATCAAGGAATATGAATGGAACAAAATTTCATTTTATGAAAAGATCATGGACTGTCATATACAATAAAATGTGTGTGTTTATGCACATATATATTATCGTAATAATGGAAAACTATATTCAATAAAACTAGTTTTTACTGAATATGACATTCCATGATTCTTCACTACATACATATATGCTACATTGATAAACAAACATTGTCATGCATATACACACATTAATATATAACACACTCAACATTCAAATATATATATATATATATGAATGTATTACTTACATACATAAATAATATTTATATAGCTTTAGAAATATTTAAGGAGAAAGACGTGTGTGTGTATGTATGTATGTACACACACACACACGCATATATATATATATATATATATATATATATATAAACACTATACTTAGATACATATATGATTTTTATATAGCTCAATAAATATACATGGAGAAAGACAATAGAATAAATAGATAAACAAATATACCAATATAAACACATAGGATGCAACAGAAATACCTCCCACATTTTAGACTGTCACCTGTGTAGTGCAAGCAAACTTGGGCAAGTGATAATGGTAGCTCCATCAAGCTAAAGTCTTACCATTTGTTTTTCATATACAAACAGTTAAAATCATGAGTTAGACTGGTACACACCATAGATTTGCTATTGATACATTTTTCAAAGAGTAGTAAATCTGTAATTGGTACACAAAAAGTTTTTCATGCTCATTTCATGTTAAGTTGGTATGATGCTGTTCTGGGTAGAAATTCAATATTGCTATGAGTTGAAAATTTCAGAAACACAGATTTATTGTAAAAAAAACAGCCACCTGATTAAAAACTGTAGCTCTTTATTTAAACAACACTGAAATAATTTTTTAAAATATCAGTTACAGTGGTCTTTTGTCGTCCTTTAAAAACATGGCCAGTCCAAACTATGATCCTAACTGATCATATAAGAAAAAAAGTAAAAAGACATTAGCTAGATGCAGCTACCATTGCCACTTGCCTATATTCACTTGAACTATGCAGGTGACAACTTAAGATGAGAGGTATTTTTTGCTATGTCATATATAATATACACGCACACATACATACATTATTACCCTGGTTATCTTCCCACATTGCCTCAGATTCAATACAGAGACTTATGTCAAGTGCCTGGAGGAGGTAGTGCTACCCTGGATGTTGAAGACCTTATATCTGGCAACAGAACTCTGCACCATGCCACACAAGCAAGAGAACCCAGTGTGGTGCATGGTTATTTGAGAGACCAACAAAATACTGTGTGACACCAAAGATGAACTGAAGGCAAGGATAACAACAGCATTTACCAATTTAAACAAAGACACTTTCTGAAAGGTTTGCAGGAGATCCTGAAGTTATCTGGAGGCTGTATTTGAAGCAATGAGAATTTCTTTGTCTAAATTTAATCCATAGTATTTCAAGATATTTTCATGTAATCTTGATAATTATAACTAATTAAGTGAGATATCAGTGTTATTTCATTTTTTGTATAACTTAGATGACAGTTTACCCATCACATCCTATATATACATACATATATGTACATATATATACCTACATGCATATTAGTATATATATATATATATATTATATATATATATATATATATATATATATATATATATGCACGTATATAATAGCAGTTGTATGGTCATTTATCTCCCATCTCAGAACCATCCAAGTAAGGCAAACAATACATGTGGCACAAAGTTGGAGAAGTAAAGACAACCCATAAGAGACATTCCTTTATGCATTTCTACATATGGACATACTAGGGTTGACAAACCAGGAAAAACATAGAGACATCAGCTCTGTGTGGATAGTGAATGCAGTTAAGACAACCTACAGGTAGTGATGGATGATAAGGACAGATGATAGAAGAGAGTCATGGAACTTTGTGTTGTCAGCATGACTTGATGATGATAATGACGATGATGATAATGTTTATATATATATATATATATAGTGAGACAGAGAGAGAGAGAGAGATACATGTTCACATATAGTCGAGGGTGAGCCTAGGGCTCTCTTTTCATTAGCTACTACACTGAGGTGCAGGGGAGGGCACTACTCCATTCCCTAGATTGCTGCACTTTACACTTGATCCTTACCCTATAATTCTGAGTGTTAAGCAAGGTGGCATCGAGTACCATTTTTTGAATCTTTGGTATGACTCGACCTGAGATGGAAAACACTCTACCCACAAGGCCAATGTACCGATTTTTCACATATATAATAAACACACACACACACACACACACACACACACACACACACACACACACACACACACACACACACACACACACATACACACACACACAACAGAAATGAAATCAAATGCTATTGCTAAAAGTATCATGTGGACCTTCCTATTTTAAAATATATATACATATATAATATTTATAAGTTTAAACTAATTTTTCTATGTACATGTGGGATACTACACTAATTTAAAACCCTTGTAAAAGGTATGAATCCTGTTAATCTCCTCCCAGTTATAGGTAAATATAAATAATGACTGGTTGAGGTGAAGGAAAACTTGGAACTTAAAAAGTTGTACTCTACTAAATCTTAACCTTATGTCTCATCATGTCCATAGAAAAGGTCTTTGGTTGAATAAACACATACTTCTGGAATTGTGCAGAACCAGTCCAAGCATAATAAATTGCTACTAGTGAGTAGAGAGTTTAATCTTCACAAGGTGTTCAATACTTGCAGCCTTATGCCACATTAAAACTGTTTGGTTGGGATGGCACTTTTGTATGGTGTAATTGTTAGTGAGCTTGCCTCACAGATTATTACTAGAGAATTTGATTCTCATTAAAGAAAATTTCTAATTCTAACGTTTAATTTCCATTAACTAATTCAAAGTTGTCTCTTGCCAGTTATTTGTACAGTAGTTCACAAAGTGTAATGCACATAAGAGAATATATATATATATATATACACAATACCAGTGAAAATTATTTTGTCACCCTCCCCACCAAATTTTTGTTTCTCATCCTAAAAGTCTTATTTTAATGAAAAAACTTAAGCACCACAATGTTTTCATTTATTTTACTAAATACAAGTCTTCCTCAGTAACTTTGACCTTAGTATAACCAGATTTCTTTTGAAAAATAGATTTGAAGGTGTTTTTTTCCTTTAGTACTAAAAATAAAAATTCCTAGAACTACTGTGAGAAACATCAAGAAACAGGGCAAAACAAGACCAAATGTTGAACTGGTAGACCAACAAGAGCAGAAGACAATTTCATCAGTTACCAGCTTGCATGACAGAAGTCTGACTGCTCCAAACATCCCTTCACAACTGAACCAATGTTGTGAAACATCCAACAATATACACAGTGAAGAAAAGACTCTGGGAAATTGGCTTGTAAGGCAGAATTACTGTCAATAAACCACTGTTGACGAAGCAAAACAATGTCAAAAGGCTCCACTTAGCCAAAATACACAAAGACTGGACAATAGAGCAGTGGAATAAAGTCCTTTGGACTAACAAATAAAAGTTTAAAATCTTTGGGTCAAATAGGTGATCTACCAGCCAGGAGACCAGGGTTCAATCCCAGGTCGAGTCATACCAAAGACTCAAAAAATGGTACTTGATGCCGCCTTGCTTAACACTCAGTATTATAAGGTAGGTATCCCAGGTAAAGTGCAGCACTCCAGAGAAAAGAGTAGCACCCTCCACTACACCTTGGTGTTGTAGCTATTGAAAAGGAAGGCTTAGGGTCACCCTTGACTACGGTCGCCAACTTTGCTAACTTATGTGTGGTGAAGAGTTGGTGAAAGAACTGCAACCTCCAGTATCACACCAATCATAAAGCGTAAAAGAGGCTCTGTTAAAGTGTGGGGGGCTAAGTTCAAAGTTACTGAGGAAGACTTGTATTTAATATAATAAATCAAAACATTGTGGAGCTTGAGTTGTTTCATTAAAAATATTGGAGGTGTTTGTGGAGTAATAGATATTATCATCAGAAATAGATATGGTGACCCAAATTCAAACCCTGATTGAAGCTATTGCATTTCATGTAGCACTAATACCCTTGGGAAAGGTATGAATCAACTATTCTTCTTCCAACTATGAGTAAATAGTAGAGCAGACTGGGTTTTTAAACTTTGTTGTGGTAACCGGTCTAGAAGAAAGAAAACTCTGAATTCAAACCCGTTAAACCACCTTGTGTTACATTCTACTCGTATGGAGGGGTTGGTAAATATATCCATAGACACACACACACTGAGGTGGGGAGTCCCTGTTGAGTAGTGGCTAATGTGCTGGTCAGTGACATTGTAGTAAGCCAGTGTGAACTTTAATTGCACTATTATGTTTCAGAATAATATCCTTGGGAAAAGTATGAACTCCCTTTACCTGCCAACTATGGGTTAAATAGCATGACTAGTGTCCTTTTAGAAGAGTGGCTTTGGCATTGAACAACCCACAAAGGTCAATATGCTATTAAACAAAGAAACTGAAACTAATATACATGAACACATGCACATATGTTTATACCGAAATAAACAAATTATTATTAAAAAAATGAATAAAAAAAGTGTTGGTTATGGTTTTTACTTGAATGTTGTAGTCCAGCACTTAAGCCATTATGTCATAGGGACTCCCCTTCAAAAAAGCAGAATAAAGCCTAAAATGAATAAGTGTCAAACTATCTCTTCATGACAGCCTCACTACTATTAGTTTCATATATCTTTATCAAAAAAATATCTCATTGGATGATTGTAATTTTTCTATAAAAATTCATGCAATTATTAGTAATGAGACTATCATGAGGAGGTGATAAGACATTTATTTTAGATTTTATGTATGTATCTCTCTCTCTCTCTATATATATATATATACACACAAAGGTGTACAGAAAAGTTTTCAGCCCAGTTTCTATTGACATGATTCAGTCAATGAACTGAAACAAATTAGAATTTAAAAAGATAAATACAAGAATCCTGCAAATTGGCATTTTACAATATAAAAGAAGACTCTTTTTAGTTACCTTGACAAAAGAACAAAATATTCATCAGACTTTAGGAAGTAAGTCAGTTTTAGAACTTTTCAGTGTCCCTTTTGTGTGTGTGTATATATATATATATATACACACACATACACACAGTATGTGTTTGTATACTCAAGTGAATATGTTGATTTATTCTTATCTCTAATCATTGACTGGTGTGGCTTATATAGCAAACATCATATTTGCAAGTTTGCTATATTGGATACACCAGTCAACAATAAGAGATAAGAATACATACAGTAATTAGTTGTGTATAACATGCACTCATGTACAATAGAAAATAAACTTTTGGCTACAAATTCTGAAAAAACATTTCTAGTGTATAATACACAATGACTTTTTGGAATTTGTAGCAGCTAAATTTCAATAAAATTTTGCATTTGTTAAAATTTTTATTTGGTTTGTATTGACTGAAAATAAGGATCTATATAGTTTATATAATGTTTTGAAACAAAAAAAAATTTGTACTGTATTTAGGGCAAAAGCAATGTCATGAAAACAACAAATTACAAAGAAGATAGAAGAAAGAAATTATAAACAAACACATATTCCAATTTCTATTTCATGATAGTGGTACAAAATAGAACTGCATGCTACACATTAGTTAGTCTGGATCATGGATATAACTTACTTTTGTCCTTAATATGGCAACATGTAGAAAGATGGGAGAGGAAAAAAGGGATAATGGAGAGAAAAAAAAATCTTTACAGCAATAAAACAAAATTCTATAAACATACATTTGTAGGAGTCACTTAGTATAATGGTTATCATTGTAGGAAATAGATTCGGTGATCTGTGTTCAAATCCTGGACAAGGTTGTCTTCATCTCACTTTGTGATAAAGCTTTTGGGAAAGGCATGAATTCATCTGTTCCCTGACCCCATCCTACTATAGATAAATTGTAGGACACACTGACTTCTTTATCTTTAGCTTTGGTTAGGCAACCAGTCTAGAAGAAGAAAAACTCTGAATTCAAACCCGCTTTACACGACTAAAAATTGACCCAGTGTTACCACTTGCCTATAGCTGAGGGGTTAAGTAAATACATATATTTGTATACTTACATGGAAGTAGTTTTAAAGTTTTTATCTTTAGTGCATACAAGTCTTATATTGATAGGTATGTTTGTGCATATATGTATGCAATTATATATGTATATCTATATATAATTACGTATTTTATATACACATATAAGCATTTATATATGAGGAAATAATATATCTCCAAATGTGTAAAAAATGTCTATAAAAACAACTTTGTATTTGCTTGATTTATTTATAAATGCCATTCCTAGAAACAATTTTATAAATTTGACTGTCATTGGTAGAAAAATTGTTACAAAAATTTAAATAAACTACAACATTTTTACAAGGAAGTCAAAATGACTGTCATTTAGAGTTTCTTTGAGCAAAATTATCCAAGCAGAACTAATTTTATGGATTTACTGAATTTTGAAAAGAAGAAAAAATGTTGTGATCAGCTTCTTTTTGAAATAGAAAACACAAGAGAAACTTTGGCTATAATAACTGAATTGGGTAAAAAGATCATAGATTAAAAATATATTTTCTAAAGAGAAAACCTAAGCATAATAACTGAAATATTTCATGTCTTTATTTTTCATGCCTTGAAACACATGAATATTATAAATCATTTTACAATATAAAAGATCTTGATATCTTATTTAACAAAGGTTGAATTATTAAGGTTCATATATCTAAGAGAAGAAGAAGCAGATCACCTAGTGCAATCACAATCATTGTAGGAAATGGAATTGGATACTGGATATGGCTGTTTCCATTTTGCTTTGTGCTAATGCCCTAGAGAAAGACCTGAATCCCTCTCTTCTCCCTCAGCTATGAGTAAATAGTAAGGCCAACTGAGTTCTTTAGCCATGGTAAAGCAACCAATCTAGAAGAAAGAAAATTCTGAATTCAAACAAGCTTTACTCTGCTCATAAAAAAACTGACTTTGTGTTAGATCTTGCTCATGGTGGAAGGGTTGGGTAAATATATGCATCTGTGATATTAGGTCATTTATATGTGCACACATTTGCTATCATGAATTTAATACCCCCCTACATACATACATACATACATACATACATCTGATGGATGTTGGTCTTTGCATCTAACTAAGAATCCAATCTTATTCCTAGAAGAAAATCTAGCCAACTAGTGGGTATTTAAGCTATTAGTTATATTTTTGTGATGATTTCCACATTAATAAATGCCATTGAGAGCTTAATATATATCCCTCACATCCTTGAAGTCAATGTTCCTTCAATAAATGTAAATGTAACAACATAATTTTTTCTTTTCAAGTTTTGCTTTTTCAATGACTGGAAAAAGGTCAAAGAAAAAAGTTATAAGAAAATAATTCAGAAAACCATAGTAGGTCTCACATCACACATGATTTATGAGTGTCCAACCATTCAGTAAAAGACATGAACTACTAAACTGATTATGCAAATGATTTGTTTCATAGTGGTGAAGGCTTATGTAGACCCATCGACATTTTTTGGGATGAGATGATAACAAATGAATGGGGCACCAGTCTACCCACAGATTATCTGATTTGAAAACTTAAGATTTCAAAAACATTTTCCTTCTCCAAGACTAGCTGCTTTGCTAAGGTCAGAGAACTCAGTCTGCCCTAATATTTTACTCATAACAGGTAAGAGAAAAGATGGATTAATATATTATCCAAGGGCATTAGCACAAAGGGAAATGTAAATATACTTGTCCAGGATTTGAACTTAACTTATTGCATCCATTTCCTTATAAGGATAACCATTATTCCACATGTGCTTCCATAAAAAGGTTTAAGAAAAATGTCATAACTTTGATTCCCGGCGAGAATGCTTTCAGCTAGATGTTTACTTTATACGGTTAAACAAAAAGGTAAAGATTTGATGGACGCAAAGTAAAGGTTTAGTAAAGGGTGCTCAATGAGAATCAAACTCATTACCAATGATCTGATTACCAAACTTGTAAACATTTACTCAATGTGAGATGCCATCAACATCCCTTACAGTACTTTACTAAGTTTAGCTTTGGTATAAGGTCAGATGTTTGGGGCACTTGGTGAGAATCGTTAGTTTAGCATTATACTTAGATCATAAATTGAATAATGTTTTCATGTCAAAAGTCAAGGGAAACTAAAAAAAGACCTATAATCTAGAATAAAACATCCTATCTGATTTATGGCCAGACTTGTTAAACAAGTCAGCTATTGTCTCTTCAAAATATATTAACATGTTGTACAAAGTTAAAATGCTATAGGAAAACATTTGGAAAATAACAACAGCTAAGATATAGTATTGCTGGTCTGAATAGAATTTTAGTAATGTAAAAAAACAAAAAAACTCTCAGTCGTGGAACTGAAAGCAAGTACCCAAGAGACTTTATGTATATGTCAATAATAGCGTTAACCATGAACATTCTCATAGCAAATATTATCATGTCAGCTCTTTATGAACACATTCACACTCATACATAAACACAGAAACAGATATATCCACAGAGGTACATATAACTACCCAAAACAAAAGACATACACAAAGAGAGACAGAGAGAGAAAAGAAACATCCAGATTCATAGATATGCTTATACTAGTGATTTTAAGAACATGTTTGAGCGTATATAATTTTTCTGTCACTATATAATGTGTATGTATGTGTACACATTTATGTTTGTGTTAGTGTTCATTCATGTGTTTATGTTTGGGTGTATGTATGTGCATATATATATATATATATATATATATATATTATATAAAAAAGGGTCATTCAAAAAGTTCTAAGCCTCACCTTGACAGAAAAGCTATAACTGAACATTTTTGTAATAGCAATATATTACTACTTCTCATGAAATAAGAAAAACTAATTCAAATTTCTGTCTTAATTTCTGTGCAAGCAAGGCTTATAAAAAAGTTAGAGGTGTGCAACAAATCTAAAATCAAGAAAAGGATAGAACTTTTTGAGTGACTCTTGTATATATATATATATATATATATGAGGGTCATTCAAAGAATAAGAGGAATTTTTTTGAAAAAAGCAAAATAAATTTCTTTCAGAATTTTTTTTTTCCTAAATATAAACTTTGCATTGTTTGGAATTGGTTTGTAGCAAAAACTATTAATCTCACAAAATATTTGTTTTGAGGCTATTCAAATGGGTCACAAATCAGCAGAGTGCTCCAGGCTAATCATCAAATTTTTGATGGTTAAGAAGTGAAAACCATGTAAAATTTACAGAACAATGTGTAATGTGTATGTAGAAGTATGTTTTAGCAAAAAAATGTTTCCAAATGGGCTAAGCATGTGTTTACCACTATGAGCCTGAGTCAAAAAGATAGTCCATGGAGTGGAAACACACTGACTCTTTGGTAAAGAAAAAGTTCCAGGTGCTGCACTCAGTAATGAATGTCATGCTGATAGTGTCCTCAGACATGAAATGACTCATCACTATTGATTTCCTTAAAAAAATGAAACTGTAAATAGTGATTCCTATTTAAACTCTGAAGACAAAATTCATCTTAATTATTGAATGATCCTAGTATATACTCACATACACATGTATACACATAGAAAACACATACACACACACACACATACATTATATCATTATCATGAAAGCATCCTGACAGCATGGATTCCTTTGACTCTTTCTTACCATCCATCCCTATTGGTCATCACTCTTGGCAAGTCCTCTAGGTGGTACCCAGTATCTGCAGAGAGCTAATGAATGTAAGTTTTCGCTGGTCACCCAAAACTAGTTTGTTCATATGTAGGAAACCACAGGAAAACATCACTTATAAGTTCACTCTTACTTCTCCAGTAGTGTACAGAATATCTTGCTCATCTTATTTGGATGGTTTGGGAGATGGGAGATAATTGGCTATACAGCTGCTGTTTTTTTGGGAGCTACTTCTAGGATGTGTTCAAAACAGCATGCAGTATACTTGTTTAGTTCCCATTTAGCTTTTTATTCAGGTATTACATTAGAATCTACATGGTGCAACTATATAGTATTTCTGACATGGCAACGGTTTGAAAGAATTCACATTTTATTATATAGTGGTAGCTATATATATATATATATATATTGAAGAGTGTATATTTAGGCAGCAAGTTATTATTCAAGCAAGTTTTGTTAAAGACGATGGAACACTATTTGTTAATTATTATTTTTAATTTTATCTTTTCAAGACTCCTTGTTATTTCTCTAGTGTCAGGATCTAGATGGTAAAGGAATTGTCCCATATCTTCTGCCCAAGTGCTTTCAACCATATTTTTGGTCATCATCAGGGATAGTTTAGTTTTGAGTTGACTGTTGAATTTTTACTGTTTTAATAATTTGTAGTGTTTTGTTTTAAAGTTGTCTGTTGGAACGTTTTCAGCGTTTTGTTTTAAAACATTTGGTTGGAAAAAGGTTTACTCATAGGGTTAGTGATTTAATATGTTGGTGCCTGTGTTAAATGCTATTTTATTTATGTTTGGTTTTTTATTCTTTATGCATACTGCTTCTAGGATTTGTAATCATTTTTTATTATTGTTTTTATATATAATTATTACATTATCTGTGTGACTCTTCCTTACATCGGAATATGTAAGTTGGTTAGTGCTATTGTTGGGTTTTATAATTAAATGTTGTTTTATGGCACTATTTTCACAAAGGTGATAAGTAAGATGATGAAATAACGTGGTTGTACACCCAAAGTAAGGATTATTCTTGTTTTTCGGGAGACACCCTTGAAATAGACATATAAATTTATAAACTACATTGATTTGGTTTGGGTGTATTTTAGCAGAATTGGTGTTATTCTTAACGATAAGGTTTGATGTTTTAAATTTAGTGTTGTAGATGATAAATTTTATTTGTTTTTGTTTTTCGATAGGTTTAATGTGTCTTTTCATGATGTTGGTTATTGCTTGTTTGTCTAATGGGTATTCCATACTCCTGACTTTGTACCAAACTAAGCTAAACTTAGTAAATGACTTCTGACACACACATTCACAGAGATGCATGCAAACTTAGACAAAGATATAGGCACACACACACATACCTTGTTTGATAATATTGTTCTGACTGGAATTTAATAATTGCTGTTAATGAATAAAACCAAGAGTTTAGGTTTGGCAGTTCACAATGCTTGACCAATTGCCATTTTGAAAAGGAACATATCTGTATAATCTTCTTCTGTCTGTCTGTATTGCAAAGGAAATAAGTTCCAGCATTGATTATGGTGATGGTGAATGTAGCAAAGAGAGGCTGTTACCGAGAAACACTCAAGGAGAATAATGAGTGAAAAGACAGGCTCTTAGAGATGATGGCGTTTCTGTTATCCAGGCCATAATTAGTAGAGATCAGTTCTCAGTTTCCTTGGAATTGTCAAAGGGTAAGGATTACAAGGAAGAGTTTGAGATGCTATATTTTGATATGGCCATGATTATCAATATTATAAATGACTTCCATACTAGAGGATATGAATGATTAAGATGGTGTAAGAATATTTAGGGACATTTATGTGTATGTGTGTGTGGCATATTGGTATATATGGTTGTATCAATACACAGTGATATTGATTAATAGATGCATTAAGATTCATACACATGCACAATTGCATATATATATATATATATATATATATAAAAGGTTGTAAGGTTGAGTCATAAATAATTCCTGTTTTAGTAAAGTATAATTTCTTCATAAATAATTTAACAATGAATTAATTTCAATCAGTAGTATATTTGCCATTATTTTAAATCATCTCTTTATATTTATCAGATAGCTTGTTGATTTCTTTCAAGTAAAATTCAGCTAGTTTTGAGTTCAAGAAGTTTTTCATGAACATTTACACCTGATCTTCTTGAGAAAATTTTTTGTTATCCAGAGCATTTTGTAGGGAAGGAAAAAGATAGAAATCATTTGGTACAAGGTATGGTAAATATGGTGAATGGGTTATAACAGATCAATCCAAATCCAATATATTTTTCCAGTATAATTCTTGCTGAATGTAACTTTGTGCGATCATAGAAAAGCACAACATTTCTTCTATTGATGAGTGTGGGGCATTTTCTTAGATTTTTAAGCTCACATTGCAAATGTTGGGAGTATAATTCTGCATTGAGTATGTGATTGCAGTTTTAAAACTCAAAATGAATAATACTATGATGCTTCCACCATACTCACAGCATAATTTTTTTTCCATGAAGTTCTGCCTTTGGGTTAGGCTGCAGAGATTCATCCTTGTCAATCCATTGGTTTTTGCATTGAACATTGTCATAAAAGACCCATTTTGCATAACCTGTTATGATATTCGTGAGAAACGGGTCATTTCTTGGCCTTGAAAGAAGACTTATCACAATGAATATGTGTTTTTCCTTATTCTTCTAAGACAATGAGGATCCCAAATGCTCAGTTTGGTCAATTTTCCTATCTTTTTCAAGTGGTGGTAGATTGTAGATTGGGTAATGTTGAGGTCAAGTACTAATTATCTAGTAATTTTACATGGATTGCATTTCACCAATTCTCTTAAAGCATCTTGATCAAGATCTGATGAGCATCCTGGTCTGGGTTCATCTCAATGAAATATTGCTGAAATGAAACTTTCAAAATCAGTTTCTGTCTTGGTGGTCAGTATTCATCATGAACATAAACACTATAAATTTTCTTAGCTATTTCTGTAGCATTTTTGTTATTCTTAAACTCCATCAATATTACATGCTGAATATGCACTTCAGAAACATTGTAAGTTTAAAATGCATAGGTACAACTTGCATTCAAAAAATGGAAATTATTAATGACTCAACCCAATATTTATATGTTTCAGCACCTAAGAGTTGCAAGAGGGAATACTGGACTGCAACATCATAGTGAATGAGTTTGAATTTCAATCATGTTATTACATTCCCTTTTGGATTAATACCCTTCGAAAGGTATGAACTCTCTTATCCCACTAGTTATGGGCGAAATAGTATCACTACTTTTTTTCCACAAGGACGGCCAGCATTAATTAACATGGAAGGCTCATCTATCAAAACAAAGAAACAAGAACAAACAAGAGCTGCAAACCTATATATATATATATATATATACACATGCATATATATAACTATATATGTATACATATGTATACACCTATATATATATATGTATATATACACACCTTTATATATATATATATATATATATATATAGGAATCTGAGCGTGATATCAACATATGCTTTGTGAAGACATGGACAGCTCTTCATAGGTTATTGATCATATGGAAGTTTGATCTATCCAATAAAATAAAACAGGATTTTTTCCAAGCAATGGCTATGTTAATACTACCACATGGATTCTAAGAAAACACATGGAAAAAAAGCTATATGAAAACTACACAAGAACACTCCATGCTGTTTTTAACAACTCCAGGAAGCACCATACCACAAAACAAAAACTGTATGGCCACTTCAAAAACCATCCAAGTAAAACAAACAAGACACTACTGGAGAAGCAAGGACAAACCAATAAGTGACCATCTTCTATGGATGTGCTAGTGGGCTCAGCTAGCAAGAACTAAAGTTAGTCAGAAGAGATGGTTGAGAGAGACAGATGGAGAGAAAGAGTCAGGGAAATCTATGCTCCCAGTACGACTTGATAATGATTATATATATTATATATGGGAAACTGGAAGTAAATCCAATAGTATGAAAAAGGAAAAATATAAAAAACACAAAGTCTTCACAGGTTGATTTTATTTATAGTTTCAAACAACAATACTATTAAAAAGAGACCTAGCTTCTACAATTTACTTCCTTATTTAGTCAAATTAGTACTAAAAAATTACATAATCTCTTATTTAAGATAATTACGCTCCATCATTTTTATGTATGTACTGAGAGAGATAGTAAGAAGCAGATTATTTATTAATATAGATAAATGTATTATGAATGTTTGAAATGGGTAGAAAATAACAGAATTAGATAGATGTGAACATAAATAGACAGATAGATTAACTGATGTTATATGAATTTCTTTTAATGAAATATATTATACTTTTAAAATAAATTTTCAAAATACTAATCACATCATACAGTTTTAAAACAGAATGCCACAAGCAGAAATAGAATCTTTAAAACTTTTTCATTTTTCATTACATTTAGCAAATATAAAATTTAATTCAAATAAAATTCAAAAGATACAGTATTACATATTCAAACATCCTGATGAAGGTTTAATGTTTAAAAATTGAAGCATTTAACATTGGCAGATAATTCAAACTATAAATAAAATCATCCTCTGAAGACCTTGTGTTTTTTCATATTTATACATTTTCTATATATAAATACATGTATCCATATATATCTAATATTGGAAAATATAAAGGACAATTTTCTGTTGCTTGGCAGATTTTTCTATTATGGTACTCAATATTCAAGATAAAATCATTTTTATAATAAATTTTGAAATATTACTTGATGATCATAAAAATATGAAACTGACAGTTTTGATTAACATGTCTGTATTATTGTATTCGCCAGTAACGCTAAGTCATCAGCGTAGTCGGCGTCGGTGATTGTTTTTGCAGGGTACCTTTTGCTTCTTTTCTTCGTTAGCTCGAAGCTATGCTGTCTTCGCTTTAAGTCAAGTTTTGTGTGGTTAGACAGCAAAAAAGATCTTTTTCAGGAACTGATGGTCTTGTTTCATTATGAAACTTGAGCTACAATAAAGGAATTATAATACTGTAAGTGACTTTTTCGTTTTTATATATAAGGAGGTATTCGTGGTGTAATGGCTACTGTCATAGGAAATGAACATAGCAAAATGAATTCAAATCCTGGACAAGATGGTTTGCATTTCACATAGCACTAATATCCTTGGGAATGGTATGAATCCAATTATTCTCCCTCCAGCTATAGATAAATAGTAGGGTAGACTGATTTTTTTAAACCTTGATATAGTAACTGGTCCAGGAGAGGGAAAATTCTGAATTCAAACCTGTTCAACTCTGCTCCAGAAATGACCTAGTGTCACATCCTGCTCATGCATATATATATATATATATATATATATATATATATATATATATATATATATACTCACAAAGACTTAGCAGAATACAGAGTATTACTATTTTCACTTTCATATCTAAGAACATCTGTTTCATTGTCTGATGATTGTATAGCCATATGAGACTGAGTTACAGTGAAGAGTGTACAATATTGAGAACTTTACTCTTTATTTTCAACAGTCATATTCTTTTATTATTCTTATATATGATGGACTATTCAATTGAAATCAACATATAAAGACCCAACAGTTTTGTTAAAGATGTTTACCCATTAGACTACTACACAGGTGATTTGTTCCTAGTGATGAGGGATAATGAAGGATCAAACACAAGTTTTGAATAAGCTGATAACTGAAGAATAGTTCACCAATATGTTACAAAAATGTTCAGCTATGGCTCTTTCTAAATGAAGCTTAAAACTTTTTGAACGACCCTCATCTGTATTTGTGCATGTGTGTGTCTCCAATTATATTTTCTCATCAGGTTTTCTTTTGACATCTTTTCATTTTCCCAGCCAACCAGTGCGTCCATCTTTAGTTCTCTCTCTGAGCCATTTATCTCTCACACAATCCCACTTTTCTCTAAATTTCTTTTTCTCAGGGAGCCTTTCATTTTCTGACTGTAAACTAAAAATATTAGCCTTACTTAAGTAAGGAAAGAATGAAGTAAAGTGGAAAAAAATTCAAATCTTTAGATTTTTATTTTCAAATTTTAAATCATAGACTTAAGTTCCCTAACTTTTTTGTTCTTTCTTATCTCTCCTTTGACTTCTATTTTTTCCTTTTCTTTTTTTAATTTTTCGGTCTTGCTTTTTCTCATACATACATCAATATTTGCACACATGTGTGTGTGTGTGTGTGGGTGGGTGTATATATATATATATATATATATATATATATATATATCTCCACAAAAACACACAGCCATATGCATACACTTATATGCACTCATATATATATATATATATATATATATATATATATATATATATATATGCATAAATGTGTGTGTTCATATATACACATTCCTTTTCTTTCTCTTGACATTTCATATGTTCATGTACATATACATACAAACACAGACATGTACACACGCATACATAAACAACTGCATGCATACAGACATATAAACACACACTTTTAAAAATATATATATGCACACAACACATAAACATATACAGACACATTTATGATTTTCCACTCCTTAAAAAAGAAGCTGAAAAGTCGAAATATTTATCTTTGAATATTTAAGCTAGACTTTTGAAAAAAAAAAAAAAAAAAAGCTTAGACTATCTCTTTCTTTTTCTTCTGGCTTCCCTTACCTCTTTCTCAATTAATCTCTGTTTCTCACCACCCCTACCTACTCTTTGCATTTCTGCTTATCATTCTTTCTCATCAAATTCATGTGAACAGGTCTTGAACAATAGCACCAAACCCCACTCTCCAAAAATAAATAAACAAAATAGTTAAAGAATATCAAAGCCTTATATATTTAATCTTACCTTTTGAAACAAAAATATCTATCCCTCTCTCTCTTTTCCTACTTCCATCCATTCCTCTAACTCACCACCCATCTCTCTGTCAAACATTTATTTATCTTATACACAAAGTTTATTCATTTGTCTATCTCTATTTATCGAAACAATTGTCTTGCAGAAAAATGAAGTTAAGCCTTTGCAAAAAATTTTTTTAAATTAAATATTTATTTACTCTAGATTTTCAAGAAGCCAAAATAATCCTTCTCATATAATTTTACAAATATTTTTCTTATACACTAATCAGCTATCTCTTAACATTATCACTCTATCTTTTTAACACTTATTCCACCTTTTTCTTTTTCTTCCTTTCCTCTCTTCTTTCCTTTCCTTCCACCAGCTATAGGTTAAATAGTATCACTGCTGTTCTTCTACAAGGATAGCTTTGGCATTAAATAGCCCAGGATATATAATTAAACAAAGAAACCAAACTAAATCTCTCTTTCCTATACATCCTTTCTTTTCCTTCTTTTCCTTTTCTTTTTTTCCATTCTTTCCTTTTTCTCCCTTTTCTTTCTTTACTCCCATTACTTATTCCTCATCCTATTTCCTTTCTTCTTTCCTTTTTTCCTTCTTTACTGCCTGAACTTATTTCCCATTTTCTTCTCTTCTTTTTTTTTTATTTTCATTCTTTTCCTTTCATTTTCCCATTCTTTTCCTTTTTTATTGACAATACTTATTCCCCATTCTTTTTCTTTTCCTTCCTTCTGTCTTTTCTTTTATCTTTCCTTCCTTGGCATTTTTGTTACTCAAGTGCTAATACTTATTTTCCATTCCTTCTTTATTGTCAATACTTATTCTACACCATTTCCTTTCCTTCTCCTTTGAGTCCTTTCCTTCCTTCATTCTTTCCTTTTTCCTTTCCTTCCCTTTCTTCCTTTTGTCCTTAATTATTCCCCATTCCTTTTTCTCAAAACCCCCCTCTCATTCAATTATTATCTCTCTATATTTTTTCTCTTCTGTACATACCCTCCTAAACTTCTTCATACAACTTTCTACAATTATTCTTCCTTCCCAGCTTCCTCTCATTCTACCACCCATGTATCAATCTGCTCTGAGATCAATCCTGCCTCATCATTAATCAAGATATTCAACAATAAAAACTAAAAATTGCCTAAACTTTTTAAAGGTCAAATATGGTGAGTTATTTAAAGGTTCCCTTTTCTGGACATTCCATTGGTTTAAAGTAATTTTTGTCTTTATACAAGCATGTGTATAATAATCCAAAGGATATTGTGAAAGTCAAGTTTCCTATTTAATTCTATGGAAACTACAACAAATACAGACATATTTAGCATAACAGTTATCATCATAAAGATAGGTAATCAGCAACCCAAGTTCAAATCCTAGATGAATCATAATTTTCTAAAAAATAAAATTCAAAGAAATTTACTTTTCTCTCTTTTTTTTTTGTATTTCTGTGAATTTTCTTTTTTAAAAATTATAACTTTTTGTTATAACTAAGGAGACTTGGACAACGATAGTCATGAAAAATAATCACTTCCTATGTTTGTCTAAGACACTGATGTTTCATTGAAATTTATGCCAAGAATAAAAAATGGTTCAACTTTTTCACTGTTTGGATAATGCATTTCAACTTTAGCAAAAGTACCATGACCAAAAATTACATTTTGCACAGTCATCAACATATGAAATCAAGAGTGCATCAAACAGTTGGACAGATAAATGATGAAGGGAACACTTTTTTGGCATCAACATTGTAACCAATGCTGGATTGACTCTGCTGCTAAAGACTTTCATAGAATACAAGGTCATGTTCCTAGTTGGCAGATATGAATAGCCAATGGTTAGGACTATGTTAAAAAATACTATTTGAAGCTGAAAGTTTACTCTTTTCAGCATATTGTTATGCTCCCTGCATCTATAGTAGTTTCAGTAGAAAGAAGTACCCCATGCACATTTTCTCTTATTAAGATTCACATTCTTTCTATATTTTTTTTTTCATAAATTACCTCAAAATGTTTCACTACTTTTTTACTTATTCCTTTTTTCTTGAACAACAAAAGACATCTAATAAAAATCAAAGATTAATAGAAATGTTATTCAGATTTCTTAAAGATAACTTTTCACAGACACAGACATATATATAAGCTAGAATAGCATAGACATAGAGACAACATTGCTTGGCAACAGTCAGTTTCTTGCCTATGCTTACATCAGGCCAAATAGGTGAGAAAATGACAGTTGCTAAGGACTGTTGACTCTGAGTCTACACTATCCTAACTTAAATATATACATTCTATAAATGATATTGAGTACCTTTTATTTATACATATAGAAAACTACAAAATCAATATATAAAAGGACTAAGCCCCAATCAGTAGTTATCCATAAACCATTATGAAAAACTCTGAGTCATGGACAATACTTAACATTTTGGCCCATCTGATACAATAAATTCTAAATTAGCTTACTCATTTTGCTCAAAATATTTATATTGCTGTTAATGATAATAATAATAATAATAATAATATCTGGCAGTCCCAGCCTATCTGAAATACAAAAAATTACACTGTGTGCAACTGCTTATCTCCTTAGGAGCATACTATCAATGTAAGTAGGTAAGTAATACCCAAAATGCAGCAAAAAATATAAATGCATAGAGTTCACACAATCTCTATCGTCCCTCACCTTCGATCTTCAGTAAAGAACTGATGAAGGATTGTAAGAAACTGAAAGTAAAGTTGAAAATGAAGTCTAATAATGATTATATATATATATATATATATATATATATACACACACACACACATGTATATGGACTCCTGGGCAAAATAAATTGAGGAAGGCACTTTTCCTGTTATCACTCTTACTGACCTGAGGTAAAATATGACAATAATATAAAACAAATGTACTATGTTTGTGTGTAAGAATAGTTGAAGATAGTCATAGTTTTTAGAAGTGAAGCTAAAAAACATGAGATGTTTTTCATTCATATGATCATTTTGCCTGTTCTTTATCAATCATATCTTGTTGCTTCAAACTTGTAAGTTTTTGATTTGTCCCAATTTAAAATTTAGTTTTATATCAGAATTATATGCAAAAAAGAATATTGTGTGCATATGAAAAAATAGCCTCTACATTACTTTTTAACACACCCACACACACAGTGTCACCAACAAATAAGTGCACTCTAAGAGTTTTTTTTTAAAGTTAATTTACTTCTAAACCAGATCCCAGGATTTCATTATATTTAGTGGAACAATATATCATCAAAATAGATGATATTAGGTATTATTTATTACCAAACATTGAAAGTTAGAAATAAAAAATAAAATTGCATGAATATATATAAGAGATATACTTATTTTAGGACTGCTACATATTCATATTTTGGGTTCCATAAATTCAATCCTGAAAGAATTTGATAATAAAAATACCTTACAAAATCCATTTTGATTGGATGATGTTCCATGAAATATAATAAAACCCTGGTCTCTTTAGTTTATAAAAAATGGTATGGGGGAATTATTTACATTTTTCATAAGCAATACTGTACAAGTGTGTGTGGGTGTTTGTATGGTTGAAATGTGAGAAAATTTGAGAAAGTGTTTTACAGATGTTTATTCTTTTTAAATCTATAAATGAATTTTTCATTACATCTATCTTCCTATCAGTAGAAGTCAGTAATTATCTCCATGGTCAATCTAAAGAAAATATAACAAGAGTGTGAATAAATATTAATTAAACCTCACACACACACACACACACACACACACACACACACACACACACACACACACACACACACACACACACACACACACACACACTATATTCTTATCAATTTTATTATTGCTTTTTCTGCCCTTTTATGTCTTATACTCTCACTACCTTTTATTTATCATTTATCTTTACCCACATATACTCCTACCCTCAAAAGAGCCACTAGGTAGATACTAGTGATGTACTAAAAATTTGGTTGAATCAAAAAATTCTATTTACCTCCAGCCTTGCTACCAATGACACCTACAACTTCACTAAAAATTCCATAGGAAAAAATCAAACCTCAGCACTCTGCATTTTGTTTAGGACACTAATGCCTGTCATCTTTTATCTTTTGGCAATTATATTAGAGTGGTTCTAATCATAATCCATGAATCACTCGCCAAGGGCTTTGTTGCAGAAGCTAAATGCTTTTGGAAGTCTGCCAGACTTATTCAAATAACAATAATAATAACAATAATAATCATACTACTACTTTCACTTTCAATTTCCTACTTTCCCTTTCAAGTTTATTCATGAGAAACTGTGTGCTAACATTATAGCTGAAACATTTGAAGTGCCTGAATGAAAATTAAAAGTGAACATTATCAGATTTGCACATTATTCTGGTTTGCAGAACAAACAAAATAAAGACTGTTTTAAAATCAAATATGATTATGAATTTTTCATCAAATGATACCATAATCCTATGAATGGGCACTGCTTATACCTTCTCAACTATACTGTTACGTATTCAAATTATAAGACCATTGTAACTTTTTGAACAAATGATTATTTAAATCATTAGGACATTATTTCAATAGAATAGCTCCAATCTAATGAATGTTATTATTTTCTAACTTTATTGAGTAGTATTAGATTAAAACTTTGTAAACCCACGGTTGCTTTCAATCTTTAACTTTCTAGACTATGCTAGTATTTGTTCAAATTACCATATGGAATGTTCACAAATATAAACTTGTCATATTGAATGTTCACAAATTTAAAATTGTTATATGAAATGCTCACAAATATAAAATTGTTATAGGGAATGTTCAAAATGTAAAATTATCATATACAATGCAAACAAATGAAAAAGTGTCATATGGAATATTCACAAGCATAAAATTGCCATGTAGAATGTTCACAAATATAATAAGTTTTGAACAAATGCTTAGTTAAGATGCTAGAACAGTAATAGTATATAGCAGCTTTTTTAATACAATTCCTTATATAGCAGTGAAGTCAAGTCTTCAAACACAATAGAATTCAAAATATAGAACAGGCAATAAACAGTATTTGTTAACAACTGAATTTAATTTGATGTCATATTTTTAAAGGAATAAATGAGCTCAGCTGTTTTTGATGAATAACTCAATTCTAGACATAGTTCAGAAAGATAACTTTACCAATCATTTTCAGTTAATGGTCTTGTACTAATTCATTTATGGTTATGTAATGTGAACTTAGAATGATGATTATCATTGTAAAACATGAAATTTGTAACCTAAGTTGCATTTAGTTGGTTGTGTTTATTTTAGAATTTGAGTCTTTTACAAACTTTAAAGTCTGAGTGATTCTAAAAAATAAAATTATGGAGATAAACAATACCTCTATAATTTCTTCTGTGTACTCCTAAGAATACACATACTCCAGTTTGAAAATTTTTGATATGAAGTGAGCTAAAATATTAAACCAATCAAGAGTTAGCATCCAGGTCATATTCTCTTCAGATAATGTATATCTTTGTTCACATATAAACAACCCAAAACAATAAAGGACATATTCATATACTTTCTTTTTAATGCAATGTTTATCTTCTTAGGAGCATTGCATCTGATATTTATTGTGATTTACTTGGTGTTATGAATTTTTAAAATGCCATAAAGCATTGAAACAATGATTTTATCACTAGACAATTTCAATAACGTCTCTCAATACTTGCATAATGAGTGATGGAAAAACAATACATTGAACATTGATGTTTAGATCAAAAGCTAGACAAGGCAGTCAAGTCAAGTCTTCAGACAAGATTTTAAGCACATTAACCAGATTCCATTTTAGAGTAATTTAAATGGTTAAACAACTCGAGGGCTTCAAGTATTTCTAATTTACTGAGAGAATTTATGTAAGAAACTTGACTAAATTTGCAGAAATATTGAGTGAAATAAGGTGAGATAATGCATCTCTAAATTTGTTACTAATTAGCCACTTGCTTAGTATAACAGTTATTTTCATAGGAAATGTGCTAGGTGACCCGAGTTCAAATCCTGGCTGAAACTACTCTATTTCACTTTGAACTAATTCCCTTGAGAAATGCATGAATCCATCACTTCTCTCTCCAGGCAACCAGCCTAGGAGAAGGAAAACTCTGAATTCAAACCAACTGTACACAGATGGAAAAAAAACTGACTTTGTGTCAAATTCTACCTGTGGCAAAGAGGTTGGGTAAATACATACATTAATTAACCAATCATACAAAATTTTTGTGTGAATGATTCAGGCAACCTCTTTATGCACTCAAATTCTATGTTGGGCTCAGCTGAAGAAGTAAGGATGAACTCATAAGTGATGTTCTCTCTTATGAATGTCTATAAATGGATGTTCCAGTGTTGGTCAACAAGCAAAGACTTATATACATCAGTTCTGTGTGAAACTTGGATGTAGTTTGCAAGACCTACCAAGTGCAATGGATGATAAGGACAAATGGCTACACAGAGTCAGGGAACTGTGCTACCAGCATGATTTGAAGATGATGATTTATATATATGTATATATTAAGAGGTGCTTGTAGTGTCATAGTTATTGTCATTGGAAATGGGCATGGTAATTCAAGTTTAAATCCTGGATGAGGCTGCTTGCATTTTACATAGAGCTAATATCTTAAGAAAAGTATGCAATCAGCTATTTTCCCTCCAATTATGAGTAAATAGAAGGGTAGACTGGGCTCTTTTACCTTGGTATGGCAACCAGTATAGGATAAGGAAAACTCTGAATTCAAACCTGTTAAACTCTCCTTAAAAATTGACTTTGTGTTACATCCTCTTTGTAGTGGAGAGGGTAGGTAAACACACACACACACACACACACACACACACATATATATATATATATATATATGGGTTTTTTCTAAATTTTCATTAGAAATTTTTCATCATTTCTTTGTCTGAAGATACAGATCTAACATTTTAGAAAATAAAAGGTCTGCTGAAATAAGATATGAGTGATTTTTTGAAGTTTTTCTTTTATATGGTGTATATATATATATATATATATATATATATATATATATATATTATAATGTGTGGACTTTTGAGTTTCCACACATTGTAATTTTAAATCATTTAACACATTTAACTGTGTGGAAACTCAAAAGTCCACACATTATAACAGTATTATTTAATGGATTCCAAAAATATTTGTTTCTATATTCTAGCAATGCTATTGTCTGATATTAATTTGCAGCAACCATAGATAAAGATCTGACTTATGGTCAAGTCAAGCAAAAAGCACTGGTTTTTAACAGATCACCAAAGTTAAGCAGCAGTGAGCTTATTCAGTACTTAATTGAGTAACCACTAAGGAACAATAGATATTGTAAGCAAATTGAGGCTTGTAAGTAAAGCTAAATAAATAGTAACAGTATATGAAGATTTCAGTATATTATCTTGTAAATTAAAATAAGAAATACCTTAGAATAATGCCACTTAAAGTAACACAGATCTGAAAAGAAATTCAAAAGAAAAGTCATATCAATTAATGAAATAATTAGGAAAATGGAACAAGGCACAATGTGAAACAAGATAAATTCTTAAGTAGAGTATAGCTGTTCTGAATTCAGAGCTTTCCTTCTCAAGTAGTTGCCATAACAAGGTTAAAAAGCCTGGTATCTACCCTACTGCAAGGAGAGAAGGTGGATTTATACCTATTAATTTCTGAAAATAAAAGTAGGTCTTCCATACTTCATGATAGATAACTCTCATAAATTAATAGACTATAAAAGGGTAATAAAATGTCACTTTATTCTGTGATTTTTTTTGTTTCTCCTAATTAATACACTTTGTATAAAACCCATCTATTATAAGAGCATATTCATTAAGATGGTATTCTTAAATCTCCCAAGGCACTGTAATAATGGGTATCTACTGTATTACTGATTTACTCATGCAATAAAAAATAGAAAAAATTTCTAATTTTGTTATCTTCCAATAATAATCATTGAAAATGATGAATTTTTTTTTCATTAAATTAATTTATTGATTACTGGTTAAAAAATATTTTAAAGAATAGTAAAAATTTTGAAGTTCTATCAAAAAGATGTACAAAAGAGTTTTATAAAGAAAGAATGGTTTGATTGATGGAATTTTTTTGATAAATTTTTAACTGCATAAAAGTTCTGGGTCTATCCAATCAAAAATCAACGTTTCTCTTTTTTTGGAAAATGAAAATATTATAAAAAATTTATTCTGAATAGAAAATTGGACTTACCTGCTTGAATGAGGTAAAATTGTTAGAATGGAGAATGTAAAAAAAAACAACCTCTCAGACACTCACTAATGTTACATCTACTTACAAATGTATGCAATCATATGTTGATATAACATGCATACATACATGTTTGTGTATCTAAGTATGTAGCGTCTAGTATATGTCTGATCTATCTATCTATCTTTTGTCAAGTGATTTTATTTCACATAATCAATTTAATATAGTAGATAAAAGGAAATAGAAAAAATGAAATAAAATATTCAGAGGAAAATTCCAAAGGAAATTGTTGCTTTTAGTCAGTCACTATCCTCAATGTTCGGAAATAAATGTTATCAATTGAGTTTTATGAAGAGAAACTATCAATCTAGGAAGATCTTAAAATTCCTTTAAAAAATGCTATAAAATATGAAGCATGATCAAAATGAATTGATGCTGAAGTTTTAAATTTCTTTCATTTTTAAACTTTAAAATTTAAACTTTGATATGTGTGCACTGCTGAACAACATTCATGATTAAGGGATGAAGTCTGAAAGTCTAGACAACAGTCTAGATCTCTGGATGGGTAAGTGCCAATTTGAAAAAAAAAATGATGAAGTCAGTCTCAATATTTTTATCAGCAGTCTTTAACAAAACACAAAATTGAGCAAATGCATACTCATCAGACCTAGTTCTAATTTTTTCTTGTTTCCTAAACTGAAAATTCAACTTAAAGGTAAGATTTGAGGGCACTGAATAAATTAAAAGAAATATGACATTACAGCATTACATAATATCAAAAGAGCAGCTTTAGAGGTGCTTTAACCAATGAAAAAATCATTGGAATAAATGTGTTGAATGTCAAGAGGACTATTATGAACAAAATCAACTTTTCCTTCATTTACCATTTCTGTCTAGGCTAATTCAGCTTCAGTTGCAATACTTTTCGAATATACCTCATATATGCTCATTCACACACAGAAACATACAAAAATATACAATATTCATACACATACAAAACTATATCTGCTTATTTTTGACTAAATATTTTTGTTAGCATTAAGACCAAAGCATTTAATACATGACTAAATTCATATATATATATATATATATATATATATATATATACAAGGGTTAGCGGAAAACTTCTTAGGCTGACCAAAACAACGAGGTTTATTTTTCAACAAAGTCCCACCTTTCAGTCCACACACTTCTTCCATTGGTATTGCAGTGCTTGGATCCCATTGGTTAAAATAGTCAACAACAGCAGATATGACATCATCATATGAATATTCTTATATATGCTTGATTTCATTGTTTAATGGTATGTCAATCTTTGTGGGTTATTTACAACAAAAATTATTGTTGTAGGACAGTAGTGGTACTATTTAACCCATAGCTAGGGGATCAGAGAGTTTATACCTTTCTCAAGGGTATTAATCCAAAAGTGAATGTAATTGTACAATTGGGGTTCAAACTTGCTTATTATGATATTGCAATGCAGCATATTAGCTTCTATACCATCCTCATATATGTATATGTATATAAATATATGTATAAAAGCATGCACATATATAGATATATAGAGACTAATATATAGACACACATGTATACATAAATAGGAATAGTTATTTATATGCACACATGAACACATATATAGAAAAAAACATACACACAACCATACCATACATACAAGAAGCACACAATAAGTTTCCAGCCTTTTTTTGTATGGATATTTTTATTGATAGTACACACATGAAGCTCTAGTCCCCTTCGAAGTAATCTCCTCCGGCTCCAATGCACTTGTACCATTCCAACAACTTCTGGAAGGCCCCATCGAAGTCTTCTTGTGTGAGCGCGTCAATGATCTTCATCACAGCCTCTTTCATCTCCTCAATTGTCTCATAACGACAGCCTCTAAGTTTTTCCTTGAGCTTAGGGAATAACCAAAAGTCACAAGGAGCAAGGTCTGGACTATAGGGAGGCTGAGGAACTGTCTTGATGCCCATCTTGGTCAAATAGTCTGTAACAAGGATGGACTGGTGCATTGTCAAATAGTCTGTGACAAGGATAGACTGGTGCATTGTCCTCGGGGAAATGCCACTGAGCCGATTTGAAGAGTGCTGGCCTCTTCCCAAGGAATCTCTTCCTGAACTCCCTTAAAACCTCAACATAGTATTCCTTGTTGACTGTCTGTCCAGTGGGAACCCAGTGCATGTAGATCATGCTAGTGCTATCAAAAAAAGTGATCATCAAAAGTTTGTGGGTGGATTTGCTCTTTCTGGCCTTCTTGGGTCAGCAAGAGCCAGCATGCTTCCACTGGGAACTCTGTCTCTTGGTCTCTGGGTCATAGCAGTAGATCCAGCTTTCATTGCAGGTCACCAGAGCATGAAGAACTGCAGGATCTGAATTGATCAGCTCGACCATCTACCTGCTGTCATGACAACGTCTTTCTTTCTGATCTTCTCAAAGCACCCTTGGGACAAACTTCGCGCAAATCTTCCCCATCTTCAGTTCCTCACGGATAATTGTGTATACAGTTCCCATGCTGATATCAAACTGTGCACTTATTGTCTCTATAGATACACGACAGTCCTTATCCATGAAATTCTTTATTTGGCCAATCAACTCTGGTGTTCTGACTTCTTTACTCCTCCCACACCTCTCATCATCCCTCACAGACTCCCTGCCTTCCTTGAATCTCTTATACCACTCAAAAACTCATGCTTGATTCATACAAGATGGTCCAAAAGCAGTCTGAAGCATTCCATACATTTCAGTGGCATTTTTTCCAAGTTTAAAACAGAATTTTATTGCATATCGTTCTTCTAAAGTGTCCTCATGTCCAGATTGCATTTTTGAAATTCACCAGCTGTGACAATCAGGCTTTAGTAGGATGTATTCCAATTGAACCTGAAATCATAAAAATTGGTCAGTCATCTCATAAGATGTATAGCAATAACATAGTGAATTTTCAAGAGTCTACAACAATTTTAAATGCCTGTGCAAAAAAAGTCTGGAAACTTATCAAAGGCACCTCGTATGTATAATACTCATAGAAATACTTAAACACATACACATACAAATACATCTGTTCATTTTAGTCAAAATATTTTAATGAATAGGGAGATAGAAACAGAATTATTCTAGTATATTATGTTTTATTATATATCATAAATGTGTGTGTGGTGTATGTAAAGAGATAGAGAGTAGAGAAAAGAGATTGAGACAGATATATGTTAAAGCAAATTTACAAATCATAACTTATTTTTCATTTGTCCCAATAGGCCTATAGATTGTCAGATTTCCATTAACCAGTTATGGTGACTAAAGATAAGTTCAAATACATTTAACAAAATCATGTTTATTTGCCTTTTAGTCATAAAAATATATTTCCTTTATTTAGGGCATAAAAATACCTATCTAATCCTATTCAGACATGTAGCCATATTCAGCATATGTTATCATTTCAATTAATTCAAGAAAGCTTATCAACATTATAATCTTAATTCAACCAGTTACCATACAAAAACTTGAGATCCCAGTCAGATCTCCTGTTTAATCTCTGGGAGATAGGTCCATGCTCTTTCCAAGGGCATTAGCACAAAATGAAACACAAACAGCCTTGTCTAGTATTTGAACTTGGCTTGCTAAGTCAATTTCTTATGACAATAACCATTACACCACTCATGCTTCCACTAAGGCATAGAGTAAATCATTACCTTTTCCTGTTTTCTGTTTCATGAGAACTGGTATTCATACTTATCTAAATAAATTGTTGACAGAAAGGACCTATAAAATGTTTTTCCTATCAAACTTAGGTCAAACAACTGATCTTTCACTGTATGAAAAAACAAAATCGGTGTAATTTTATACTTTATACATGTTCTGTTTTCAGTGGTACATTTTCAGTTATAATCACTGGTTATAGTTATTCTTGTACCAAAATAATAAAAATGAGAAATTAATGAAAAATGAAACCAACAAATATAGATACCACAATTCATACATGAGAAGTAGCTTTGATTGATAGATACATAGATGAATGGATGGATGAAAACAAAGGGACATATATAGATAGCAAAATAGATAGATAAATAGCAATATGTATGTATGTATGTATGTAGAGAGAGAGAGAGGGAGTGAAAGAAAGAAAAAAAGATAGGCAAATAGACATCAAAATGGATATGTAAATAAATACCTAGGTAGAAAGAAAGAGAGAAAGAAAGAAATAAAGAAGATAGACATCAAGATAGATAGATAGATAGATAGATAAAAAAAATAGTTTATTTTGTAACATCAAATTTGTAGAAACTGAACACTCAACCTGACCATCATCATTCTTTGTTGCATTCTTAGTTCTTTAAAAAGCAAGGCAAAACTGTTTTCCTGCATACACAAACACTGCAAACCAAGCTTTCATCTGGAGCAGTTTAAATTTAGAGCTAAACGAACACTGGGAACATACAGAAAAAATTTTGTTTTCCTCTATAACAAATTTTCTAAACTACAAAGCTATTCAGGAAGAATTTCAATTTTCTTTTGTTCATTTTTTTTATTCATTCCTTTTTGAAAATGTTATTGTTAGGTTGTTTTGTCTAAATGTTGATATAAAAGTATAAAAAACAAAACAAAAAAGGAAACTGCATAAGAGAAAAGAAGGTAAGAGAGGAGGAAGAGAAAGAATTCTAAGATGAAAAGGCTTTGTCTGAAAATAAAGAAAGGTAAAAAAAAAAAGGCTCAAGCAAATAACTGAGGCTATGAAATGTCTAATAATGAACTGTGTTTTAAAAAGTGTTTTTAGTAAAAACAAACAAGATGCCAGTAAGTCAAGGCCTTTTGTTGTACAAAAGGACATATCAGAAGGAAAATAAAGCCTCTAATATACATGCGTATTTGTGTTCATGGATATATATATATATATAAAGATATTGTGAGATATTGAAAGAGATATGAGTAAATAGATAAGTGTGCATGTTTGTGTATATATATATATATATATATATATATATGAATTGAAAGATATGTTTCTAACATATATATTTTATATATACTTATATATTTTTAGTATACATACAACGTATATATGTGTGTGTGTGTGTGTGTGTGTGTACAATGAGTAGAGAAGTCAATTAAAACAATTTTCTTACATTCTATATATGAAGGTATTGGTATATACTACTTATTGCACACATGCATACATACATACATACATACATATATATATATATATATATATATATATATAATATCCTGTCAGCATCCAATGGGTGTGGATTTGCAACTCAAAGAATGTCGTATACCAAGTGTGCATTTTCCCCATGGAACATAATAATAATGGGGAGAGGGTCATATAGGTATCTCTGCTGGGAATTGGAAACAAAGACTGTATAACCACAGATATTTTCTCTCCAATCAGTGACTTAGAAACCAAACCGCTCAATCTAAATATTTTTGGGACCTTAAGGATCAGGGGCTAACCCCCCAAATAAAGAGAAAAATAGTCAGGCAGTCTTCAACCACAAATAGCTTCAATGGCAGATATAACTTGTGTATTGATGAAAGAATTAGTATAATAAATACTAAAGATTACAGACTACTGCTTAATGAACATAACAAACTTGTGTTTAAACGTAGACATAAAAGTAAATTTATATTATCCTGACTGGGGGCCACTGAGGCTCCTACTCTAGATAAAAACAAGGATATTGATTTTATTGGAAATAGTAACATTTATTACTATAATTACTAGTATTATGTGATGGAGAGAAGGAGGTTCTTGGAACTTTAGATATTAATTCACAATTAAAGTTTTTTTAATTTCTGGAGTAGTTAATTTGCTTTGACCACTTTTGGATTAATTAAAGGAACTTGGTGGCTACTGAAAGGTTTTTTTTATTTTTATCTTTTTGGGGGAGGATGATGGCCCCATTAGCCAAGGGATTTAACATTTGTAAAAGGTGTAAACAGAAAAAATTATGAAGATAATCCTTTAATTTACAAGCTTACCTTATTCTTTAAATTCTACCAATCTAGCATATGTTCAAATTAGGATGGGTTAACACCCTTTTCCTGGTTTCTTAATTTTTCAAATACTTTGTTTTAACCCCCTTTACTTTCACCGGAGAATTTAAATCTATATAGGTTTTTTTTTTCTTCGTACTTTTTTTTTCATTCAAACATATATATAAACTGTAATCTACATTTGCTGTTTTTCAACCTCAAATTAAATGTGTGAAGTCATCAGATGAGAAGTAGAGTAAAATGATATTCTTCAAGGAAAAAAATTCATGATGACAATTTAACCAGATTTGAGTTTTCTTCTAATTGCATTATATATATATACATTAACTAATACACATATAAACTATCAATATTTATAAATATATATATATATATATATATACAAATACACACACGCATGCACATACACACAAGCTTATATATATATATATATATATATGTATATATATATATATATATATAGTATAATTTTCTTAGTAATAACTAAAAATAACTAGAATATGGTCAATTTTCTAAGGACAGAACTAACTTATCAAACTTAAATTTAAAAAAATAAAAATTTACTTTAAGAACTATTTGCATTTACTTCAAGTTTCATGGAACTGTTGTAAATCATTACACAGCTTTAGTTCTATCTATCTGTCTATCTATCTATCTGAGAGTGCACTGAAATGTTTATATGATGAAGTCATATCTGCTGTTTGACCAAAGGGATTCAAGTACTGCAACACTGATGAAAGAAGTTGGTAGACCACAAGAGAGACAATGTTGAAAAATAAACTACATTTGGTCATATTCTTGTAGAGTACCTTGGTCAGCCTATGTGATTTTCAACTGATATATATATATATATATATATATATATATATATATATATATATATATATATATATATATATACACATTATTATCATCATTGTTACTATCATTATTTGAAGTAGTAGTAATATTTTTTATAATAATGATAATGATAATAATAAAAAATGAATTAAAAGTGTTTACTTAAAAGTCCACTTGATGTTCCATTAAGTTTCATGTAACATAAGACTTTTAATCTAGTTTTTATTTGTTTTTAATAATAATTTAGCTCTGTTCCTAAGATATTGAACAATTCCCAGTATTTTCTTGGATAACTCAAATTATAATACATGTACAATCTTATATATACACATAGAGAAAATAGAAATATAAAACTCTGAATAAGCATCTCAATTTACTCAAAATCAAACACTGAGGCAACTTAACTGGATTATAATAGATAATAGAATAAACTGGTCAACTAATTGATAAATTTTCCAAAATAAAGAGTGTATCAGTAGTGCTCTAACCGAATGTATATACTCTATCCAGGTAAAAATTAACATTGCTGTTTAGTTTAGTTTCTCTGTTTAATGGCATATCAACCTTTGTTAGGTTATTTAATGCCAAAACCATTCTCCGAGAAGAATGGTAGTGGTACTATTTAACCCATAGCTGGGAGGATAAGGGGGTTCATACCTTTCCCAAGGATATTTGCCCGAAAGGGAACATAATAGCTCGACTGGAGTACGAACTCGCTTACTATGATTCCGCAGTCCATCGCTTTAACCATTACACCACGAGGACACCCCCTTGTTGTTTAGGATATTACAACTTTTCTATCTGCATCTATATATATATATATATATATATATATTATCATCACAAACAGACTGTTTCATTGTATCACAACTCTTCAGTGATGCCAGACATGCTAGACGCTTTAAGCTGGGATTAAAAACCACCTAACTTTATGTTAGACTGATAACTTTACCACCCAGCCATTTTGGCAACCTACGTCAGCTCGGAAATATAACACATTTTGTATTTTTAACTTTCATTTGTTAATATTTCATGCTATTGGATACCGGAGTGCTCAATTTGTTAAAAGAGCTTTTGTATTATGCAAGTGGCAGCCATTAATTCTTTCACCAGAGTGCTCAAAACTTAGGAGGGGAGTGTATATATATATATATATATATATATATATATACACACACAGGTTAGTTGGTGGTGCTTTACAACATGTCAACCCTTTTAGGTTATTTAATGCCAAATCCTGTTTATACATATATAACAAATATATGATTTGTAAACAAATGGTTTAGTTTGGTTGGGTTTAATGGCATATCAACCCTTGTAAGTTATTTAATGCTGAATCCTCTTTATACATATTCATATATTAGATATGATTTGCAAATACATTTTGCTGATAAGATTTTTAAATTGGCCTGAGCTCATTCTCTTTTTGCATCCAGTTAAATAGTTTCAAGTATTGCTATATAACAGTCACAATTTAGTATCAGTTATTTGTTTGCACACATAGTTTGTAGGTAATTTCCTTTTTATATGAGTTAGAACTTATTAGTTTGCACACTAGTAATGATATTAATTCTTCACAGTTAAATTTTCAGTTATTGCTAAAACTAATAATTCTATTCAATATTAATCATTTGTTTGCACACTTTCAAGTGGATATAAATATTGCAATTTAACTAATTATTTCATTGAATACTATTCATTCCTTTGAACACAGTCAAGTGGCTCTAAGTATTGCTGTGTAATAGCAATAATTTAATTTAGGCACACAGTTAAAGAGTTCCAATTATTACTATTTAACGCTAATAATTTTATTCAACATTAATCATTTGCACACAGTTAAATGGTTCCAAGTATTGCTAAATATCACTAACAATTCAATTAAACATCAGTCATTTGTTTACACACAGTTAGATGATCAAACAGATCTATTCCTAACAATTCAATTTAGCACATGGCATTTTTTACACACAGTTTGAATATAAAACAGTTCTATTTTACCCATAAATAGGACTCTATCAGATACTACCACTCCAGGTCAGAGTGGACCTGGGACCAATGGTAATGAAAAGGTACTTCAAATTCCCCAAAGCTCCAGAACTGTTATATCCAGGGCAATTGTGGATGGGGAGGAACTTACTTCTCTGCAGGTATGCAGTCAGTGTATTCAACAGAACCAGCCAACTAGGCTACAAATAGTTTGTTGATAATATTATTTTTAAATGAGCAAGTGTACATTTGTTTGCTCACAGTTAAATGCTTTCCAATATTGCTTTCTAACACTAATAGTTCAAATTAATATTAATCATTTGTTTGCACATAGTTAAATGGTTTCAAGTATAATAAAAGATTAAACAGTTCTATTTGACCTATAGATGGGACTCTTACAGGTACTACCACTCCAGGTTAGAATGAACCTGGGAGTAATGGCAATGAAAAGGTACTCCCTATCAAATGGTATAGTATCATATCTAGGACACTCATTGGAGAGTGGTGTCTTACCCCTCTGCAGAGATACCATTTACATATTCTATAGCTCAACCAATGAGAGTCATTGAATGAATTAGGTGAATTTTCCCAAAGAAGTTGGTTATAAGAAGCATAATTTACACTTTCTCCCTTTTCAAGAAAATCAATAGTCATAGGTCCTTTCATGTCCTAAGACACTGTTAGCATGACCTTTACTGACCACTTCACTTTTTCTTTGCCAGAAAGTCAGTATGTTTCCACTCCATGGACTGTCTTTTCAACTCAAGCTTGTAGTGGCAAACCCATGTTTAACCCATTTGTAAACATTTTTTCACTAAAACATGCTTCTCCATACACATCACACATTCTTTTGTTAAGTTCACATAGTCTGCCCTTCTCAGCCACCAAAGATTTCTAGACAGACCTCTGTTCCAGCATGGAGCACTCTGCTTGATTTGCCACCAACAAATATTGTTGCAAGATTAAAATATTTTTTGATAAAAACCAATCCCAAATAATGCGGTTAAAAATGCGGAGAAAATTTTTGTTTAATCTTTAAAAAAAGCTCATACACCACAAAAGAAGTGACAAAAATATATATATATATATATATATATATATATATATATATATATATATATATATATATCCATATCCAAACCCTCCACTACTGTTAGGATGCAACGGAAATTTGATTTTTAAATGCAGTGTTGCTGGCAGAATTCAGTTTACTTTCTCTGAGACTGGTTACTGTAACAAGGCTAAAGAACCCAGCCTGCCTTACTACTTATCCATAGCGGTGGGGAGAAACGATGAATTCATGCCTTTCACAAGGGTATTACCATGAAGTGAAATGTAAGCAACCTTGTCCACAATTTTAACTTAGCTTGCTAAGTCCATTTCATATGACAATAACCATCACACTATGTGAGCTTAGTAGTATTGTTTTTTTAGGTCCTTGTAGCTGAACATGCAATAGCCATACATTACTGAGAGACATCAAATCATAATAATAATAATAATAATGATAACAATACCTATGGAAACAAACATCCCTGTCACAGTTACAGAGAAACTGTCCAAGTACAAAGACCTGGAGATAGAGATTAACAGGATATGAAGACTGTAATACCAGTTGTCATTGGAACACTTAAATTCAGGCATAAGGGAATGGAAAAGTTCATTAAACATATCCTAAGCAGTATCAGCACCTAAGTTATCCAGATTCCCTTAAGCAGAGTAGCCACCATATGATGAAAAATACTGTCAATCAAGTGACATCTCCCTCAAAGTGTCTCTTGACTATAGTTTGGAACTGTCTCTACAAGATGTAAAGTTGGAAGCACACAGGAAATAGTATAAGAGCAGGTACAATTGGGTAAGGAAACTGATACACTGGGAATTGTGCAAATGACTAAAATTTAACAATAGAGACAAGTGGTATATACACAAAGCAGCATCCAAGCAAATAAAACTCAAAATTCTCTAAAATCATCAAAACAGATCATCAAATCCCAGCCAGAAGGCCAGAATGAGTTTTAGTTAATAAAAAGAACAGAATTTGTTAACAAGTAGATATTACTGTTCTAGCAGATCAGAGAGTAAAAGTAAAGGTAAGCAAAATAATCAATAAATACATGGACATTGCTAGTAAAATAAAAAAGCTGTGGAAGGTGATGATGATACCAATCATAGTTGGAGCTCTCAGAAGACTCCTTAAGAATCTAGAAAAGGGACTGGGACAATAGGAAGTCTAAGTAAGAGTTGAATCTGTCCAGACAACAGCTCTGCTGAAATCTGCTAGAAAGCTTTAATAGTTCCTGAAGATCTGAGGATTTCAGTGAAAACCACCTGTTACAATTTATGTGAAAAACTCAAAAAGAATCATAGAACTGTTTATTTGTATAAAAAATCGATTCAGCATTAAATAACCAACAAAAGTTGATATACCATAAAACCCAAACATCCAACCATCAAAAAGAATAAAATAATAATAATAACAATAATAATATAAATAAAATGTCATCTTTTATAATAATTTCAACTATGGCATGAATATAAGTGATAAATATGTCATGAAGAACAATAAGTAGTCCTAGCTTAATTGAATAATACCATTACTCTGGAAGTTTTTAGACAAGCATTGAACAAGTCTGATTTTTCTTACTTTTTTATGGTTGGGGTATAAAATATACCTCTGATGGAAATGAGACCAAATTCAATACATTCTTATTTGTATTCACAATAAAAGATAAATGAAAATGAAAATGAGAGACACTGTAGCCACAAAGCACATAATTATTGTAAAAGTTGTAAATATGACAAAAAATTAAAGAATGTATCTGGAGAAGTGACTTTTTTTTTTTACTTACTTTAGTGTGTACATATATGTTTATAATGCAGGTTTATGTCTTGACTATATACTTTCTATTACATCCAGTACATTTTATCTTGTATGCAATCTTATGTTGTTATGATATGGGTTGCTGATTAGGAATAGGGTCTTTTTTTCATTAAACTAACAGCAAAGTATTTACCAGTATAGATAATAATAATAATCTGAATGCTTTTTATCAAGAAAATATCCTATTTATTAAATGCAAACATCAAATTTACAATTATTTTATAATAAAAAAAACTGGCGTTTATGTGTATATATATATATATATATGAACATATGTGTATGTCTGTACACACACATTCATACATAAATTTATATGCAGATAAATCAAAGAGTCAGCAAGCAACCTAACAATAAAAAGGTTTTACATTACCCAAAAGATGTTTAATTTTCAACATAATTTCCTCCTAATACACAGTGAAAATTTCAGATCAAAATTCAGCTAATTAATTATTATTCTTTTAATTTTCATTTCAGGTAGACATATATACATATGAATGGAGTGGCTTTTATCCTAAATTTTACCCGGGAACCAAAAAGAGAAAAGAAAAGCAAGAAAATGTTGGTGCAAGCATGTGTTCTTCTGTCACTTATTCAGTATTACCTATGTGTTGACCTTACCTACTATGTAGATGAGGAGAAAAGCCCAAATACTTATGTTGGTGACATTGCTGCTGATACAAACCTCATGGACACTATCTCCCCACAAGATTACAATCTAATCACTTTCAGCCAATTACAGCATGGTGTGTCCGGGGGTAGCACTGGTATCACCAGTGGTAGTGGTTCACAGTTGTTTCATATTTCAAAGACAGGGAAACTATATACAGCTCAAGCATTGGATGCTGAATCATTATGTACACGACATATTGAGTGTATCAAAATAGTCGAGGTAGCAGTCAAAAGAGCAAATTCTTTCATGCGGGTCCTTGAAATCAAAGTAATCATTAAGGACATCAATGACCACCAACCATCTTTCCCAGTTAAACAGGTGAATATCTCCTTCTCAGAAGGGGATTGGAAAGGAATGAGAAAATCTCTCCCCAGTGCAATTGACAAAGATGTTGGGGTCGACAATTCACAGATTACATATCAGCTGAGAAAAAATATAAATGAGCCTTTCACTTTGTCCATATCACAAAATGCAGATGGTACATCAGAGCTTGGTATTAACCTTGAAGAAAGGCTTGACAGAGAAGCAAAAGATGCTTATATAATTCAAGTAGTTGCCAAAGATGGGGGATCCCCACCAAAGCAGACCATCTTAGATGTTTATATCACTGTCACAGACATCAATGACAACACTCCAGTCTTTTCAAAAAAAGTTTATAATGTTTCCATTGAAAATGAGGTCAGTGATATGTCACCAGTGACCATTTTGTTTGCAAGGGATCTGGATTCAGGCCATAAAGGGAAAGTTTCCTATCATTTCAGCTCTCAGACATCAGACATTGTCAAAACACACTTCAAGCTAAATGAAATAACCGGAGAGATTTTCTTGAGGAAAAAGTTCACAGCAGGTCAGAAACTGACACACAAGTTGTATGTTAAAGCCACAGATGGAGGTAGCCCCCCACTAAGCGCCTTTGCCAAAGTCCTGGTACATGTGATCAATCAACAAAATAATGCACCAGTCATTGATGTGAACTTTGTCTCTGCCTCAACAGAAAACACAGCAACAATTTCTGAAGACATGGAAGTTGGCAGCTTCATTGCTTATGTTAAAATCACTGACCATGATGCTGGACAAAACGGGGAGGTCAACTGTGATCTCCATCATGATAAATTCCAGCTTCAGAGTCTGGGAACCAAAAAATATAAAATTACAATTAAGAATACAGTAGACAGGGAGATTGAGGATCACCACGATATTACAATCAGCTGTCAAGACAAGGGGTCTCCCCCTTTACATGCAGAAACAAAATTTTCAATAAAAGTTATAGACATTAATGATGTCCGACCACAGTTTGCAAAAGAAACTTATAAATTCCGGATAAAAGAAAACCAGGATTCAAAGATACATGTGGGGACTATAAATGCAACCGATTCAGATCTGGGACCAGGTGGTAAGTTAACCTATTCTCTTCTCACTAATAATAAACAGTTCTTACCATTCCAAATATCAGACGCTGGATTAATAACGACAATTGTTTCATTAGACCATGAGTTTCAGGATATTTACAAGTTCAAAGTTCTTGTGAAAGATAGAGGTAGGCCACCACTGAATAACACAGTGAATGTTATAGTTGAAGTCAGAGATGAGAATGACAATGCTCCTTACTTTACTTACCCAAGTGTGAACCCTTTTACTCTGGATCTTGTCTACTATCCTCACCACACAAAGAACATCACAGTTTTAAAAGCCTCAGATAGTGACAGTCGAGAGAATGCCTTCTTAAAATATGAAATAACCTCTGGCAATGACAAACAATTATTTACTATAAACCATTATACTGGTTTATTGTCTTTTACACGGATGCTTATTCAGCAGGATTCTGGTTCTTATGATCTTGGGTTTATTGTAAAAGACAGTGGTACTCCTGTTTTATCTGCAACAACAAGTATATTCTTGACACTGACTGTAAGCAACAAGACATCTGAAATGCAAAACACAGTATACATACAAACAAATGACAAAATAAACCTTAACTTAGCAATTGTCATTGTACTGATTGCAGTGACAGCATCTGTGATTATTACAGCATCCCTTTCTATATCAATTATTCGGTGCAATGACTGGACGAATGGCCAGCACAAAGATGATGCTCACCATTCTAGCCATAGATACATCAGTGAACAGAGACATTTGATGTGTCCTTCAAACCATGCAAATTCATTGCCAAATGTTCCAGTGTTGAGAACAAACTCAGACAAAACTGGCACCAGCACCCATTCAGGAATAAAGAATGAGGAGGAGTTTGGAAATAAGAAAAGAGGCTCCTCCTTACCACTTAAGCCGTCAACATCAAATGAACTTTCTCATAAGGTAAGTACTTTGAATTTCATTAACTTCATTAATTGAATGTGTTCTACTGTTTTTGTGTCATTATTATTACCATTTTACCATTTTGCTCAAGTAGGATCTTTTAATCCTCTGAACCTGAAGCCTGAAGTGCTGTTTTGCTGTACACTACAAACCCAAAATTTTAGTTTGTTTTCTTTGTTGAATGGTATATCAATCTTTTTTGGGTTATATAATGCCAAAGCCATTCTTGTAAAAGAACAACAAAATGTGGGGCTGAGATCTGTTCTATGATACACCTGAAACCTGACATTTTAGGTTGATCATTATTTCACAACACACAAATATTTTGTATTTAGTGCTACTTGACTATATATATAAGTCCAATATTTCAGGCTGAGAGCTAATTTAATATACATCTTAATCCTAACATTACGAGCTGTATTCTGTCTTACTATACAATGAAAGCCCAACATTTTGGACAGCGGGCTATTTTACCATAGAGTAAGACTGATAGTTCAAGTTGATTTTTATTTTACCATAATCTTGATAATTTAGATAGAACACTACCTTACTATACACTCTATACTCAATATTTCAAGTGGAGTGCTATTTCATTATACCAGATAAGCCCAATATTTCAGACGGTGTACTATTTTACTATATACTTGATATAAGGCTGAGTGTTACTTTACTCTATACCATAAACCTAATATTTTGGGCTGTTTGCAATTTTTTCATACACTTTCAGCCAGATATTTTAGGTTGAGTACTATTATACTATATACTGTAAGCCTGATATTTCTGGCTGTGGGAGATCATGTTAGATACTAAAAATAAAAGGTTTAATATAACAAGTATTTACAGCTTTTCTTTTAATGGAATGATGGGATAGCTTTCAGCAAAGATGTCTGAACCCTAAAGCAAAATTTTAATGTGTTTTGTGCTCCTTTTTATTTTTACTTATCTATATTTGTGAATTTTGTGAATTGAAGTACAATGTATTTGATGATCAAAAAGTGAAGAGTTAAAAGGGTTAAGCTTTTTAACTAGTATAAACAATTTGATAGAAGTTATATTTGAGACAGAAAGAGTGGACAGAATGATTCAAATTCAATAAGCTTTAAAGTCTACGCTAAAGTTCAAGTTGTGCCTTTTTAAAGAAACAACAATCATTATTAACTGTTCCATGAAAATTTGTGAACTGGAGGTTTGAAGAAAGAAAATTCATTGATTTGAGAAGTTTGTTACTTCAAATTTCACTAGAAAACCAATTCTAATTCAAAACCAAATAAAAATTTGTCGTTTCATCAGTGTCTCAAACTTTCCAAAATCTTAGTGCCTCCAACTGTGCTTTTTTAAGCCAGTGGTGTACTAAGTAGTTAATTCTATTGAGCACATTTGTCAAAAGTGGCACCTTTTCAAAAAATCTTTGTAACTTTTTAGTTCCCTTGTGTGATAAAAGTTAAATCTTATTAATCTTTTATTGGTTATTTTTAAATAGAAAATGATTTAACAGCACATGTTTCAGTTAAGTTTTGATTTGCAATACAATAGGCCATGAATCCTTTTAGTTCACATTGAAATAGTGGTACATGATTATATTGAAGCTTTTAATAAGGAAAGCTTTAAAAAATCTGATCAGTATTTCATAGTTATCTCTATATGAATTTGAATGATTAAAAAATGATATCCATTGTGAATGTAGATGCTAACCAAGTTATCATTCAGTGGGAAATTGAACTGAAAATTGTTTTATTCTCTAAAAACATTTCAAGAGTATGAATTTACCCAATCACTCAATGATGTACAGAATGTGACACAAGGTCAATTTTTAAGCAGAGTACAGTTGGTTTCAATTTCAAGTTTTCCTTCTCCTAGACTGGTTACCTTAACAAGTCTGCTTTACAGTTTACCCATAAATGGGGGGGGAATGAACAAGTGGAAATATGCCTTTCTCAAGGGAATTAACATGAAGTGAAACACAAACAGCCTCATCCAAAACTTGAACTCAGGTTGCTGATTTCATTTCCTATGACAATAACTGGTACAATAAAAGCATTTTGAGTGTATTGCTCCTGTAAAAATTTCACAATGATGTTTTCACACATCAGTGTCATGGTAGAGCTGCTGCATGGGCAATTGCTGGACCTCCATAAAACCTTGCCCAGTCTTTGCCAAGATCCAGAAGCAGATCTATGGAGAGTGATGGTAGCAATAATAATTTTAAAAAATTTTAAAAAGAGACTTATTTATTAAAAAAAAAGCACTCCACCTGTAATGATTATGTTTACAGGTTAAATAGATTAAACAATCCTGGAAGCAATAAGACATGATTAAATCACATGAAAAGCACAAGTTCCCACTAGATGAACAAAGTTAAGCAGAAATAAGCTTCTTCAGAGATGGATGACCACTTAGTAATAACAGATACTGTAAGCAAATTGTAGTTGGTATTTACTCAGCAAAGCTTAATAAATTAATAATAGTATTGCCCGTAAATAAATACACCCCTAGCATTTTTTTATAGGAAGTTAATTTTCTTCTAAACCAAAGGTATCAACATTTTATTATTTTTAGGGAAAATATTATACAGTCAAAATAGATATTATTAATCATTATCTATCACTGAATTTTACAACATTGAAATTCTGTGACCAAAAATAGGAATATGCCAACATCATCATTTTCAAGTCATACTGATAGCATGGATTCCCTTGACTTTCTCTCACCATCAATCTCCATTAATGCCAAAGCTATCCTCATTGAAGAATAGTCATCATCAACAAGTCATGCTGATAGCATAGATTCTCGTGACTTTCTCTCATGCCTTCTGTCCTTATCATCCATCGCTCTTAGCAAGTGCTCTAGACTGCATTCAGTGTCCACACAGATGATGAATACAAGTCTCAGCTGATCAGCCAATACTGGTGAATCCACTGATGGAGCCCACAGAGGAACTTTACTAATGAGTTTGTCCCTGCTTTTCCAGCAGTGTCCAACATATCTTGTTCATCTTGGATGGTTTGTGAGATGGGGTGCAATTGGCTGCACAGCTGCTGTTTTGTGGGGTGCCGCAGCATTCCAAAAATGAGTATATTTCCAATATATATTGATGCAATTCTATTTTCAGTTACACTGTTTCAATATTCAAGAAGTGAGAAATGAATAGTATCAAATAATATCCATGTTGATTGCATAATGTTCCATAAGAAGAATATCAATGGCATCTTTGCTTGAGATGAAAATTAACTTTTTCTAAAAGAATTGTTAGAGGTGTACTTATTTTTGGATGATACTGTACATAAGCAATAGTATTCACCCAAACTATTGCTATTTGTATGAATGAATGAATGAAACTCTAAAAACTATGTTTGAATATAATAACAAGAACTTTGATTTTATTAACATTATTGTTTTACTGAAATCATTTCCAGAACATCTATAAATTGAAGTGACTTTTAATGTCTAAACATACAAGAATGGGGAATAAATAGCTGAAATGAAATTACAAAGAATGAATAAAAGTGTAAAGAGATGATTGTCTAATAATGAAGGGAGAAAAGAATTGTCTTGTCAGCCATTTTGACACCACATCCAGGAGGTTAGAAACTGGTAGCTCTATAGAAATTTTTGATTAATTCCTTTCCTCTTTTGTCTGACAGATTGATGTATTCTAAGGAGAGACAAAAGACACTTAAGAAATGAGTTGATTAAAAGAGTGTGGATTTTAAATATTCTATTTTGTACAGTAGGTATGAACAAAAAGAGATGCTTATTTTTTTTGGTAAAAGTTTTTGACAGCCTATATTTAATATGAGAATTAAAAATATAAAAATCCTGTTCTTAGGTTTTTTGCCCTTCTTTTTACTAGAAAGAAATGATACCAAATTTATATAAAAAAAAAGGAAAATCTACTTTTATCTACATTTATTTACTCAACCCCTCCACCATGGGCAGGATGTAACACAAGGTCAATTTTTAAGTGGAGTAAAGCTGGTTTGAAGTTTTGTTTCTCTTAGACAGGTTGCTTTACCAAGACAAAAGAACAGATAGATTCATGCCTTTTCCAAGGACATTAGTGTGAGGTGAAATGCAACCAACCTTGTCCAGGAATTGGTTTGCCAATTCCATTTACTATAATGATAACCGTTATGCTAAGTGCACCTCCAATCTTCATTTATTATAACCAAAACTGGCTTGTTATAATAAGGTAACTTTTGTAATAATACTTTTTTGCTGTCATATAGAAATATACATCTAAAAACTGGATTATAACAATATAAATTCTGTGGCTTATTATTAACTATCCAACTTTTTATTTTTTGCTTATATTCAAAGGATGATGCAAACACTGATATATTTCAAAGCTGTCATGAACTTGAACTATTTTCCATTATTCAATCTTCAGTCCATTGGTTGGTACAAATTAAACTGTTTAACCTTCAAAAAGATGAAGGTTACAAAAGTAATAATACTTATTGCATTTTGAATATTATGTTGAGAACTATGCCTCCAAAATGGTATACCTTCTAAATTAAATTCAAAAAAGGGAAAACTTTAGAAATGTACAAAGAAATGTTCACAAATTTTTTTTTATAGATGATAAACATGTCTAAAAAATCAGCTTGTTAAAGGGTTTATAATGCAAATTCTCATGCCAAAAATATTGCCCAATTAAAAACCACATACAAAAAGAATTTTAATTTACAAAATAAAGTTGTATATAATAAGTAGTATATTTTTGGAACATATACATATATTTTTTGTTGGGCGGGGGGAAACAAATTGCCTAATCAGCTCAAAAACAGTAACAGTATAAAAATTTTAAGATGGAATTGGATTATTTCAGAAATAATGGTAAGAAAAAGAATTTAAGAGGGCATTCTTGGGAACTATTGGAAGAATTACTAAACAGAGTTTGGTCTGGATATAGATATTCTATTAATATTGTCTAAGTTCTGTGCAAAGATTCTCTTTTTTATGGTTGATGTGAGAAGGGGAAATGCCCAAGGAGGCATAACAAACAAACAACCATGTTTTTTCATTATTTTGGTCATATTTATCAATTCAATGAGAACATCAGTATATAATATTAAAAAAAAAGAAAGAAGCCTCTGCATGGCTTTGTATTCTATTTTGGAGTTTTAACATGAGAACAAAATGTGAAGAATTAACTACTGATATTTTATTCAAAGCTCTTGGTCCAAGACAAATGCGTTTTGAAAAGAATTCTCCCCACCAAATTGATATTCACATACAATTCCCAATATTACTGAATTTTACAATGATATTAATGTACTGAATATAAGCATCTTTAGCCTTGTGCATGCTTCAACCCAAATCAAAAATTTTTCTTATAATATAGCTGATAAGAGCACTGATGGATATGATCCTTTCTAAGTGGCTTATTTAATCTGAAGGGATTTTGTTAAAAACCTTCTTGACAGAGAGCTTAAATAAATGCATATAATGACATTCTTATACTAATAAGGTTTGGAGCAAAATGATCAAAGAAAGAATTGAAGAATGCAAATCTTATAGAAATTTATGCAAGGATAAACAAGTTTGTGTAAATATATCAGTTTGACATGTGAGCCTATAGATGCATACAATTTGATTTGTATTTTTGTAGAATTTGCAAACAGTAAGTATTAACCATAATATTATACAAAGCTTATTCTAGTGATAAAATCAATATATAAATAAGACAATGTTATATATATATATATATATATATATATATATATATATATATATATATATATATATATATATATATCTTAAACATTGTCTTATTTATATTTGCCCTAACATATATATATGTTTGTGTGTCTGTGTATATAAACAGGGTGCATCAGAAATAGCTGCATTCAAACAGTCATCTGTGTGGTGGAAGTGAATTTAAGCAAATGGCAATGGTAACTCCATCTAACTAATGGCTTTGCATTTTTTGTTCAATCAGACAATCCCAAAGCAGAAGTATGTTTACAGGCTGAATGTGTAGGAGATTGCACAACAGACTGTCTCATAGTCTGGACACTTTCTGTAGTTTGAGCACTTCGAGGTCTTTCAGATAGCTTTTTTTAATCAATGAAGTTGTGGTTCTGAAATTTTCAACAAATAGCAGTATCAATTTTCTATTTGGAATAGCATCATTCTGATGTAATATAAAATGACCATGAAAAGCTCTCTGTGTAG